>VZRV01009368.1:933453-1165659 GCA_013398115.1 Falcunculus frontatus
GGGTGGCGGGGGGGAGGGGGGGGTTGGCTGCTGTGGGGCGAGGTCGCCTGCAGAAGGGTACGGGGAGGGATGAAGCTGTCCCTTGCTGCGGCCGGCGGGTTCAGGCTGGGGCGGAGGGTCCCGCTCGGAGGCGCCATTTGCGTGGGAGGAAGTGGTGGCGGCGGCGGCGGGTGCCGCCCGGGTCCCTTTCCCGCCCTGGGGCGTTGGTGCGGATTCAAATCCAAACGGCCCCTGGGTCGGCGGGAGCGCCGTGAGGCGGCGCCGGGCGTGTGCCCAGGGGAGCGGCGGATAGCGGTCCCTCCGGGGAGGGGACCCGCGGTCTTGGGAGGAGGGGGGAAAGGAGCTTGCCACGGTGGCACCAGCTCTGCTTTCTTATCGCTTTCTCCCTCCCTGCTCTCGGCGTATGGGGCTGAATGAGGCAGCCTAAGCTGTCCGGCTCGCTAGCGAGGTGTGCTGCGCCTGATCATAATAATGCACTGCGGAGCCCTGCAGCTTCTGAGCAGCATGATGATGAGGGGCAGGCTGTGCCTCACTGCACCATCGCCCTCGCTAGACCTGTTGTCAGCTCGCGTTGGAGTCCCTGTCGATTCCGTGGTAGCGCCATGCTGTTGGTGGCTCTTTTGGACAAGGGATTATTTGTGTTCTTTTTTTTTTTTTTTTTTAATAATTTTTGCTTCCCGTTTTGGTCATTGCAGAGGACTCCCCTGCGTTTTTAATATTACTAGTGATGCGTTTAGAATTGTAATCCAGTGTCGAAATAGAACGCATTTTGTGAAATCGGAGAATGGTTTCAAATTCAGTCTAAAGGATGTGAGTTTAGCGGTTTTTTTTTTTTAAATTAAAACAAGTGGATACAGAGAAACGTACAAAAAGGAACAATTCTGTTGCAAAACCAGCATCAGGGACCATTTAGTTCTATCTCTGCATTAAGAGAAGATGCGGTGGAGTGGAATTGTCTTTTCATTCATTATGTTTTAAGGAATCAAATGACTGTCAGCTCGTCATGTCTAATGTGAACGATGGCTACTTAAAAATTAGGGTTTTTTGAAATGCTGTCTCTGGGCAAAGAAATTTGGTGACTAGAAGCCTGAATTTATTCTTTAGTTTGAATTGTGAACTTACACAGTAAACCATCCATAAAACAGGGAAAAAACCCCAGCAATGAATGTAGCAGCAGAAGACTTACTGCATTTAGTCATCATCTGTACAGAACCAAAAATGGAGTATCTTCAAGCAAGGTCTGTGTAAAAATGGGTGTGTCCAGGAGGCACAGTGACACTTTGAATGTGATTAGAGTTCATACTGACAGACCAGACTGGCTCAACCTGTGACTGTCCAGTGTTCCCCATGCTAGATAAGACAGGGTAATTTGCTCCCAAAACAAGCTAACCTATCATAAACCTAATTTTACTCTATATAAGGCAGTCTGATTGTTGTTCTCTAGTTAATCCTGCCAGAACAGAAGTGTCTCTTCAAATCTGATGCCTGTAAAGTACACCGAAATGCCAAATTTCAGAGGGAAACGGTGTCACCTGCGCTGCCGTTGCCTGGTAGCTCTCCATTGGGCAGTGTTCGTCAGCTCCGTGGAGGAGCTCCCAGACTGGTTACTGCAGAGCAGCCACGGCTGTAATGAAACACAACCTCTAGAGGCTGCATGTGCCACAGAAACGGCCGCACACGCAGCGACTCCCCTGCTTTCCTAGGAGGTTTGGATTCTTTGTCAGGCCCTCCGCACAGTCTGGGGGTGGGGGAATGTGAGCTATTGCAGTGAAAATGAAAGTGCTGCAACGTGAATCACAGAATGCCGCGTCGAAACTGTGATGGCATCAAATGAGGGTTTCAGGTGGGTCTCCGCCACAGTAAAGGGCATGTCAGACCTTCAGCGTGGGCTCCTTACAGTCAGCATTTAACCGCTCGGTCTGGAAGCTGCGTTGAACTGGTGAAGGTGTGCACGCTATCACGTGTATGGTGCGCCATTATCAAGAACTCCGGGAGGCCCCTCTAGGAAGGCCACAGTGGCCTGTAAGTGGTAGGCATGGTTCCAGGCTGATAGCCCTCCACCTGGGTGGCACGGGAGGCAGGGAGCTGGCAGGCTTGCTGGCTCCGCCTTTTACTGCTGTTGCGCAGCAGTCCCTGCAGAGCCCAGCACTGCAGACTACAGATGGTGTTTGTTCAACCTTGCCCCACCTCCCCGCTTTATCTTTCAACTGTTCCATACCTGTGCCTTCTAATAAGCTTTGGGCTCTTCTCAAACACTGTACCGCTTACAGGTATTGTCAGACCTCATCCATAATCATGGTTAGGATGTGTTAAGTTGCTGGAAGAGTTATAGAGAAGGAAGAGTTTAACAGCTTACATACTGCTATGTCATGTCTCCATATAAAATTATTTATATAAAACAGTATGTGAGTCAACTTGGTAACCCATAAGTATTGACTAAGTGAACTAGGTTCTTGCTGCTTAAATCTGATCTGCAGCTTTCTGTGGGTATAAATATCTTATGGAAATGTACCACATCATTCTCTTCACTCAAACAATAAAAATGTAAATAGCATGCAAAGGTATGAGTCTGTGTCAATGATACTCTCCAGACAAGTGAAAATCTGTTAGGCTTCTGCTGAGTGACCAGCAGAACACTTCCATCCCAAAGCTTTGTTTTGAATTGGTTATGTTCTCAGCAGTGCTGCTGCCACCCTAGTCTTTTTTTTTTTTTTTTTTTGGGACCAAAAGGTGGAACCTGCATGGGAATTCTTCCTACAGCAGTTAAAATGAATCTGTAGCTGTCAACTGCTGCTTTAGAAGTTGCTCAGTAGCCTGGTCTTGAGTCTTAAAGTAGGTGAGTCCCAGCAAGTCTGTGGCCTTTATCTTGGGCTGTTGCTGTATGGTGTGCATAGAGGGTTTTGTAAGCAGTTCAGCTTTTGTATGACTGCTTGAGCAGCTGCCTTCACTTCTGCTACAGGAAAAATAACCAGCAGCTGGTAACTTAAAAGTTCACATGCAGTATAAAAATAAAATTCAGATTGAAATTGGCAAAGTAAAAATTGACAGGTATTGCAAATACATTTTCTAAGTCTTTCCTTGACAGATGCCAAGGTGTAAAGAGACTTCGGTGGGCAGAGTTGATGACTGAAACTTTTTCAGTCAATATTGCAGTAATTAGAAAAAGATTGCTGCTGAAATGGCCACAACAGGAACAAAGTTGAAAAAGCCGTGTTGAATTTCGACAGTGAATATGTCTTTTCTGTATTTTAGTGTTTTTTACTCTTCAGTGGGGTACTATGAAGTAAAGGGTTCAGGAATCCTCCCTGAAGGAAATGTTGCCTTGTTACTGCAACCGAACTGAAGCTATCCAGAATTTTTTTGAAGAATCAGCTGATTTGAGAACCTAGGGAGAGTATTTTTACAGTCCTCAAACATCTTGGTGTTCTTTCAAGAGCAAGGTTCATTTGGGGTTTGGCCTGAAAGATTGATGGTTTTTATTGCTGTCAAATCTAACGGAGTCAAAACTGGTGAGAGAAGAAAATGAAGTATAAACTGGAGCTTACTCAACTGATACAGAAATTGTCTTAGACCACAGAACCTTTCTCTAGTGGCACTGTTACCTTGTGCTGAGTCAGTGTAGACAGTGATCTGAAAAAAGTGTAGACAGCTGTATGCCACTGAAATGACCAGTTTGGACTGAAGCTGGTATCTTGCCTTTTACAGCCAGGTCTTGGACACGAATCTTCATATTCATTAGGGGATGGTTTAATTCTAGTGAAGAGTATATTTTTCTAATTTTAGCTAGACTACTGTAAATTTGGCATTTGGAGGTTACTGCTGCATTACTGAGACCTAAAGTGCTCATTTACACAGCTTAGTGTGCTGTGTAAATGAATTTTTAAAACCAGTCTGTGATTTTAAAGGGCCTATGTGCCTTGAGCTTGCTAGCATTGCTTGAGTTACTGATTGATACACGTGGTAATCTGTTACTTGGGTGTATTGGATATTGCAGGCTGACAGTTCTTTTTTAGCAAGCAATTCTGATGACTTTTGAGCTGTATTAGAAATATTTCAGAATCCTACACATCAGTCCTGAAGAGCAGCTACCATATTCAGAGGCCTCTACAAGTCTGTCTTATTTTGCCTTGAACTTTTGCTACAACTATAATCATATTTTGTTTTATTGCAGGCTGATCAACTGACAGAAGAGCAGATTGCAGGTGAGGTTTTCATATGTTGTGTTGCTACTCCTGCTTGACCTGGCACCTCTTAATCCAGTGACAATCTATGTTACACAAGATATTTAGCTTTCTTAGATACCAGAGTAGTATGGTGGAATGATTTAATTTGTCACCTAAGTTTTATCCTCTTATCTACTGTAAAAGCACCATGGATATAATGAATGTGTAGTTAAACAATCCTCACAGCTTTTCTAGCTAGTAGACTTGTGATTATTCATCTCTCATGGCTACAGAGTTGTCCCAAGTGCAGACTGAAAGGGGGGTGAGGCACGGGATGACGACAAATCTGGTGAAGGTTTGGAATCTGCAGTGCTTTTTTAACAGGAGGCAAAAATAATTTACTTTGCTGTCTCCTGTCAGCAGAGATGTTTGAGTGGCTCTTGTTGGTGACAGCAGAGACTGGCTTCATGATGACAACTCTTGATATTCCGTATTTGGAACTGTATTGTGTACTTGGACACAAGTGTTGTGTGTGTGCTGTTCTGATGGTCTGGCACTTGCTCTGAAATGCTTAAATAAATATGCATCTGTTATATCTTGGTATTGGCCCCCTAGGAATGGGTTATGTGCACGACAGCCTTCTACTAATGGCGTAAACTTCTGGTTATCATGTCTCCTACTCATGCAGGCTGCACAAACTTACCTGTCTCATTGCTCTCAGTACACTTATTTTAAATTCAATAATAGATGTGACTTAAAGCTGGTAATACAGCATTCAGCTTTGCCATAGACATTTAAGAACGTCATGATTTTGATCTGACAAGTGTATAGTGTTAATACTGGAAAGTCTTAATATGCGTAACTGTCAAATGAAATTATTTTAGAGGATTTTAGGATTCTGTTAATCTAATAGTACCAGGTCAACCATACAAAGACCAGCCTCTGAGATACTACTATGTAACTGTGGTGTAGCTCTTGAAGGTACTGTGTTAAACAGAAGTGTCATTATGAGCTGGTTTGTTTTTGCCATAATTGCCAAATCTGAAGTGTAAGAACATTCTTCTGTAGCTTTTAGACTTCAGAAGCTTGCTTTTACTCAAAGGAGACTAATTATGGTTTTGTGGAAAGTCCTTAGTCTATTTACTTGTTGCCATGGTACTGTCTTACGAGTAAGCACGAGCCAAATTTAGTTCAACTTCAGATTTTTTTGGGGGGAGGGGGGGGAGGGAACTGGCCTACATAGCTTAAGGGTTTTGTGATCAGTTTAGTTAGAGCAGGCTTTATCAATTGTCACTGCTGTCTTTCCAATAATGGTTCATTGTTCCAGTTGTTAATTGTAGAAGCTTTATTAGCTGATTATGGAATATAAACAGGAAGCTTATTAACACTACCTTGGGATTAGTGCAAATTTTAGCTATTCAGTAATGATCATATAGTACTCTAAACCAAAACTAGGTATTGATGAGCCTGTCATACTGGAATAGAGGCTTTCATCTGCATGGAAGGAATAAAAGTATATCTTAGTAGCCAGTGTAAAATGGCCTGCCACTTTCAGGGCATGATGTTTTGTTAAGGAAATGTATTTGCAAGTAAACAATGAACCTCAGATGTGAAGACGTAAGCCCACTGCTGGTGTGTGAAGGACTCATTCTCAGTACTGCTTAGGAAAGTAGTTTTGGTCTTGAAGGCCAGTGGTCTTGCCTGGGAAGATTCTTAGAGGTACAATTTGAATGTTTTACAGAGGATGGCTTGAAAAACTTGAGCCCACCACCATTCTAATTGAGCTTCCCTGGAGATATGTAGCTTTTGGTTTGAAGGCAGACTTAGGAAATGGTAGTGCAAGGTAGAGACAACATTATCTTTCTTAAAATAGAAGACCAGACTAAGCAGCCACTTCCCCAGGGCTTAAATTCCTCCCCCTTTGCTGTGAAGCACTAGAATACAGTTGTTTAAGGTTCCAGATGTCATTTCCTGTGGAGCACATTGATCGTATAGGACTGAAGCTTCTTGTCTGTGTAGGTAGGGATGAAAACCTTCCCAGATTTTGTTCATATGAAAGACTGATATTGAAAGCCAAGTAGTTACAGAATGTGAATACTGGCTGCAGTTTGATTCAGTAAGAATTGAAGTTGCTAAGTCAAGTGGCTCTCCCTTTGGTTTAAGCGTTGAATTACAAAGGTATATAGGTCAGGACCACTTGGGTGGTCGGATGGGAGAGCAGCCTGAAGATGCTTTTGTCCCAAAGCCAACTGGTCTAGTGAGCTATCCTTCCCCTGGATTTGAGAGTTCTAAATGGGCTCTGTGTACAAGTCGGCCTATGTATGGTGTTCATTGTCTCGCTCCTTTAGTGTGCTGTGGTTCTCTGTTGGGGATTTGACCGCAACAGTGATTTAAAATTTGTCATAGTAGAAATAGACATGTTAAAGTGTTGAGGTCCTGGTAGCTGTGAAGAGAACAATTGACATTCTCCTATAAGTGTTCCAGGCATAGCTGGCTAAATTGTGTAAGAGTGGATGTGGTAGTCCTGGTTCACTGAACATATTAGGTCATTGAAGGCTGCCCCTTCATTTGAAAAGGTGATGTGGTGCACAGATGCCTCAGAAGCTATGGTTAAAAGAACATTTTGAGCTAGGTTGTTAGAGTTCATTCTGTTGGAGTAGCCTGTCTTTCATGGGATCTGTAAGTAGTCTTTTTCTCATGATGCAGGATGCTTTTCAGACAGGTGGAAAGGCTGAGACCTTGTAACCTTAGAAGAGGTCTAATTTAATTTGCAGTTTGGTATGGAGAAGTGTGGAATAAAGAGGATCTGCTTTACATGCTATATGGAGTCAAGGTGTTCAGGTGTGCGAGGTGTGTTTTATAACCATATGTTGCAGGATGCCAGAATTGAGTTGCTCACTAAACTTTGGTATTTCATAGGTGCCTTCACTAGCCATGGCTGCAAATCCTCCAAAGCTATGCTAGGTTGTTCTTGTTCTAGTCTGAACTGTATCTGTGTAGGTTTGTTACTCCTTTGTTGTAATTACTGGAGGTGGTTCCTAGAAGTGGTTAGAGAGGTATTTTAATGGTATTCTTAACTTGATTCAGTATTTCAAACAGGAATATGCTGCTAATCTTCAACTTGCTTTATTTTCTTTATGATTTATAGCTGGTTGCTTCTGAGCATACAGCATCTTTGAGTAAAAGAAGGGTAGAGTTGTCCTTTGAATGGTTCAAGTGTTGAGAATACACCACTAAAAAGCCTATGTTATAAAATGCAAGTCTTTGAATTTTGTGTAAGAATTAAGTATTACCCTTTCTAAGCAGGATCACTGCAGTACTGTCAAGTTTGCTTCATGTTTGGGTTAGTGATGGTTGACTTGCACATGAAGGATGAAGTGGTTAACAGCTAAATGTTTTGAATAACACTTGAGCTCTTGACTCTTCATGAAGATGCAACCTTCTCCTTTTGAGGTTCTTCTATGATAGACTATAAACTTCTCTACTAGGATTGACCCAAAAGTATTTTCTTCCCTGGTGTAAGAGTTTAGTCCTAAGAAACCTGTTTGTTGCCTCCAAGATAACTGAAACTAGCCCCCCAAAGACCCTTTGGAAGTGACTGTAGGTATAGGTTATATCTGCTTGTTTCTTCTTTGTGATTTATACCTACTGCCTTGAAACTGTTTCTGCTGGTCCTGTGCTAGCCTTGCTCTGATTCTCCTGGGCTGAACAGTGGGGGTTGGCTCTTGGAACACTTCCAACTGTTAAGTGTAGAAGAGTAGTGGTTCTTTTTCCTGGATGGGACTTTACTGTGACTCTGGTGTTATAGCTGCATTCGTGAACTATAAAAAAACCCCTATTTTTGTAGTTGAATTTTTAATACTTGCCAGCTTGTACTCACCTCAGGGTGAGTATGAAGATACTCATACTTCAGAGTATGAAGTAAGGCTTCATTCAGGTCATGTGAAAATGCAACTTTTACTGTGACTAATTCTGGTCTGGGAAACCCACCACCTGGAAAGCTGGCTGCATGGAAATGTTGAAAAAAACAGTTCTTGGAAGTATTTCTGATGCAGGAGTACTCTTGAGCTGATGAGTTGTCCAAAGCCATGATCTCAGATGGCTTGAAAGCTGTAAAAGGATCTGAAGTCTACAAGGGAATTGATGTGATGTTCATGCTTAGCTGTTATGTGTGCATGAGCTACCACAGTCCAGTGAGCTAGTTTAAGGTCTGTGGCCAGAGACAGATGGCATGGATTAAAACCAATTCTGTTTTTGGAGTGGACAATTAAACATGTTATGCTTGTATTAATATTCCTGGCTACAATACAGCCATTGTAGGGGGTTAAGAGGTAGTGTTGAAACACAGCAAAGCAGCCTTAGAACTAGTCAGAAACATTTTTGTGAAGGCTGTTTCTGGATACCGTAGGGCTGAAGCAGTTTTGTAAGCACCTTTTCAGGAATGAATACTCCAGTGACTTTCCTCCTTGAACAATTGTGGTAATATACACTGTTCAGACATCTGTGTCCAGCGGAAGTGGGTTATATTGAGAAACTTTGGTGTAGTTTGGTCTGATTACACCTTTTTCCGTTGACTCATCTCCTCTATTAGTAATAAAAGTGCTATTAAGCTGTAGCATATGTATTTTTAAAGTACCATTTTCAGTTTTCTCATAGCAATTCCTTATTGTTTTCTTTTGAGATGCAGTTCCTACCAAGGATGTGGATCATTCTAGTTACAGATAGCCATTTCAGCTCCATATTAGGAATCCTTGTTCAAGATAGGGAGTAACAAACATCTGAGTACTTCGGAAATGGATGACCTTCCATCTTAATTTAGGTCAACGTGTGGTTGATTAATAGACTGGTGGGGGTGTTCTCAGATGCTGATGCTGCCATATTGGCATTGCAATTATAGCAGGCTGAGCAGTATACCAAAGTTTTAATGAAAGATTGAAATCAAATTTTGTAACTTGCAACAATCAGTAGCAGTGAATTTTTTATGATTGTTAACATTTCAAAACTTGAAGGATTAACTTTTTTTTTGTTTTGTGCAGAATTCAAAGAAGCTTTTTCGCTATTTGACAAGGATGGTGATGGTACTATAACTACAAAGGAGTTGGGGACAGTGATGAGATCACTTGGTCAAAACCCCACAGAAGCAGAGCTACAGGATATGATCAATGAAGTAGATGCTGATGGTAAGAACTTTACTAATAAGTAATTTAATAAAGTGCCTAAACAATGTTTTTCTAACAAAGTAATTCTCTTTCAGGCAATGGCACAATTGACTTTCCAGAGTTTCTGACAATGATGGCAAGAAAAATGAAAGATACAGATAGTGAAGAAGAAATTAGAGAAGCGTTCCGTGTCTTTGACAAGGTACTGTAATATTTACCTGAAATATTTCTGTTAAGAAAATCTGGTCTGATAGTAATGTGCTTTGTCACAGATCTGAGGGGTATCTGCAGTCCTGTCATAGACAGCTTCTAGGTTGGCCAGTGACCCTAAAGCTTAATCTACTCTGGTTATATGGGAAAGTCAGTTGAGTTGTCAGGATAGTAGTGAGTGACACTGTTTAAAAGTACTGCTTGCTGTGTGACTGAGATACTTGCAGATGACTGGCAGGGAAATTGTTTTAAGTATTTAAAATCTTAATGTTTTAAGTCTGTCATGTAGTCTTTGCTAAATAAATTGCTAAAAGAGTCTAAAGTTATTCAGCTTACTTAAGATGCACCTTGGAGCTGAAAACCTCAGTTGAGGTAGTATACACTAGTACTTCAGTATTCAATGTCCCAACTAGTATTGGAATGTATAAAAGTCATCTCTGAAGGCCTTGTGGCCTTGTGCTGGACTCCCATGAAACAGGCAAATCAGATAAGTAGCTTCTGTTCTAAGAAGTAACCACTTGAACCACAGTCACATGGTTTAATAGGCATCCATCACCTAAGAAGTTGCAAAAGGTGCTGATTGCATTGTTTGTGGTTTAAAAGTGTGTCAGAATAGGACAGTCAAAGACTATAAGATATTACACTGTCCAGAGATATTGGACAATGCTGAAGATATGCTTACAGCTCTCATTTACTTTGTGTAAATGCTAGTGGCTAAGGCTGTGTTAACTTCTTAATGTTCAAGTTGCTCTGCAGTGTTCCTAAGTTATAGTTAAGTCACTAGGCCTTAGGCAAGTCTATTCCAGTGTTCTTTTTTCTTCTCCCAGGATGGTAATGGTTACATTAGTGCTGCAGAACTCCGTCATGTGATGACAAATCTGGGGGAGAAGCTAACAGATGAAGAAGTCGATGAAATGATTAGGGAAGCAGACATTGATGGTGATGGTCAAGTAAACTATGAAGGTAAGGAGTTAATTGATTCTTTTTGTGTAGCACCTACTCATGCTTGTTCTTGTGTGGGTGCTGATAGCCACACCAAGTTTAGATAGGGCAGTGTTCAGACAAGTTCATCTGAACACATAGTGTTCCTTTAAGCTGATGTTCAATTAATATGTACATTGTGTACCTCTTAATGGGTTTGAGTGCTATTGCTGCCTTTGTGCCAAAGGCAAAAAAGGACTGTTCAGCTGTACAGTGTAAGAATTAACTTCATAAATCTAATGATGTCTAATGACCATTAGAATAAGCAGGTTGTCAGAGATGTTCACATACTGTTTCTACCGCTCTGTTCAGTTCTGCATGTTGATCTGACTGTAGAAAGTCACTCATTTGTCGTTAATGCTTTTAAAATTACTTACTAATCAAAAAGGGAAAGCCTCTAAAATATGCAGAAATTTCAAGACCTTCAGAAGATATTTTAAATACATTTATTTCGCATAAATCAGCTGCAACAGTAACTTCTTTCTATTTCTTCCTTTCTTCCTGACGTTGAAACATAAATGAGGTCATGCAAGCAGGAGGAGTTCTTTTAGACAGTTGTTTGCAGCTGAGACACTCTAAGCTTGTTTTCATTTTAACTTTTTGAACATGTCACAGAAAATATCTAGGGTATTTTCAGATAATATCTGTTTCTGAGGTGTAGGTATGCCTTCCCTTTGAGGCCTTTTTGGTTGTGGCCTAAGGATAAGGTCATTTGTGAGTGAAAAGTCTTATGTACAAGGCTGCTGCTTCATCACTGTGTTTATGAGTAGGCTGTTCAGAGACTGGCACTAGAGAGGGTCTGTGTCCCTATTGTTTCCAGTTGCTCTTTTGAAACTTGAGCAACCAGTTAACTCCTTTTAGCTTCTGGGTTTTCCTGTCATTATTGTACCTGAAACTATGTTTCAGTGAGATGAATGAAGAATCCTATTTTGTGGGTTCTAACTTAAAATGGGTTGTGACTAAGCATTGACTCAGTTGCTTGAAGCCAGCCGGGCAAAATAAAATAGTAAGACTTAAACTATTCTGCTCTGGAAGATAAAAGTTCAACACAATGTCTTGCTTGTACACTGACTTAGTTGATTGTCACTTCAGTGGGATTTGTACTGATCTCTCAGTCATTCTTGGATATCTTGTCCCCATCTGTAAGTCTGTGGGCATAGGACCCTGTAATGTTTTATCTTGGAAGTAAGGCTGTTCCCCAGTTCACTGAGGAAACTTTTATGGAAAAGTAAAGGCCTTTTGCCATTAAAAATAGGAGTTTAGGTGTGATTGGTGGAAAAGGGGACTGTCTTGAAGATGCTTTTTTGAGTGTAACTGAAAACGCAGTTTTGTAACAGTGTTCAGCATTGGTAAGGCCACTTCTCAGATCTTGCAATTCAGATTTTTTTTTCCTCCAAATAACTCATGCAACTCTTTCCTTTTACAGAGTTTGTACAAATGATGACAGCGAAGTGAAGACGTTGTACAGAATGTGTTAAATTTCTTGTACAAAATTGTTTATTTGCCTTTTCTCTGTTTGTAACTTATCTGTAAAAGGTTTTTCCCTTACTGTCAAAAGATTATGCATGTATAGTAATTAGAAGGCCATTCCTCCATGTTTTTCTCCTTTATCTTACTGTCATTGTTCTGATTTTTGGAAAATTGATCTAAGTAACAAATGTTGCATGTGGCTTACTCTGGATATTTAAGCCCTTCTGCACATCTAAAGTTAGATGGAATTGGTTAACTGAGGGAACATCTGGATTGTCTATTAAAAAAAGTAGCTTTCTTTAGGAGACTTAGGTATGACTAGTGTGACAAGTTACATAAAGTAAGCTAGGATTTACCATGCGTTAGCTGTTCCTTAGTTAAAGCAACATGCTGGTTCTAGTTTTCAAGTACATAAGAGTTTTTCCCCTTTCTGTGATGGGATGATAAGGGCTCTTGCAGCTTAACTGCAGGATAAAATGATGGGAATAGTGTGTATCATGTGGCTAATGCACAGTAAAAGTCATTCTCCTAGCTTACTTCACAGTAACTTGTTTGTGGCCATACCTGTAACATGTTGTTGAAATGTGGAGTCTTAACGTTGTAGACGATTGACAGTCAACAATATGAAACTTAAGTTGCACTAATGCAAAACGGGTGATTTATCCAGGTACTCGTACACAAGTTTTTTTTGTACTGCTGGTCCTGTGCCAGAAAACATTTTCTCCTCTTGTTACTATGCTTTTTAAACTTTGTTTAGCCACTTATTTTCAAAAAAATCTGCTTATGGCACGATTTGCCTCAAATCCATTCCAAGTTGTATATTTGTTTTCCAATAAAAAATTACAATTTACCCATACTGTTTCAATGTATCCTTGAGTTATTTACAGGAATTGTTCAATGCAGTTGCTGCTCTGTGTTTCAGTATGTAGCAGTTTGGTTTGCTTATGCAATGGATTGGCTGTCTTAAAATAGCTTGGAAGGTGAAAACTTAGTCCTTAAACTCTGGCCCTTAATAGTATTGTTGACTTGAAGAAGCTTTCTTACTAGTAGTTTAAAATGTATTTTACAGTCTTGTGTGGAGCTTGGTGCTTCAATAAACTTACCGTAGTGACTGGCTATGCCCACTATCTGTAGACATTGTGAACTGGATGTTGACCTAGTTCAATAGTTGACCTAAAATTAAAATTCCTTGTTCGGACAACTAAACCTGTTTGCTTTCTTTTTAATTATTTTGGAGTTTATTCCCTGTCAGCTGCTACATTGGGGTAACTTAGTCTCACACTTGGGCTTTTCTGAAACTGCCATGTCTGAGTTGCCATTCAGGATGCAGTCAGCTCGAAGTACAGAAGGAAAACATTCTCTTCCTCATTTGTTATTGAGCATGATTGTGCTTCTAGCACTAGTTTTTTGTCAAGGTTGAAATTTGTTTTAAAGTGGAAGACAACTGGTTTCTACCAAGGACAAATCCAAGAACTCAAAAGAATGCCAGAGGCTGTTGATGCCCATTGCCTCTACTCTCCTGGCAACAACTGACTTGACTGTACATATGCTGTATGATTATCTTGTTTGGGGATTCTGGTGGCCTTTAAATAAAGCATTGGCCCCTGCCTCTGGGGTACCCTCTCTGGTTCCAGCAGAGCAGTTACCTTTTAAAACTGTTTCAGTCATCTTTGATGTATTTATAATTGCAGTGAGTATCTAAAATTAGGACAGCTGTTCAGTCTGAATTCAGGAACACTTGATTAAGTGTTTATGGTTACTAATCTTAAAGCTCTGCTCTCTGAGGACTCTGAACAGCTCTATTGGTTTTCCATAGGAGGCTTTGTCAAAAGCCAGCATCAGAATTCCTTAGAAGTGTTGTTTGTGTGCTGGCAATCTGATTCAGGAAGCTTATGCAGTCTAAATTTCCTAGCAGTTAGGATTTGCCTTCTACAAAATAATTGATCGAACCACCACTTCCTATCCAGTCTTCATCCTGCGCTGTAAGAGCTTGGGGCAAGACATAAGTTAGATGGCACAGGTTGAGGAGACTTTTACGGAACCACCAGAACAACCACTTGAGATTTTGAATTGCTGGAGTATTGGAAGTCTTTTTTATGGGTAAGTAATGCAAACAGAGATCTGACAAGAATTTTTGGTTTAGCTGGTCTGGTGCCTTGACCTTCAGTAGGCTGGGAATCACACTTAACCCATTCAGTTTTCTGCTACAGCTCAGCATGCATGTGGAAACATCTAAGGTGAAAAGGGGAGGACCTTCTCCACTATCACAATATCCCAATATTCTGAGTTAGAAGGGACCCACAAGGATCATGAAAGACTGCCTTGGCCAAGAGAATTGCCTTTGGTAAGATGAATGTGTGAGAAGGCCACTTTAATTTACAGTCACTTTAGCTGCTTCCCCGCTTGGGGTGTTTTAATCTCAGGAATCAAAGCTGCTGGTTTTGTTTAGGGTGAGTGTCCATGTTGCTGTTATGTAAATGAAGTGGCTGATGTCTAGGTCAGTAATTGAAGTCTTTACAGCCTTGTTTACTTAATTCTTTAACTGCAGGATGGGAGTGGTAGATTTCAGTCCTTTCTGCTAATGGAAGAATGTCTGCTAAGATACAGTCAGTCAAGTGTGGTGGAAGCTGATGGCTGGTTATGAACCTTTTGGCTGAGGTGTGCTTGCAGGTGCTTTTGCAGTTGTGAAAGAGGCACTCTAGGCAGGTTTCTGGATGTGCGTGTGTGTGTAGGAACACTCTGACATTTCAAGTTCAGCTTGATAGCTTTACAAGAGACAATCCATCATCCTGTCAAATATGGTGGAGGTTCTCATGTTCTGTTCCAGCTAAAACAAAAGCCTCTCTGGCACAACAGTGCAGTAAAAGAGTCAGTGGTGTTTTAGTCCAAACTAGGATATTGAGGTGGGAGATCTTAGGCCCACAGACTTCTTTCTTACTGTGTAGGCCTAGGGGGATATCCTGTTGATCCCTGGTGGTAGGGAATGAAGACAGATTAATCATAGTAGCACCACTGGCAAAGGGAAGTGGGCATAAATTTGAAAATATTTTTGAACAGGAGAAAACACTTATACAGTAAGTGGTAAAACACAGATCTGGAATCTCTGTGCAGATTCAAAACCCAGCTGGTGAAGTGCTGGGCAAATGTCTCCTTCAGCTCCTGCTTTGAGCAGGGAGTTGGACTAGGTGATCTCAAGAGGTTTGTGCCAAGCTAAATGATTCTCAGAAAGAGAAGTGCCCCTGCTAACTAACTGGGCTTACTGTTGTGTCCAACCCTACCTTCACTGGGTGATCTTCCAGTGAAGGAGGATGCACAGTTGCATGCCACAACCTGGTAGATTTTAGAGTAGGTCTCTAACTCATTCTAGTAGTGTTAGGAATCACCAGACAGGACTAAGACACTGTTCCTCAAGGTCATAGGTGAGTTATCCTGAAAAAACTTCTGTAATCACTTGTGGCTGTGGAGTTTTGATGGGGGAAATACACGGGTGGATGAGGAATAGTAGCTGGTCAATTTGCAGCCTGTTAGGATAACATTTAATTAATGATAGCTAATGGCTAAAGGAGAAGGTTAGTGAGGATTAAGGGCCTGCTAATAAGATCAGTCTTACTATTTGGGTGATACTATAGCTTAGAAGGTAGATGAGCAGGTAATTCAGGGAGCGCAGCTGATGGCCCCACTATTGGCAGTGCACACTGGGTATTTTGGCTTTCAGCCACTGGTCTCTAAAGATTTGGCTCTCGGGGCTAAGGCAGCTGTGTCTGCTGCTCTGTTGGAGTGGGCCGCTCTCGGAAATGGTTCACCAACAACCTGGGCACAATGAGTAGAAAAATTACTGCTTTCCTGCATTTATGTGTGTCACTTCTATGACTATTCTGTGTGTATTGGACTCAGTCCAGTTAAGAGAAAAACTGGTTTGCTAACTGTTGAGTAACTAAGGGGAGTTCCCATAGTTCAAGATTAATCTCACTGCCAGCCATTTCCAGTGGGGGTGGGTGGGAAATACTAGAGACACTTGAAAATTTCTCCTTCAAATACTGCTTTTAAAAATGGCTTTTCTATGGAAGTCTTCATGCTGTAATGGACAATTAATGAAGTTTAATTCAGTTTTTTAAATCACAGACTTTTCAGTTAAAAACATTCAGCTCTACAAAGCTTCTGTAAAATTGAGTCTTGAAAAGTAATCTTTTTTTACCAAGCAAGAATAGTAGGTATTTGGGACAGCAGTGTATATGAATATTCTGGGGGATGCAATGTGAGTATAAAGAAAAAAAAATGTCATCTTCAACCAAAAGGGACAATTCTGAAAAAAACTTGTGTACTGCATTTTATACCTATGCTTAACAGAACCTTGGAAAGGAGATTGAATCATCTTTGGGACAGAGAAAAAGATGATGGAGAATTTGAGAGATCTCTTTTCTATTTATGCCTACCTTTATCATTAGTACAGATTTGTGCTTGGAATGAGGAGAACTAGCTTGTATCTGTTCCAGCTTCTGGTTTTGAAAAAAGTTCTCTCCTACAAGAATAGATACAGCTTGTCAGGTTATCTATTTACTCTGTTTTTGAAGAATCCAGTTGTTGATAGCTGTGTGTACACACAAAAAAAAAAGGATTTTTAGGACTTAAACTAAGTTTGCGAAGAAAATACAGGAATGACTGGAGTAGGGATGGGGACCTTAATTGTCCAGTTTCCTGTAAGGACAAGTCTGATGTCATAGTGTCATCTTTGGATGATGTAAAATAGCAGTTTTGAAATTGTTGACTCTCTTCTAGCTGCTCCTTGGAAAATTACTTCCTAGTGTCCTGAACTTGAGAGTCCTGAGATACTGTTCAAGAAATTGTGCAAAGATCAACTGGGACACCTTCAGACAGAAGATTCAGTAAAGATGACTTTGACAGTAATAGCCTAAAGATGAGGTATATTCCCTGCACAACCCTGGTTGAGTGATGTGACACAGTAACTCTTGATGACATTACTGAGAGTTTCAGCTTCAGGCTGTTGAAGAATGGGTCTCCTTTGTACTGGGTGCTGTATGTATGCAGAGTAGCAGATGCTTCCGGCTCTAAGATCCCGCCACTCAAACAGGATGTCAGGCAATGTTCTGCAGTGACTGCACACTGATACTTGGCTTTTTAAGGAGGAGCTGAACAGGAAATTATAGTGAAAAAAAGGAGATGGAAAAGAAAGGGGGTGAAAGAATATAAAATTAGGAGAATAGCATGAGAGGAAGACAAAATTTTGATGCAAATGTCTAATAATTTGTGCAAGATGAATCCACCACTATTTTCAGAATACCAACACTCTAGGGCTGGAACCCCTGCCTTGCTCCTGCAGGGTGTTCTCAAATGGCAAGGATGGTAGCTGGGTTTATACATTTCTAGTGGCCCCTAAAGCTGGAATAGAGTATTTAGATTGTACCAATTGCATGATCTTCATCTTGCAGATCAGACCTTTGGGTAGGCATGTACTTGCTGAGGAGTTAAACTTCCATATTGGTAAACCAGTACTTTTATCAGTAGTAATTGACACCCTGATCAGCAAACAATACCAGCTCTCCATTCGGTACCTCTCCCTTAGTCATTGAGGTATCACTGACTTGTGCTGGCTGGTTCCTTGTGACAAGGCAACCCCTCAGAGGTCAGACAGGTATTCCCCTTCCTTCCAGGTCTGACAGGCTTGAAATTTGGATAGTTGCTGGCTGCATCATCACAGCAGCACATCCCAGGTCCTGTAGTACCTTCTTAAAAGGCACGTGCTTTTTGGCAGCCAAAAAAGTGCTACTAATGGCCCTTGAGAGAAGGAATTTCTGCTAGCTTTTGGTGTCCGGAATTGCAGAAAAGTTACCTGTTTCTGGAGTGAGAGCTAATTTATTTCTTTAAACTAAGTAGAGAGGTTTTTTTCACCCTGCTAAAATACACAGCTCTTGAAATAAAAGGGGAAAAAGGATCGGCTCTCTCCCATCTTCCCACTCTGTCATGACTTCTGAACCATTAGATGATTTGCAATCCCAGGAAGGCTGTGAGGTTTCACAGTTCACTCTATTTTTAAGGTCTTTATGACTCTGACTACCATTTTTTTCCTAGTAAATAGACACTGTTTTTCAAATACTTATTAAACTTGAGGCCTTTGAAAGACCTGTGAAGCTCCCCATGTCTGAAGTGGAAATGCAGAGTCCTTTATTGCTGGCAAATTAGTCACACAGACCAGGAAAATCATAATTTAAGGTCTACTCTAAAGCTCTGTGGTCAGTGTAGTCTTTCCATTGATTCAAAAGGTCTTGAATACGCTTAAAAAGAAAACTTCTTAATGCATTGGGATGTGTGACAATTTCCAATAATTTGGAATTGATTCACAAAGTAATGTAATATGTCATTAGAATTTTTCCTTTTTTGAAAGATGGTAGAATTAAGGCTCTGCATAATTGATTTGCATTTTCAGCTCTGAGAATGTTAGGCATTTTTCCATGGAGTTAATAATGGCATTTATTTATACATACATTGCACTTTAAAAGGCTGCCAAGATAAAAAGTATTAGAGGATTGTCTTTTGTTGACTCTCTGAGGAAGTCATCGCCACCAGGCAGATTAAAAGCCATTTTGCAAGTTCATCTGAAAGCCAAGAGCAAAGGAGCACTTTAGCAAGTCTTGTTGTTTTAATCATTCATTATTCTACCAATAGGACAAGTTTCTTCGTTCTTGAAATGGACCATGATGCCCAGGCTAATCCTGAAGGGAAGTTATGCCTCTTTACTAGCTTTTCCATCCCCTTCCACCATAGCAACGTAAGTGGATTGATGCTGTGGGGGTTTCTGCTGGCAGCAGCTTCCCTAAAATCTTTAAAATCGCTTTGTGGTTCTTTGCTGGGCTTTGGAAGGAATGCTACAAAATAATCTCCTCCTGTCAGCTTTTTCTTTTCCCTGGATTTGCCTGTGTTCTGCCTTTCCCTAAGGAAGAATTAGCTAAGGAGACCCATCTCCACATATCCTGAAAAATCTTCCTGTGGTCCAAGCTGGAGGTCCCTAAATTGCTGTGATGTAGATTCATCATTCATCTGGCATCAATTACACTTTGAGTAATTTTGGGTGTTATTGCCAAGATTCTGATAAATTCTCTTTGGCTACGGAAGAGATGTATAAAATGCTTTTGCTGCTTTTCTCTACTTAAAAATAATCTTCACTACACAAGCAATGCAATTGGGGAAAACGGGGAGAGGGGTTCAGACACATGGTCCTTGCTTTCTTGGCTGCCTCTAGCTAAAGATAAGTCTGCTTCCATGTGAGCAGTTGAAAAATAATTAAAATCAGTCATTTGCTTGTGAAGCAGATTGGAAGTATTATCAAGCCTGAGACCTTATTTCTCATCTGCATTTGAGAGAAAAGTACCTCCTTGCATTCTGTCTGTGAAGTGTAGTCAAGCAGTTACGGAGGTAATTTGCTGAACAGTCCTAAGCGAACTGGCAGTTTCCAGAGAACATCTGAGGCAATTACTTTTTCTATCAGAAGCATGGGGAAAATGCATCCCATATTCAAATGTGTATGTTTATGTCTTCCGCCCTCTCTTCTGCACCTAGCCAAAGCAGCCTGTTTTTACCAAAAGTGCTGATAGTTACATCCATTCACTGTTAGCTTAGTAGGATGAAAGGAGTCATATAAATGGTATCCTCCACTGGAGTTGGGCCTTTTTTCCTCAAAGGGGAAAGACAGATTTTAACTTGCCAATCATCCCAAAGGGCCAAATTTCACTGCTCATCTAGTACAACTCTGAGGAATACTCTAGCCTTTTCAGACAAGAGGCTTCTCTTAGCTTTTCATAGCTGTGGATTGTTTTGTTATTTCAATAATTTTCATAAGAATCTATTTATAATTTCACTGATGAAAAAATTAGGATGCCATATTGGTTTGTGCTTTCATCACTTTTTGACTAATTAAAATGAAGACAAATTGAGAGCTTCTATTTCCAATCTGCCTTTAGAGAATAAACTGCACAAGAAACTCGACTTACCTGCTCAATCAGCCAGTGCCAATAGTAGTTATGTCATGTGACATTGCCTGCAAGAAGCCCAACTCAACAAGTGAAGCCCACACACAGTTTCAAAGGAGAAGGCAGAGGAAGATTTTCTATCTAGCTGTAAACCACAAGCTTGTATCTTGTTACTAAGTGCTTCTGTGTGCTTTCTTACTGTTTTTGGAGGTATGACAGGGACAATGCTAGCGTTGTACTAGCAATGTACTTGTTTAAAAGCACCCTGAAGAAATCCCAACACCTTATCACTTAAAGACAAGGTAAGCATTTATATACATATGAGAGACAGAAATAGCAGTGGCTCTCTTTTAGAGCGTAAGTGGGTGGAGGCTCTAGGAACTGTTATTTTGTAGCTAATATATGACCTGTAATGTCTGCTAGAGTCATACTAGATCGGCAGTGAAATTTTGCCCTTTGGGATGATTGGCAAGTTAAAATCTGCCTTTCTCTTTTGAGGAAAAAAGGCCCCACTCAAGTGGAAGATACCATCTGAGATTTAAAATACGGTCCTCAGAATATTTTGGCTTTGTGTTTTCACGATTTTCACGTACAAGAAGTAGGTTGGTTGGGTTTTTTCAATTCCCCCAGGGAGACATTTGAGTATTGTAGTTAAAGATACACATTTTTTCGTATTCATCCTATTTCTTCAGTTCTCACCACCAGTCTCTCCTTTGTGGATGCAAGCAATCCCCAAGCAAACCTACAGACTTACTTTTTGAGTTTTTGTGAAAAGCACAGCCACTGCTGCTCCTCCCTACTCTTGGTACTCTTATTTTCAATTCAAAATATGGAGCTGGTGTGTTTAGTTGTTTGATGAACTCCAGCAATTCTGACCTTTTTGGGTCCATAGTCATTCTTGCGAGATAACTTCATTTTGCCGACAGAGTTGCTTTTAACTCCACTGTTCAGAAGTTGTCTGTCCTTGTGGGCAGTAGTTTTTGTCCTGAATCTCAGCGCTGGAGATAGCATAGGGAACAGGAGACTGTCTAGTGTGACAGGTACCCAGCAAAAAAGCTCTTCACCTCTTGAACAGAGATTTTACCTCTTCAGTGAAGCTTAGAAGACTGTTCAGAGCACCTACAGAAGATTACTGAATACAGCCTACGTGAACCTGTTGCCATGCAGAAAACAGCCCCAGTTCAGATCCTTACTGTTGCTCATGATATGTGTATATTCTAATTTACTCATCATGGGGAGGCTCTATCTCCTCTGCTGACTTGCAGCCTCAAAGTAAATACTAGCAAGGACATTATTTTCCAGGCTTACTTGCTGTTTGGCACAGCACAGCAATCCCAGTAATGTGGAGACAAAAAGAAAAATGGCACATGAATTTTGAGCCATTCAGTCAAGCCACCCACAGCAATAAATCTGACATTCTCAGCTCAATTTGAATTAATTTACCAATGAGGTTTTTGGCTATTTGCCACTTATAATTACTCTATTTTTGTTTGAAGACGTAAGTCTTAATTTTTATCTTAAAGTGTTTATTTCTCCCCCAAACATTCTCTATTACAATAGAGCAGTTTAAATAGTGCAATAAATAGTGCAATTATTTAATTATAAATTGTGCTTTAGAAAATCATTGGAGCCTTAGCTTTATGGGAAACTGTGCTTAAACAAGAACGGAACCTTGAAAGATACCTATGCAAAAGGATGGGCCATACCCATGAGTCAGTTTCTACCTTCAGTTCCACCATATTGTTCTTCTCTGTCATGTGGAAGTCTGGGAAGTATTGGTAGCTTGAAGGTCTGTCATTCTGCTGTCTGTGCTGACTTTTTCTTCCAGGATATTAATAGCACACCAGGACATTAAACCCTCAGCTGTCTTCCAGCTCCCAGGTTTGCATGCAAGTAAATCAGATGAAAATTACGTGATAGGAAAACTGATTTATGTATTTCAACACTGAAGCACACCTGTGACTCCCATTTATATGCTTCAGCTAAAGGCCACTGAAGTCTCCTTTTGATTTCAGTGGTATCTGGATCAAGCCCTCAGTCTTGGCCATCTGTGGGGTAGATCCTGATACAGTATATTCTTAAGGATATGCTTAATTTCATCCCCATTTAATAAAGCAATTAAGTGTGTGATTAACTTGAGTAAGAGGTGAAACCAGTGCTAAAAATCAAGCGTGAACTTTGCTGAACTGGGACTTAAATACTAATTTACTTTAGAGGCTATCCTCACTCAGAATCTAGAAAATAAGGCTTCTGCAGACATACAGCCCTGGCAGATATTGCTGTAGATACAGATTTTTTCAGACCAGAGCTATCCTAAAATCCAACCATTCTGAAGAAAAACACACTGGCTTGTTTGTGCCTTGTCATGTACACGGGTCCTTCATTTTACAGTAAATTTGGCTACACTGCCTGAGTGTACTCATAACGAAAGCAAATTATTTTGAAGTAAAAACTGGTAGAAATTATTGATAAAACAGAAACTGTGTCAACAGTGCCTTAACTCACCATAATTGCTTCTTTTTCAGTCCAGGTGGTTTGTTTTGTTCTGCAGTCCCGAGGATCTCAAAAATTTACTTCAGTAAGTACTATGCAAATGAATATTTCCACTAATAAAATATGCATGGACATCTGAAATGCAAAACATGTACATAAATTGTCGTGTGTTTGCTGAGGCATAGGAGCTCTATGTGTGACCTGAGCACATGAGAAGTAATTCAAATCAGCTTAGCACTAGCACTGAGGTGATCCAGAGAGCTATGAGGGACTGTCTTATTTAAATAAACTTGAACTTGCCAGAGACTAGAGGCATTGCTAAATGAGATCCAGTGAATGTCTCTATGGTGGCCTATGAAGTTACCTCCCCCAGTTACTGATGGTAGTCCTGTCTTGGATGGTGCCCCTTTCCACAGCAAAACTAGCAGAACAGAAGGTGTGCCGCACCCCAGCTGCTTTATTGCCAGTCTGCTTCTTGCTTTAAACTGCAGGTGAAGTGAAATTGAAGCTAAACCAACAGACTTCACACTGAGGCTGTTGAGGCACTGACTATATTCTCTTGACTTCACTGTGAGCATGGCAACCACAAATATGGTGTTAGTAACTCCTTAAATTATTGCAAAAAAGATGTGATAAGCTCGTCTATTAATACCGTAACAATCAACAGCAACTTCATCTCAGCTGGCATGGGAGGTCCTGTTACCCTCATGACTTGGACCTGTGGCTTTTGTACTCTGTGGCACACCAGGGCATTGGTCTTTTAAGCATAGCTTGCAAAGAACTGTATTGCAAGAACTGTCTTTTTAATGGCAATGAGACGGCTGCCGAAAAAAGGGCAACAAACCAGCTCATGTTTATAGGATTTAAGCCAAAATGTCTTCAGTTGGCTACTAAAACACCTTAGCTTTCTTTTTGTGACTATTCAATCTTGAAGGTCCTTTCTGGTGTGCATAGTGAAAAGTGATATATGTTAACCATCCTCTAAAAAACAGACAAGATAAACAGTGTTTTATTTCTTCCCTTGTAAGGGTTTAAAAGAACTAAGAATATCTGCCAGATTTACCAGGAGGTGTGTTGTGGTGTGGCTAAGATGAATTCAGATTGTAGAGGAGCCAAAGGATGAATATTTCTGCTGCTGAAAACAGGAGTGAGTGCATTGGATGCATATCATGTCCATGTGACGGAAAAAAATGATCTGTAAAATTTCCTTCTTGCTTAAATTACAATTCCATAAAATTTAAAATGCCTTCAGCCCTTTCAGTACTGAGGCCGACTCTAATCGCTTCAGTAGTAGCATGACTTCTCTGGCCTCTGTAATACAATTCCTGATTTACTGCAAGAGATCAAGCTCAAGGCCACTGCAGCTCCATTTTACTGCTTCATTCAATATATGGTGTATGTTGTTTATCAGATTGTCAGCTATCACTGCACAAGTAATACCAACCTGTGTAACTATACTTCCCATCTGTGGGTTTGGCACCGCATTGAATAGCCCTCTATTCACACTCTTCCCAGTAAAGAAAAAAAGCAAAAAAAAAAAAGGCCCCCAAACCTGCAGCTCGATGTATTCTCACTGAAGAATGCTTAAGTTACCCTACCACTAGAGTATTAAAGAAGGGGCAATCTCTTCAGAGAGACTGGGATTTAAAAGCTGGTGTCTTCAGTTTACCTGACTGAATTTGCTAAATTGAAAATGCAAGTATGACTGCAGTCTCTTCCTGCAGCAGAGTTAGAGGATGGGCCATGCTGAGCAGCTGGAAAATGGCTTCACAAAATGGACATCTGTTATGGGCCGAGCTAGGCACCTAAGGGAATCCCTACATGATCTTCCTCAGGAAGGCTTAGGTTTTCTCTGCCCACATCCCAAGCAGGTGCCTGCTCCAGACTGGAGAGAAGCCAAGCAGCCACGTTAGGGAGGCAAAAAGCATGAGTTAATACTCCAGCCTCCCAGCAGAATTACTAGGTCAGGCTGGCACTTTACTCCTGAGAACTATGCTCCTGGCTCCAAGTGGCTCATGTCTGGGAGACACAGCTTAGCAGCACCAGTGTGTGACACAGGTAGGATTGATGGAAGAGACAAACGAAGTGCCTGAATGAAGCATCTCACCTCCCACACCCCAGAATGCTGTAGACTGTCCATTCAATTCCTTAGTGCTTTGTGCCACTCATTCCCTTCACAGGGATGATAGGCACCTAGCTCAGTGTTGTGAACGGCAGCATTTCAATTTGCTTTTAGGTATGGTATTATCAGTGTTGCAACATCCAAAATGGCACTAAATATTGATGTGTTATTTTGGATCTTCCCCAAGGACCAGAATTTGACTTATTAAAAAAAATCATATTTTGTTAGGAAACATGTGTTCAGGCCTCTATTAACCTCTTTACAGCTGGTACTCAAGGCCGTCTGTGCAGCAATTTGTTACAACGCCACTAAACCTGGCAATTTAATTATGGGATGCCAGTTCTTTCTTCTCTGTTGTGAAGTGAACATAGTCATCACTTGTTTCTATTTTTGTATGAAAATGATTCATAATGTAGAATGTACTGTACTACAAAAGGGATGGAAGAAAATAGTTCCATGATACATGTTGGGAGACAGAAGCAATGGCTTGCTGTGATTCACGCTTGTACTGCCCAGGCATTCCAAAAATGGTTTTCTTCACAATTAGCCACAAAATCTGTAAACCATAAAAGGAAAACCATCAGTTTAACAGCAAGTGATTCCGGCTGGCTGCTTGAAATAAAGGAAGGTGATAATTCATGGAGCAAGTGAAATGTCAAAACTTACTGGACATTTTCTCCTAATTAACTTTATAATCAGGCAGCCCACAGTGGCAGTCTTTGCTCTGAAACTGAAAAGACTTACTCTGCTTCAAAAATCAATACAATCTGATGAGAACCAAGCCCTGATACTTATGGTGTGTCTGTGGCATAGTGCCCTCTGTGCAGCCTCTTGTTGAGGACAGGGGCATGTAAGGGATTGGCTGAACTGTAGCCCTGCTCCCCTGGACAGCTGACGGGCTGCTGCCCACATATTCCCTATGGAACAGACTTGGCAGAGAGAAGGCAGTGAGTAGGCTGAGCCCTGGCAGATTGCTCTTCCCCCAGCACAACAAAAAAGTGAAAACAACACTGCTGAGAGCACTCAGCTGGATGTCAGATGAAATATGAAAATGTGGGTGTTGCTTCCCTCAACAAGCCTTTTTGCATTTTTAGGACCTCCTCAAGCTTGGCATAACTAGGTATGTCTCAAGGACAACATGCTCCTTCCAAGGTTCCTTATGAGGTCTGAGGATCTGTCATCTTTGAGTAGGAGAAGTTTGCAGTAACGAGACAGGGTGAACTGGAGCTATAGCTAATGACGCCTCTCTTACAATTTACAAGCAGAATATTTATTAACACATGCATCCTGAGAGCTGCCATGTACTTGGGAATGACTCTGGGAAAACATACATATATGATTATTACTACAGAAGCAAGGACAATTTATTACAGCTGCTAATTTACTTTTTAAAACCAGAATCAGCAGTGATAATGATTGTGTACATTCTGTGTCTGTCATACCTAACTCAGTCATGGTCTTGGCTGTATTTCTTAGAGTAGACTGAGAGCCCTTTTACCTTTTTGGGCTGAATCTATTTGGTGACCAACAATCTTTAGGTGCCAGTAATTTCTAGATATCTGATGAAAATGAGAAAAGGGGTTTTTTTAATTGAGTTATATATGCCTTGCCATATTCATAATTCTAGATAAGATAATATTTCTAAAAAATAAAATAGGCATCACTACAGTTCCTCAGTGTTTGTTTGAAAGTATAGCAAAGGATTATTAGCATTAATAGCAATTATCATGGGACAGATGCTCTCATTTAAGTAAAACCTAACCTTTTATTCGAAAATCCTTTAGGATCTCATTAACTGCTCCACACCAGGTAACCTATTTTGGTAGGAGAGCTGTTCTGAGTAAACACCAACTTCTTAAATGAGTTACAGATACTGCTATGACACAATAATTTGCAGTAAACTAACACTTCTCATGTTATACTTGCAGCCTTGGAATTTCAGACAGAATCTGGAGTGCTTTATGGACAAACTAGAGCTGCTTGGCTGCTGATTTGGAGAACACATTTACACTTAGTGTTTGTTTTGCTGTGTAGTTGTTTTGTGCCAGAGATGTTCTTGTTTGACCTCAAGCTAACAACTAGTTATAAATGGCATCTGTGCTGAGGTTTTTCATCATATCCCCTAAGTAATCTCATAAGCAACTGCTCCCCTTCTAAATTTCATCATCATCACCGTAATGACACAAAGTGATGCACTAGTGCGGTGCCACTATGTGTGGGGGCTAGCTTTTCAATTTCATAAATGCATATCAACGTCCTGGGAATGGCTTAAAATACAGTTACGGTCAGGAAAAGGATTTTGTAAAAGCAATGACTCTGTGTTCTGTATTAATTCTGAATTATAAACATAGCAGAATATACACAAGTCCTACTTTTCAGATGGTTTTTTTTTATCCTGGTATTAACTGTCAGGAGAAAGCTCTGCACTATTAGCAATCTCGGGTCTATTGCTAAATGCCAGTGGCTCCACATATAAGAATTTTTCTTTGTCACTTCAACACTTCCAATATTCTTTTAATTAACCTCCCCTCCAAAACAGTCTTTTAAGAGTCACAATCCCAAGGGTCTGTGACTGCTAGGATAAGGTCTCCTGGGATTTCTTTCTGGGGTCCTGACTGTGTCAGGAAGGGCCTTTCCCACTAATCACCAATCACCTTTACTTAATCATCCCCAAGTCAAATTTGCCAACTTACAAATGAAGGGCCCAATCTTTTGTTAGCTCTGACTCAAGAAAGCTGCAGCACTGTTTGGTTTGGCTCAGCAAGAAGGATCATGGGCCTCCAAAGACCAGTCTGATTATGGTTTTCCCCTTCCCTCCTGCTCATCACTGAAAGCTTAACCAGGTCTCTGAAGCTGACATGTAATCTCAGGACAGCCCTGCAGCTGCTGCTGAGGGTCAGATCGGCGCTGCCCCAGCAGCTCAGGCTGCCACCATCCAGCAGGGACAGGCTGGAGAGGGGACATTCAGCTCCGACTGTCATGTTCGTAAAGCTTCTGCCTCAAGCACTCCAGTCCTTTTCTGCAAGCGTCTGAAGCTTGTTTTTGTAGTGCTTGGTCACTGCAGTTTGTTTCACCACTTGAGTGGCATCCTGGCCTGTGGATTATGCCCGTGGCTGTCTTCCCTCAGTAGCTCTGCTGCTTCCTTTCCCCAGCACACCAGAAACTTGAGTCTAGCAGGAAATCTTCTTACTCTTCGTGTTCCAAAAGCAGAAAGTAATCTCCCCCTTGACCTTGTCTGACCATTTGGCCTTTTCTTTGACGAAGAAGAAAACACGCATATTTTACAAACTGTTCCCACGTGGCATAACAACAGCCAGCTAGAAGGATTTGTTCCTATCTCCCTCCAGGAGACCGGGGTATTTGAATATGCCAAATGTATATAGAAATGTCTCTGCAAGCCTAAGAGAACCATGGCAAGCCTTGCCACTTCTCTGGGAGGCTGCTGCAAGCCTGTTTCAATTGGTGGCTATTGGGTGTGGTATTAAGGCACTTGTGCCTTCTTTCTTACTTCTCTTTCAAAGCACACGTAATAGCTTTTACTGATGAGGAGCAATCAAATCCTTGTCCTAGAATCCCATCAATGAAGCAGTTGTAGAATGAGAACAGCAGTATTTGTAATGGCAGAGTGCAGCATACGCTGACTAGCTTGTCGGTTGGCACATACTCTACCTACTTCCACAGCCATCAGAGGTCAAAATGCTTCAAGAGCCAAGAGAAATCTATTCATATCATTCTAAGTGTAGTGGATAAGGTCCAGGTAAGGAGAGCCTCAAAAAGGTATCTTTAGAGAAGCAAAATTCTCTATTTCCCATCTATAGTATGACAACTAATAATCTGCTTTTATGGGTAGTCATTAAATGGTCACTGAATCAGTATCAGTGTGGTTTATCTGCCGTGCAAGTAACAGTAATAGTGGATGTGAGATCTGCCAAAACTGTGGTCTGTTTTGGAGAGCTGACTTTTCAGAATTCTTTTCACTCATAAACATGCTTTATTTTGTCATCTGCAACCTCTGTCATGCTTTTCCCTTGTTCATTCTTTTTTCCTCTTCTCTGTCTTGTCCATAGGATTATGCTTGGCATCCTAGCCACTTTTATTTCAAACATACCAACTCTGATCTTTCATTCTAGCTGACCAACATGAGAAAAATTATGACACAAAACCTAGGGAAAATGCTGCTAAAGTTTAAAAAAGAAATCCAATAAGCTTCTTTCTTTTATAATTACTTACTGTATTTTGTGTTTACTATTTGTCATAAGGTTGATCTTTAGGATACAGGATTCTAAGCTTCCCATCCTAGATGACAGGAGTATTTGATGGCACATTTATTTATTCAGGATGATGAAGGCTAATTCTTTGTTAGACTGCAAAGGAAAGACATCATGCAGTTTTTTACTGTGCATCTCATGACATTTTATATTTAAATGGGACTTATGTGGTTCATGAATTGGCCTTAAATCATCTACATGCTGTCACTAAGCATTTTCTTAACAGCTGTTCTTTCCTTTAGTTAATTACTTATCAAATGTCAAAATGTGATGGGTGAGTGAAATGTCCTGTTATCTGAACAAATCCTAACTTCACAATCATTTTCTGTAGACAAACAAAATTAAGTGCTACATGAAAAATCACGAGACATTGTGACTGCACAAAAGCTTCATTTTTATGCCTGACTAAACCTGACAATCAAAAAATAAGGGAGGGGAGCAGGGATAATGAATAAATATACATTGCCGTAGCTAATGGTTATGAACAGGCTCAGGATGGACCACAGCTGTTAAAGACCAAGCTGTGGGGCTTTTTTTTCTGGAGACAAATATAAAATCCTTTTATGGAAGATTGTAATTCAAAATTGTCTGGTGGAAGTTGTTGGGGTTTTTTTTTAGATGAGTATTCCAAAATTTGCTCATATTCAACAAAATGTATGTTTTCATTCAAAATGGAACTAATAACCTGAAACTTCTGGAGAAGCAGACATAACTGTAATAGCTGACCAGCATTACCTTTATCTGCTGTGGCTATAAAATCATTATTTGGGTTTGGTTTGGAATGGGATTGAGGACTGAATTATCTGTTCAAAAATGTAAAATTCAGCTCATTTCCCAGTAAAAAAATAACATAGCCATTAGAAAGAAACATAAATACAAAGAAAATGTATTGCATAATACGCTAAGGCTATTTTAGTGTGCTTTTCCTCTTCACAGAGTTGCTATGTATTTTCTTAATGGCAGAGATCAACTTCCAAATATAACTAGGAATGCCTTTTCTGGGTTGCTTTTGATTGCTTTGATTGCAGCAATTTCAAGTTTGGGCTTCAAATGAGGTAAGAATATGTAGAGGAAAGCTTGAGTTATGGCGTAGTTTGCTGTCAGTATCTACAAACAAGTGATATGGATAACACTTCAGTTTCATATTAGGAGGAACTTCCCTAAATAATGTTCCTTGTTAGTTCTCCTCTAACCCCGAAATGACAGGAGATGCTAAAATAGCATGAGAGTTTTATACCAGTGTCTATCAAGTCTAGTCAGAAATAAGCCTTTAATGTGTCACTGACAAAAAAAAAAGAAAAAAGTGAGGCCAGAATCTTGTTATATATACGGAAGTACTTTAGCTCAATAGGATGAGTCTACATTTATTTTAAACCTTGCATTTATTTTAAACCTTCATTCTGTGAATGAAGAGCGGGGATCAGAGAATCTCAAGAATGACGTATCTGTTCGTAGCTCTGCTCTGGAAAGTGTAGCTCTCATTTGCACATCTAAAGCCCACCGGTTAAAAAGCTCCAGCGAAAGGAGCAGAAAACCCTGGCTGAGCCCTGCAGCAGCTCGAGCTGTCCAGCAAACAAAGGCAGGAGGACTCTGGTAAAAAAAGATGACAGGCAGTGTTCTGCTCTGAGGGCTGGAAAAGAACGTACCAGCATGTACTGCCTTAGTCTGGGACTGTGTTAACTCACAAAATGTGAGTATGACTCCCTGGAGAGGGAGAAGCAAGAAAGTAATCTAAAAAGGGGTTATATGCCTACCAGGCATTCACAACACCAAGCAGGGGAAACTGAGGCAAAGGTTTGTTGCCTGCAGTGCTGTGAGCAGCCAGATTTTCCTTTCATTTTATATAAAAACAGGAGCTTATTTAGCACTCTTTTGTTAGTCCTTTCCCCTCCCTTCTTTGCTTGTTAGGAGGGGAGTATGGCCTCTCATGGCAGTTCAGGGAAGATATTTTCTTTTCCAGTGCTCTGAGCAAAAGGAAATCTTCCTCCTTTTTGTTCCTAATTATACCTAAGAAAAGAGTTGCATCTACTGTTTATAAGTAACAAATTATTCTGTGCAATCTGACTGCAGTCTAAACAATGATGAAAAATTTAGAAATTAGTTGGTAGTGAATCACTGGAAGATAATGAAGTTCTCAACTTCTTGTTTATGTTACAGCATCCATAAGTAATGTTTGATAATGTATTTGCTGTGACATTGACATGAGTATCTGCATCAGTTAAAATGAGTGTTAATTTATAATCAACTGTGATCGGAATACTGTTCCATGGCATTGAGTTATTCACAACAAGAAATGTTCCATTAATCAATCCAAGAGACTAAAGGACAGGATTTTTTTAAAAAAAATTAGCTTCCTAGAAGTGCTAATGATGTTCTTAGGTAATTTTTTTTGTAATTCTGGTGGTTCTTCAAAATACCCACTTACTTTAAAACCACTAAGCATAAGAAGTTTCTTCCTTGCACATCGCTTTCCTTAAAAGTGCTTGCATCAATGAAAATATAAATATATATATATATATAAAAATATATATAAATATATTAATAGTATGGAGGGCTCAAAGATTAAGACAGTTCTTTGAAAAGCTATTTGGAAATAGGAGAGACCCCTGAACTGAGACATATCTGTCTCCTTTTACTCCAGGAACTGATAATTTCACATATACACTGCAGGATGTTTTTCCTCAGTTACGTGCTCATTGTCTGAGCTGCACCGAGGACTTGCAGGATACGCAGCACACTGTAAAGCCAGGCTGCTAGAAACCAACTGTGTGAAGTGAAAGTTCCTCATAAGCATCAGTGCTCATTCTTCATTGCTTGATTGGGGTGATCTTGTGCTTTCCAAGAGCTATTATGCATGCTGTTTGTTTAAAAAATCAAAGCAGCAACAAACTTTCAGTGGATTGAGATGATTCACATCATAGCTACTGGTGCTCAAAATATTATGATCTACATATGGTAGACAATACACTTTAAAGGCATTTATCTAACTCTGAAAGTCTTCTGTTGTTGATGGGCAATGTAAGGTCTGTGAGTCACACACCACACTTAATCACTGTGGCTAATAATTGGAGAAAAGGAGCTCCCCGTGGGAGCTGTTGTGTAATGTTGATTTTAATAGGTCCTTGCTCAAGCCTACCTTTTGCATAATGTGAGGGCTCCTAGTATCTCTGCCACATGAATAACCCCAGTGACTTCACTGTGAGTGAGGCACGGAGTATTGTGAAAGCCAGACTCCACCAAAGCCAGTAGTAAAATCTGCATTGTGTGCAGTGAGGACAAGATCCCACCTGCAAGGGCTCTCTTTGCCCAGCTCTGCCAACTGAGCGATGAGAGTCATGGGGCCAGTGTCCTCTCATGTCCTCACTACCTGAATAGGGTGAAATGCTTGCCAGCCATGCTGGTATCAGTCTTGAACTCAGAGGTACATTTTATCTCTTTGAGTCTCAGGTGCATTGTATTCACTTTTCTGCAGTCTGTCATTTTTATGTCTCAGGCTGAATCCTACTTTCAACAAAGTATTTCTACAAAGTCAGTGTGAGTTCCAATCCCTGCTTCAAATCTGTCAATGCAGGAAGCAAATCTTGCAATCACTGTACTGATGTGCAGAGGTCCCAAGTTTTGCCTAGCTGGCTGTCTCCTGGACGGTGAGGGGGGCTGTGTGTGCCTCTTGGGAGGGCTGGCATTGATGTGGCAGAGCAACACCCAGGGCAGAAGCCCTGCTGTAGCTCACTAGTAAAATAGGCCTCACAGCATCGTGACTCAGCTGGTTTTATTTGTGGCAGAAATGTAAACGTCTGGGCTACGAGGCAGGAGCTGCACAAAAAGCTTTGTTCAGCAAGCTCAGGAACACAAAGCTGCCACGGTGTTCAGGTGCGTAAGTCCCTGAGCTTAATTCAGATTTTACTCCTAGCAGGGGTTGTTCATCCCCTCTATAAATGAGGACATCTTGTTTGGGTAGTCAGCATGGTTTTTAGAACAGATCCTCAGGTCAGAAAATTTTGACCTCAAGGTTTATTAACAATGTAGGACTCTCATGCAAATTGCAACACCGAGCAGGGGAAGGGGGAGTGGGAAATACAACATCTGGTTGGGTTTTATAGCTTCTACACTAATGCATCATGGCAAATCCATTTAAGTAAGCTGTACAAAAACATCATCACTTCTGCTTAATTATAAATCTGTTGCATATCATTTTGGGTTTTGAAAATGAATATGGATAAAGAGACTTACCTCTAATCTGTATTGATCTCTATCAAGAGATGAACAGATGATGAACTTAAACCATCCAGTTCTATTCCAGTGCATTTCCCATCTGTACAGAAATGGAAAAATGTTTACTGTAATTAAGACCTAACACTTCAAGTAAACAATTATGGGGGTGAGAGATTAAAAAAAAACAGTGAAAAGCAAAACCACATGTGAAAAAATGTCACTACATGTTGCCAAGGTCAGTTGACACCAGAATACAGAAGGCAGGAAATGCACTCTTCATTTGGAGTAATGGGTGTGTTCCTCCTCTTGGCAAAATGCATAAAGGTGAGCATATTGCTTAACAGCTACATGCTTCAGCTTCGTCTCCTCCAAAGTGGGGATAATAGCTTTCTAAAATGTATCTGAGAACACTGGTTTGTTTTTATGCTGATCCTGTATTAGTCAGAAGAAACAATCACTCATCTTCCAGGTCTATCACTGCATTGGGAATGACACACAACTAGAGAGCAGGGGAAGTGATAAAATTCTAACATCGGAGAGACAAAAAGGAAAATGACACCCATCATAAACTGCAAAGACCAAGAGGGCATTAACCTCTGTTCCTTGTGTGAAGATCCTTGCTGACTTAGGTTTATAAGTATCACAACATCTTGAAATGGTACCTTGAAATTTCTGTCTGCCAGGGAAGTATTTACTGCATTTAGTGGATGAAGAATCCCTCAATAGAATGGTGGAAGAGTGTGTGACCTGGCTGGCATTTGTGAGTCCTGTAATCTGTCACTCTTGTCTGCCTAGATTTGGAGAAAAAAGATCTCTCTTTCCTCTACTTTCTACTCCTCATCACATCTGATGTAACTTCTTTGTGAAGTATCTGAACAAACAACTCGATTAACGTGACGATCATAGGGATATACATCCAGAGATGACAAATCTCAGGGACTATGGGCTTAGTCTACTTAGCCAGCTGTGAGAAGGAAACATGAGCAAGGATGAGACCTTGTTTTCAGCTTAGCCAAGGATAAGCACAACCAAGACTTTCTTTTCAGCTGTGACTTGAATTATCACCCGTGTCTGGATACTCAAGGTAGCCCTGGGGCCAATTAGCATGTGCTGTACTCCATCCACACCTCTGAATAGCCTTTCCTTTGGGGAATGTATTTAGAAAACTGCAAATCACAACACAATGATTCTTTCTCCAGAAACAAGAATCATCACAGTACATTTGTATCTTCCTTGGAGAAGAAAATATACACACAGCTCTGTTTTATTCTTAATTTCTGAAGCAGTGGGAGATAATTATCTTATTGCAATGTCCTATTCCAATTACATTCTGTTTTACAATCCTATAAAATCCAAAATAACATGAAAAATCCTTATTTGCCTATATTGTTATAGAAGTGTTATATGTAAAACTTAGTGCATTTAGAGCCAAAAAGTTTAAAAGAAATCCAGTGTCATTTATTTGTGCTTGCTTACTTGCATTACTTTTCAGCTTGAATAATACCAATTAGATGGTTTATGATTATTTCACATTGAATTTCACTGCAGGCTCCCTCTGCACCAGCACAGCTCTTCAGTGGTTCACTGGTTGCAAATCCTGTGGGGAGAAAAATTATTTCTTTGTTGGAAGATAAAATTTAGTCTGGAATTTGTTTAAATTGCTGCTGCCTGCTGATCAATCCTGGGCTTTATCACAGGCTCATTAACATGTTGGCCCTGATACTGTAATGGATGCTTGGGCAAACCTCAGATCTGGCTTGGAAATCCCTGTAATGCCAAAGAATTAAATCCCCGACCCACTGAGTGCCAGGAGCGAGGAATAAGTAAAAGAAAGTATGGTTAAAAACTGAAGTAAGAGTTTGGGCGTACTGACTTAGCCAAGAGCCTGGGAATCCCAAACTGGCTCCTGTTCAGGGAGTGACTTGTATCCCGTTGGCACACAGCACACCACAGGCCGGTCACTAGTTCCGCTAAGGAGGTAACAAAGGGGTGCTTCCTTTTTAGAACGAGTTCACTCTCAGCCTGTGCCTCATACCGAGAGCCTTTTGCAGAGGTTGGTGCCCACACTTCCCTCTAAGAGCACGAGTCAATGAATCGGAAACAGGATCATGTGTGCTTGTCAATGAGCAAAATCCGGAGATCCTCCTGGACATGTTTTACTGGACTTTCTGTTTGTTGGAGGCAGCGTGGCTCAGCAGGGCACTCAGTGGGGACTGAAGAGCAGTGGAGACCATGGGCAAGTAATTTCATCTTTTTGTTATTTTGACTTCCCTACACATCTGTAGAGATAATGACCTCTTGCCTTTGAGGACTGCTTTGGAGGTCACAATGACAATGGCTACTCAAGGCATTAGTCGTGGATCTAGATGTGGCACAAGAGAGGCTGGGCTCTTATTTTGATTTTTCAGACCCTTTTGCAACACAGTATTCTTAAAGGAAGTCCTTTCCTAATAGCCCTGGAAGTTTACCACTCATTATTCCTTCCTTTATCTGGTTTTTCTTGGCTTTGATTTGTGTGGGCAGCACCAGGGCCTGGAAGCTATGCACCCACAAAGTGGTTTCCCAAGCAGCCGTGAACTATTGCAGGCTGGGGTTGGGAGCACGTTACCTTCATCAACTTGCAAAACAGCATCAGGAATACAAGGAGGAAGGCAATGCCGCCTCTCTCCAGACACGATTTCTCACCTGGGGGAACCTAGGAGGGGGCTCAGAGGAACTGCAAATGAAGAGAGAGTTGTAGGCCATGAGACTCAGAGGAAGAAAAAATATTCAGGGGTGTGGGAGGAAAGGCAATTGAAAAATTTTTCTAAAAAACCTGAACAGCCCTCTGGCAGAACAAGGAGAAATAAACCTGAAAAGAAATTACAAGAAACTACAATTAGGTAAATGTTAATCACAAAAGAAGGCTCTAAACTTAAGGTAATGTGCTTATTGATGGCAATAGAAGAAGGTGCAAACTCTGTACCTTTTATTTTCTGGCCTGATTTTAGGATTGTACTTCAGTCTATGTATAATTTAAAGTATTGACTTTGGTGGGAATACTTGTCTTCTGAGAGCCCTGCGTGTGTGTTATGTATCTGTTGGAGCCAAGGGCTCTGGTGGGAGCGGTGCTTTCTGTGCTGGTAAAGGTTGCTAAAGTGTTTTTAATTCTATTTTTGCTCTTTCTCTGGCACTTACAATTGCTTACGGCTTTCTGAAACTTTATGTACTGAGCTGAACTCTTCCATATGGTTTCCTTTTGAAACTGGTTTCATGCATGTGGGCAAGAGGAAAACCAGTTCAGCCATTTAAAATCAGGAATGGCCTTTATTTCCATGCACTGGTTTAAAACATTTCAGAAATGCCTTCTAATCCATACAGTGGTTTCCAATTAGAGGTCAGACTTGCAAGGTGTAAAGACCCTCCCTCCTGAGACTTGAAAAACTGAGCACTTCACAGAGGTGTAAAGTTTACCTTTATTTGATTTGCTTTTTTTTGGTTTTAATAATTTTCTTGAAGTAGCCCTTAAAATGCAAAATGCATTTTTCATAAGTTGATGCAGTGTGCCATGTTCCCAGTGTAGGTGCAGTTTTAGACTTCTGCTTAGGTGAGTGAAATAAATAACTGGCTGCAAGTGAAGTGGGACACTTCAAGGCCAAGGGAAACTGTAGAATAAGCTTTTGAAATTAAAATATGTTACATCAATGTAGTTCTCCTCTATGGGAAGCTGAGCAAAGTCTTGGAAGACTTTGCATTAACAGAGAGGGATTGGTGATCCAGGGTATGTCTTTGCCAACGACAAGCAAAAGCAAGCAAGAACCTTCCAGAAGGTGTTTTATTCATGTGGTTCCTGGTGATCCTCAGGCAGGAAAAGCTTTCCACACAGTGCTGTGGCTCAGACTCACTCAGGAAACACTGAACTGCTTTTAAAAGACAGTAAAATATCCTGCTCTTAATTTGGCAGTGGAATCTGCAAGGTGGCTTCAGAGCCCCATATGTGACTGCCTCATCTGCTGACTGGTGTTAGCAGCACCTGTGCTGCACTGATGTACTATGCCAGGAAGGTGTCCAGCTGCCGAGAGAGGGAAAATCCCTTCTTGTTTCAGCTGATGATTCACATCCTTCTCTGGTGGCACAGTTTCCTTAGTGGCAGTGAAAAGGGTCACCCTGGTACTCTGGGTGAAATGGAAAGAAAAGAAGCTTGGATGCTGTGGTGTGCCATGTGCTCAGGCCACCATCTGGATGGTGGTGCTTCCTTAGGAGCAGAAATGTAAGCATGGCCAGCAGTTGTCACCCTGCCCAGGGAAACCCTGTGAAAAAGCTGTAGCAACACAGAAACACTTTCCACTAATTCATTTGTCTCTCACAGCTTTCCTACATCTTCCTCCCTGTGAAGTTTCTCTTGGCTGGTGTGACGCTTTCCACCTAGCCAGGAGAAGAGGTGGTTTCCCCTGATACACCCAAAGGAAAAGAGATATTGTTGTGTGTCATTTCTTTTCCATATGGAAAGACAGGGCAGAATGAAGGTGAGGCAGATGGGTGTGACCTGCCTCGAAAGAGAGCAAGGCCAAATGAAGAAATATGGGGGTGGGAGAGCCACCCTTATCAAGTATCATAAATCGCTTTCATTGTGACACATCAAAGCAGAAAGCTTTAATATCTTCTGGTATTTCTTGCTACAGGAAGACTTCAGAAGAGTTGGGGCAATCCTGAGCAGACTTGCCTGCAGCATGAGGTGGGACTGGTAAATGTTTTTGTCCCTGGGATGAAGGATGCCTTTGCATCCCGTAAAGTATTTGTAGTGATGTTATTGGCTCTGGTAATCAGTAACTAGCTAAGACTATGAGATAAAATAGAGTGGCTTACTGCACTTAGCACGTGGGAGCCATTTTAGATACTGGCAGAAGCACGGTCAAGCACTTATCAGTCAGTTCTGCCCGTGCCCTGCTTGCCATTTCTGCAGCATGGTGTTCCTAAAGGGGCAAGGGAAGGGGCTTGCTGCTGGGGTCTGTGTGCTTCCCAGCCTGCCTCCAGTTCTGTGTCGGTATTAAGGAAATGCAACTTGTACTTCAGCCCCCTGTGCCCTGGTGCTTATCTAGGGACAAATTGCATTCCCATTCTCTGTTAGGAAGCCCAGGCATTATCTGTTTAGGCTGTGAACACTGAGAGAAAGGTCCCTGTGGCTTTACAGCATCTAGCTCAGGGTTAATCCAATCCTGAATCAGACTTTGGACTGTCTTGAAATGTGAATAATTCTAAAGGTCGTTTCTCTTGCGGAGGTTGGGAGAAACTTGCTCCCAGAAGAGGGGGACAGCTTAGGCAGCCATCTCCTGTGTTGTGAGCACTTGTAATAGGGAGACTGCCCGAGACTACATTTTTTGTCAGTCCCTGTAAGTCATAGATTCCTTTGTGTTCCATGTAAATGACTGGGACAAAGTGTAGGTAGAAGAGTCTGATTATGCCTACAAACTGTATGCCACTCCTTAGTGTCGAGAAGTGCAAAGGTTTCTTGACTTGCTTTACTGCACCATGCAATGTGAATGCTAAAAGGCTGGCTGCAGAGAGATTTCTCCGTTTTCTGATAGTGCCTGTGTGAATGCCTTGCTTTCTCACGGATGCTAAAGGAAAACAATTGGAAGAATATGTAAACTTTGTATTGTTTTCATACCAAAAAAGAAAAATATCTGAAGTAGGTGTTGTTGGGTTCAGCCAATCCCTCTGGGGGGTGGCTGGTCAGGGAACCAATAACCTTAATGTCAGTCCAGTGGGCTAAGGTATATATAAGCGAGTTTTGTAAAATAACAAACGTCGGTTTATTCTCGTACCAAATCGTCCATGTCACTTTGTTACTCGGTCTCTGCTTGATAGCGACAATGCCAGACCTGCCAACCCACCTGCTGTCAGGACACATCTGCCTGGGAGACCTTTTGCTCTTCTAGTACATGAAGAACCTGGGAGATCTTTCAAGAGGCATTCAGAAATGCTAGTCCAGAAAAGGAAATTAGGTGGCAGTGCTGTAGACAGCCTGATCATTTCCCTGTTTGCAGCATGGTTAATTAGGTGTGTCTTCCCCGTGGTCAGCAGGGTTTTAACACTACAGAGTCAGCAAGAGCCCTGCTGCTACTTGGTGGCACATTCAATGGCCCAGGGAGCTGCTGTCCTTACTGCTAAGTGGCCTTGGCCTTGACTTTGTTTTCTAGGAAAAATCCAAAGATCCCAGTTCTGAAGCCCTCCCACCAACCTGCTTGCCCCAGGGTGGAGAAGTCAATAAGCATATGTGTTTGTGCATTGCCACCAACACTTCAGCTATTGTTAGCTGAAGACAGCCCTTGACTTGTGCCAGGTTAAGGGCTGGCTTTTGCTCTCAGGTTACCTTCATGTGAAAGGATCTGCCGTGCCTGATTTAATGAGTGTCTGTGAGAAGCGGTTACACTGTCATCTCCTTCCCTGAATGGAAGGAAAAGAGCAATGAATAACTCAAACCTGCAACCTGATCTATAGGTTTTCTGCCACCAATTATGTTTTCTGCTAGTGTAACCCTGGGGTTCCCCCTCGAGTGGGCAAGGTAGTTCTGCTGATCCCTCATCTTCTCTCTGCAAATAACCCTCAAAGTCTGTGATACTGGTGTTCCCACTGTGTACTGAAAATACATCCTCTGATGGGTTTAAAATAAACAGTTAGCTCTCTAAAATGGTGCTGAGTAGAAATTGATAGAGATCGATGCCTGTGAACTTGGTACAATAAACCTCCTTGTGTTGCTGTTTGTCTGACCGTGGCTCCCATTGTACTGACGCGGCTGTCGGGTAGGTAGCAGGGAACGCATGGCTGAGTTTTCTTTATAGTTGTTTTCAAATATTTATCTGCAGGAGGATAATGGGAGAGCTGTGTTTCCTCTTGTCGTCAGAATTTCAGAAAGGATTTTAATCCCCTGTGCTCCTGCTGCTCGTGGAACCCTGACAAAAGTGGCTTGATGCTGCTGGCACAAGACTATGTCTCCTTCTCAGCAGCCCCCAGCAGGGATGCACTCAGACTTGCCACACTGAGCAGCATAGAGGGAAAGTTTTGGGAACTTGACTGAATCTGCTTTTCTGGGCTATAGGGTACAGTGAGTGAGAGCTAACGGGATCCTGCTCTTTCTCATCTTTTTTTTTCTGATGTTCCTCCACTTCCCCTTTGAACTGGTGAGAAATTGAGTGAAGCTGGAGGATGCACAAGCCGTGACTCCAGTGTGAGATGTAGGTGTCCAGCACATCCCTGCACTGAGCACCAATTTCCTTCTTGCCAGCGTGGCCATTAACATGAGCATGTCTTATGATGTAGACCTGACTGCAGCTTTTGTTCCAAATGCTTACGACTTATGAAGGGTTTCAAATGTATTGTTTAAAATCTGGTTTAAAACCTCAAAAGCTGCTGCAAGTCTGGTATACTGCTCAGTTTTAAGTCAGCGCTGAGATTACACCGCTTAATACTGTTTACAACAGGTCTGTCCACAGGGACTGCCTTAACTTGCTGTCTGCTGATCACTGTTTAGTGCCTCTTATTTCCTTCAGTCTGAAGGTCTTCTCTTCCCTTGCTGTATCTCTGTGTGGGCAATTAAGAGTTTTATTGTGCCTTTGGAAGTAGAGAGCACTGCAGCATCCAGAGCACCAGTGTGCCTGGCCTTTGTCTTAATGATGGTGTTACAGGCTATGCCCAACAGAGATAAGGATCATGTAAGGTTGCCTTCTGCCCCCCCAACCCTCTGAGTGACAATGTGAGCTCTTATAACACCATAAAACACAGTTCAGCAATTACTGTGCAGCTAGGGGGAGAACCTACAAACAGCCTGCCTCTGCTTCTCAAACTGCCCCTCTTGTGAGGCACACGCACTGCTGTGATGCTGGTACACAGGGAACAGGGCCAAGTGTGTATTGCTATGTTGTGATATGCACCCATGTTTCCATAGAGCATGTGAGAGGAGGGGCTGCAGCCTCCTTCCACCAATACCAGGTTTTTCACAGCTGCTATGCCCCCTTTATTCAATGCATCCCACCCCTGCGCTAAGCAGGAAAGTGATTCTTCTCCCCTGAGTCCCTTCACGAAGTGAAATTCATCTCTCCTTCCTCTTTTGTAAAAGAAACAGCCAAAGAAAGGCTCCTTTAGGAGCAGAAAGCTGCTGTGAGCTCTCCGGGGGACTCTTCTTGCAAAGCACAGTCACCAGCTGCTGGGGCTCAAGGGTACAAGGAGGTGAGAAGGGCCTTTGTGCTCACATGTGTTTCCAGGCCCAGTTATCATATGCAGTGTGTCACACTGCATTGTGGCTCACAGTGGTAAAGTACAACCTGGTAATGGGAAGGAAAAAAATTCCTCTGTGAGATAAGTGGGAAGTAAAACCTTGGACTGTCAGGTGCAACCCAGTTCGAGGTACAATACTGGTGTTATGCTTTGGTCTATTAAGTGCTTGATAAAATAGGGGGTTGATAGATACCAAGATGGTATCTAAAATCATATTTAAGATTGTGTGGGGTTCTTTTCCAAAAGAGGCTCTTCATCGGTATGCGCACATGTAGCAGTGTGTCAGGGGAACACCTTGGGCTTTCTAGATAAACATATCACTCCTCTCCACATGGGAGGAGCAGCCACAGAACTGCATCACACCGAGCCCTGCTGGGTGCTCCCCCATCTGCAACCTACTTGGTATGCAAAGACACCTTTCTGCAGTGAAAAGGCTTTGATTCACCCAGGTTGAGATCACTTTATCAGCATTGCAAAAGTGCCAAGAGCCTATACAGCAGATACCCTTCTGCTTGGTTTGATCATCTGCTACATATATGATCCTAGCAGAGATAATTGGGAAAGGTGTGTTTATTGCTTTGCGCTTAGCAGATAGGGATATGCCTCACAGTTGCACAAACATGCCCTTGGCTAAAGTCTGTTGCTAAGCAATAGTTTAAGATAAGGAATAGATACAAATTCCCAAATGTTCAAATTTTAGGGCTTTAGGTACTCATAGGAGAGAGGCATACCAACATCTTGCCTTTGTCCAAGCCCTCAAAAGGAATGTTCATCTTTATTAGCCTGGGAACAGCATTAAATTGTAAGGATCCGCTTTGTGTCCCCCTCCTGCAGCCAGCTGTAGTGTACAGCAGAATATACACATCAGATGAGTAACCAGCTGTACTTCCCATCTGAGGTGACCAGGTACAGAGAAAGGACAACTCCTTCTCCCTGTGCCTTTGTTTATGGCAGACTTTTGCACATGGAGATCATAGAATCACAGAATAGTTTGGGTTGGTAGGGACCTTTAAAAGTCTTCTAGTCCAACCCCTCCTGCAGGGAGCAGGGACATCTTCAACTGGATGAAAGCCCCTTCAGCCTGACCTTCAATGTTTCCAGGGATGGGGCATCCACCACCTCTCTGGGCAACCTGTTCAGCATTTTACCACCCTCATTGTAAATAACCTTCTTCCTTATATCTAATCGAAACCTACCTCTCTTTCAGTTTAAAGCCGTTCCCTTCGTCCCATTACTCTGTGCCCTTGTAAGAGGTGCCTCTCCAGCTCTCTTGTACCCTGCAAGGTGCTGTAAGGTCTTCCTGGAGCCTCCTCTTCTCCAGGCTGAACAACCTCAACTCTCTCAGCCTGGATTCATAGGAGAGGTTCTCCAGCCCTCCAAGCATCTTTGTGGCCCTTCTCTGGACTTGTTCCAATGGGTCAGCATCTTTCTTGTGTTGGGGGTTCCAGACACTCCAGGTAAGCTCTCACCAGAGGAGGGCAGAATCACCTCTCTTGCCCTGCCGCCCACATTGATTTTGATACAGCCCAAGACCCAATTGGCTTTCTGGACTACCAGTGCACATTGCCAGGTCATGCTCAGGCTTTCATCCACCAAATAGTGGGGAGGAGCCACAGCCTTTCACTTCTCTCTCTCTCTGCTTCTGTGCATGCTGTCCATGTGGCCCTTGTAGCCAGAGGTCACCTCGGTAGTGTCTGTCACCCACATTGCCTTGTTCCCCTCAGCCAGTGAATCACTTCATAAGCAAAGGGGAACTCCCCCAAGGTGGGTCTCTGCTGCTCACATCTCATGGATTGTGTTGCAGACTTGGGCTGATTGCATCTGAAATTGAACCTGCTTCTGCATTCCGCACCTGACCATAGCTTTGAGTCACTCAGTTTCTCCTCATGCCCCCTGAACAATTTTCTCTGCCTCATGGCCTGCTGTTGGTGGATCCAAGCAGTGCTGTGGGGTAGGAAGTGAGCCCCATCCCTGCCTTTCAGCAGAAGCCTCATGGAAAGCCTTCTTGTGTTCTGCTCTGCCTGTGTCTCCAGTGCATGTGCGGGAAAAGCGAGTAGCTGCAGGAGCTTGGCAGCAGCAGTGGGCATGAGCTGAACCAACACACAGGGTGCAAACAGAGTCATAAAGTATATGTGGCAGTGTGATGCATATTAAAGCAATTTGCAGGGTAATGTTTCCCTGGCTATATTCTTAGTAACAGAGAGAAGCGATCTTCCCACCTTCGCTACAGGCACGTTCCAACGCCCAGCAGAGGCTGTCAGGAGCTGGATGCAGTTCTGGCTGCAGAAGTCTTCAAAGCCTGGGTTTGCATGGGCCCCATCCCTCATGGCCAGCCTGTGTCCTGCAGCTCTGCACTGTGCAAGGCCACATGCCATAAACCCACAAGTGGGCACATGCCATCTCCTGTTCCTGGCTCTCAGTTGCAGATATAAAAACATGCCCAAGAAATGACTGTATTCCCTCAGGAATAAGGAAGGGCCAGCCTGGCTAAACTGAGAGGAGAAAATTTTACATCCGTGTAGTTACTAACTCTTTATTTGGAAAAAAGGAGCTGTTTGTCTGGTGCTTCTTGGACCTTTGGCTTAATATTAAAATGACCTTCACACAAACCTTCTCCAGCTCCTTCCCAGAGGAGAAGACAGAAGTTACCATTTCCTTTCCATAGGCTCTTGCTTCAGAGCAGAGGTTTAAAAGCTGGGCTGCAGCTGCCCTCTCCAGCAAGGCCACAAATGAAGCAACTACACTTCAGCTCAGGAGATGTTAACCCCCCAGCCTGCAGGGTGGGCCACTAAAATGCCAGCTGGCAAGAGGTCTAGTGAGCTTCCCTGAATATGTCCTAAAGCAGGTGAAAGGTCTCCCTCTCACCTGCTCTTTCCAGGTCTGAGACCTCTGAAACTCTGGCCTTTTCATCTTCTCTCTCCCTTTGTGCTAGCACAGAAGGTGTTTATTGCGGGGGGTGGGTGGGCACACCAGCTGGAAAGAAGGAAAAAGAGGTCTTTTCTCTTTGTATATCCATGTGGTTCCTCCAAAACCTGTGTCCAAACACCAGCACCATAGTTTTCTGCCTGTGGCCTTGCTTGGAGAGCTTCCATTTCACAGAATCACAGCATGGTAGAGGTTTTGAATGTATGTTTGCAAACCACCTAGTCCTACCCCGTTCTCCAACCAGAGCAGGTTGCTGATCTGGAGTGGTTTTGTCTGTTTTCAAGGGTGTACAGCCCACAGCCCCTCTGGGGAACCCGTTCCTGTGCTTGACCACGCTCACTGAAAGAAGCTTGCTTTCATTTTTAAACGGAATTCCTGGTATTTCACTGCCACCACCACCACACCCTTGTGTGAGCTGGGCCAGGAGTTCCTGCCTTCAAATACCTACTCAAAGAAGGATCACCCTCCTTTTTGTGCTGTTTCTGGGATGCTACATGTGTTCCCTTCTCAACCATCTACCCTTGTCTCTCCCAAGTGAAAGGAAATTGCAATATCTCCTCTTGGTTTCCAATAGATTTAAAAGTCTGCTTACGTGGTTCTTACAGGCATGTGAAGTTGTATGTGCAGAACATAATTTAAAACACAAGTTCATTTACTTAGTTTGTGCTTTACAGTCTCTGGCGATGCTGTTCTGGACCACCTCCACGCTTTGCTGCCAGTGTGAACAAAGGCATCTTGAAATCATGCCTTACCTTTCCTGCAAGTAGCTTGTTAACCTGCTAAGAATACTATTATTATACAGCCTCTAAAGCCCAAGAACACCAGTGCCTGGGTTGCTGTTAACAAACATGGCCAGAGCTTTCCTGCATATTCTCCTGGGTGGGTTTGCTCATGGAAGTTACTTTTGTTATATCCAATTCCACTAAACATATCTCCAATGTTCCTGTCTCTACATCAAACATTACATGTTAGGGAGCCTCGAATAACAGCTGCTGCCACTCATGTTAACTGAGAGGAGCACAAGACACTGAAGTGTCTAGTTTCTCATCACTTACGGGATGGATAAAAGTATCTGTTGTACTGACTAGTCCATCAAATATGAATGATGCAGATAGAGTGGCTGTTTACACACAGCGATCTATTTTAGTTAAATTGAAAACACACACAGGGGAGTGTTTCAGCTTTGAGGACAGAAAACACTGGAAACGTCAGGGGTGTTTTTGTTTTGTCTTTTCTATTTGCTGGTAACAATTAACTCTTAGGAGTGCCCGGTCCGTGGCTAGGAGAGGATGAGCTCTGCTCTTCTAGGACAAAGATGCGAATATTGTTAGTTATCCAGCCAAATCTCACGAAATTGAGGACAAGGTGCTTGCCTTCTTTTGCCATTCTAATTTTACCAGAATACTCAACTCTTTTGTACGACATTAACATAAGCATTTACAAAGCCAGTCCCTCTGGAGGATGACAGCAATTGTTTTGCTTAATGTTTAATGGCTTCCTCTCCCTCTGGACTCTGTGCCAGGGTATATTGTAATGAACAAGCTCTGGAAGAATATTATAGCCTCACTTGATCTATTAGGACACTTTACATAGAAATTTATTTTGCACTACCATGAATTATATAAACACACAAATTAAAGATACATACTCAGTAACTGCTTGCAGAGAGCATTGTCTGCAGCAAACTCATTAGGAGAATGACTTACTCTGTAGAAAATCACTTAACCTTTGTGTATTTCCTGGTACTCTGTTTATTAATGCCCTAGCTTTATTTTGAAATAATATCTCTGTGTTATCTGAAAACATGCTTCAGATTTGAAAATTAATGTACAGCATGGAAGTTTCCTATAAATATACTAATTCTATTAAAAACAAGAAGCGAGGTCTCATTCTGCACTCCTGTGTCTGTGTACAGAAGAGTATGGACGTGTCACCCTGTTCAAAGACTTTTGAAAGGAGAACTAGGCAATACAGGGCTAAACTCCTTCAGAGAAGGAAAAGGAAAATAATAAAAGGCTTTAGTTTCCATGGGCAAATGTTAATTGCAAGCGGAAGGCTTCTCTGAATAGCCTTTATCAGAATTTATCCACTGGGCTCAGTGGCTAATGTTCTGCTGTGGAAAATATTTCTCCAACAGCAAACGGAGATGAAGGAAAATATCAGACTAACTTTTTGGCAAAAGATCTGCTTCAGTTATAAAAAACAATGCTTAGCATGCACATGTTTCTGTCAGGAATGCTGCAAGCAGGAACATGGCAGCTCTAGTAATTTCGCAAGTAGTGAAAACAGGATGTCTCAGGAATAGCAGGCTGGGTACAGAGTAACCCACACAGAAGTGCTTGGCCACAGGAAGCTGTGTGTGCACGGACACCTGCACCCATAAATATTTTCAGTGTCAAAGCCTTGCTGAGGCTTTACATAGTATTTTTGTGATAAAAGAAGTGAACCATTAGTCACTGAAAATTTCAAGTGACCTCTGTAACCTGACTGCTGACTCATTCTGTGGCCTGTCTTGTACAGCGGTAGAGCTCCCAGGTAACCAAGGAGAAGCTGTTGCAGATGCCTACCAGGGTGACTCACTCGCCATCCTGCTTCTGACTGCATGGACATATGGGACTACGGCGTGAAGGCAATGGAAACATTTGGTTCAGTAGGTTTCAAGTCTGTAGCCTTATTTCAGGGACATACTATGGAAATGAAAGCAGGTGGTGATGCTGATGTGTATTGGAGCAGATCTGTTAGTCCTTAAATCTTGTGGTTTGGGGTTCGATCCTGCTTCTGTGGCACAAAGTTGCTTCTACCTTTGCTGTGAGAATACCTGTCATTGCGTGCATGCTGCATCATCCTTGGATCTTATACAGCTCTAATTATAACTCTGCAGGCTGAGTCAGTAGAGAACAAAGATTCCTCACTTCCACTGAGAGCTTTCCAGGTGATATTAATACAAATAGAATAAAACTTTGGCCTTGAGGGGAAAGCTCCAGCACAAGGCTACTTGGAATAATTACATCTATCATACAACCCATGGCATTCTGAAATGAGCTGGCAAGTAATATTAACCTGACTGAAACTCCAGCCTCCTTACAGGCTGGAAGCCCTGGAAGTGACTGCAAAGGCACCGGGGTGGGCTGGAGGTTGCTCCTGAAGACATGTATGCTCCAGCTGGCAGCACATCTGAGTCTTGCAGTTAGTTAACTGTGGAGTAAGAAATAAGTAAAAAAAAAAAAAGAGGAAATGTTTCCTATTGGAAGGTGGCAGGGGGAGGAATCAATGTGATGGAGAGAGGAAGATCCGATTCGAACTCCTGCAACCTCTGTGCTCAGGTGTTTCACATCCACCTTAGGAAAGGAAGCAGCTTGTAAGCAACTGCTAATGCCAGATAGATTATGGATCAACAGACTTCACTCTCCTAGGAATTACATGAACAGTCTTATTTATTGCTGGAGGTTACAAGAGGTTAACCCTGCATATTGGGGCTGTAAGGTTTCACAACAGCAATACAAAGCATTTCACCCAAGGGCTGCACAACTGACGTGTCAAGTCTGTAAAAGGCCCTGATCTAAAGACAGTAATTTGCAACGACAAGTGAAGCAAGGTTACATATTTCTGGTGGAGACTTACAAGAAGAACATCCCTTGTAACTATTTTGATTTTTCTACTATAGGAGCAAAGGGAGAAGAAGGTGATAAGAAAGTCGAGTAGGGGTATGTTGTCCTTTTCTGTAGGAAAAGCCAGTGAACTTTATAACAGTTCTTTCTACTGAAACCAAAACTGCTCTGATTTTGAAAGCAACTTCTTTGTCCTGGAGCTAGAGTAGAATGATTTGTAAGTTGAAACAAAACATAACTTTGTTTTAGTTGTGTTTTAACTGACATAACTGATAATCTTATCAGCATGATCTGGTTACAAATGAGTGGTTTTTAACTCTAACAATGAAATTCAACTCTTGAACAAAAATGCTTGCTGGACATTGAACATTTCTTAATACATTAGGTTTTGCATAATGAAGTTACAGGACCCAGTGGATGAGGATGAACATTTCTGGTTTTGTAGTAGGGTGGTAACATGTTTCTCTCCTGTGGGATGACTGGAAGCATAGCTCTCAGCATTTTGGTTTTCCTGGTACAGTTATTTACATGAGGGAAAATGTTACACAGGTTTGAGAAAATGGACAGATTGTCAAATCCATTGATCAGAGAGATAAAAGTCAAAGATACTTTTCAATGCAGTAAGACAGCTGTTAGTCTCTAAGTCAGTAGTGAATGGTGAGCCCTCTATGATAAATCCTCTAACTGTTCTATTGCAAATTATGCATGCTCCTCATTTTTGCACATTTGGGGGTTTCATTTTTTTCCTTAAAGCTCTTCAACATGCACACATTCCCATCTTCCACCTCACTCTCCCAAATGCAATCATCTCTGTGCGTGATTGACCTAAGTGGTCACCATGGTTTCCAATTCAATTCAGGTCCCCAAAGAGGTCTTTTAATTAAGAAGCTCTAATAGAATCTCAGAGAAAAGTTCTAAGTCCCCAGTCTTCAGGCTGTGAGCTACAGATCCCAGGGGTGTCTGTGGCCAACTAGTACGAGACCCTGAACATGTCCTTTGTGGAAAGGTCATATCCTATGCAGAAATTTGTGTTAGTGAATCTTTACAGATGAAGACATCCCACAGAAAATTCCTGGGGTTCACACAAAGCTGAAAATTTCTATAGTAGGCTGCTGTTAAGCAGTGGGCAGTGACCAAGAGAGAGGTGAGATGGAAGCAGGTGTGCACAGAAATGTCTGTATATGAAATTCCAGCTGCAGTGTGTGTGAGGTGCTCAGCCTGTGTGAGGTGCTCATCCTGCATGAGGCTCCCATTCTGTGTGAGGTTCCCAATCCATGTGAGGTGCTCAGCCTCACTGCCAGTGCCACAGCACAGGGGAGCTGCCGGTGCTGCACCCACAGAACTTGGCTGTGCTTTGCTACATGTAAAAGTGCACTCGTTTTGGTAGCAGGACTCAGACTATTTAAGAACCGATTTCTACCGAGAAAAAAAACCAGCTGCAGACTTTAATCACCATCAATGGCATTGCAGAGGTGTGATTTCCAAAGCTGCTTGGGACTGGTCTCTGTTTATTTCGGTGTGGACAATCCCAGCTTGTGTGTGCGCAGGTGTGCAGGGGAGGCGTGCTGACGTTTACTCAGCAGTTGGTGCTAATCTCCAGGAAACAACCTGTGCTTGCTGGACTGGGGATGCAATGTTTGGTAATGTTGTGCAGAAGCACTTGAGAACGCTTTCACACCAGGAACTTCAGCATTAGACACGTAGGAAAACAAAAAGTGGAACTAGAAAACACTTCTAAACTCTCGCAAGCATGGTATTTGCTGAAAAGTAAAGTTCCAGAAAACTGAAGCCACATATAAAACTTGAGATAACTTTGATGAATAGTTCTTGGCTGGAAGACAAAAAGAAAAACTTAAATGCTCTGTGTCGATTGTTTCAGGATTAAACATCTTGAAGTTTTGTTTCAAAATGCTCTCCCTTCTGGCAATTCTCTCAAAACTTCTGGTCGTATAAATCTGAATTACTGAAGATACTGCTTGAGGAGTCCTGTCAGAACAATATTTTGTTTAATTGCAAGCTTTTTAAAGCTCTTTATTTAGTTGAAAATCTCTGAAGTTTTTCTTCAGAATGTAGCTTGAAATAATTTTAATTTTTTTTCAGCTTATTACTTCTCTGTTAGCCAGATGAACAGAAAGCATTTCGCAAGTACCCAAGAGGGGGTGATGGGAAAACAGAGAAAAGAAAAAAAAGATAAAAGCTTTGGCTGTGATAACTCATCCCCTTGGCACAGCAGCACTCCAAGGCCAGACCTGGACCACTTGTCCAGAGGAACCTGGTGTCCAAGGCACACTTCTGTACCTTGTAATTGCACCAACCTGTGCCTGATGTGGGCCACTCTGATGATTTATAGAAGTCATTTATAGTGCATTAATATAACAAGTGAGTGGAAACTTCCATTAACTCCTCCTCCACAGAAGAGACCTTGAAAGAAAAAGGAGTTTGAAGGAGGGCTGTGCCATGATGTGACTCGGGTATGGTAGTCAGGGGTGGGAGGCAGACTGCAGAAAGGAACAGAGCCTGAGTCACAGTGAAGTAACCAGTTCTGAGCACACAAAAACACCCCTCTCTCGGCTCCACTCCTGGCAGAGTCGGTCTTTCATCTGGTGAAAAATGGGGATGAAATACCTCCCCTGCTACCCTTCGGAAAACACTTCAGTATCCTCAAAGGAGATATAAGAGCAGCATTATTATAAGTGGGAAATGAATTGCTCTCTTGCTGGATTTAGCAGCTTCCTGTTTTGGAAACCCGAGATACCATCTCAAATTTCTGTTTGTTGTCAGCCTGGAAGAAAAGACTCAGAGGCTGCAAACCCTCTGGTGAGGCAGCGCTTCATTTGCTAATTGTCTCTGCCAGACAATGCCATTTACACTGAGCACAAAATCACCTCTAACCTCCACTGACCAGAAAATCGCTATATGCTTGAACTCCCATCCTTCTGAAACGGTATCCGGCACTGCAAACCCGGGCTGCGTGTGTCAGCCCCTCTCACTGGACAACAAAATACAGGGATAATTATTGCTGATTCGTTCACAAGCATCCCGGTTTCCAGACATAATTACAATATCATAAACAACTGCATTATAAAAAAAGATGTTTGACTTGTTATGCAAAATGTAATGAAGCTTTTGCTTTGAGGACTGTGCTGTTTGAGAGGCACAGGACAGGCATCTGCCCTAAGCACCCTGTGGAGGGATCTGGGTCCTGTGCTCTCTGGCTGGCCTGGGGTCTCTGGTGCAGGGTAGAGGCAGAACTGAGGTTCAGGGAGGTCCTTGCAGTCAGGAGCCTGGTGAGGGGCTGCTTGGCATCTGCTCTTCCTCTCACAGACTGATGTTCTTGCATGTTTCTGTCAGAAAAGCTGCTGAAGCTGGGCTTTGCCTCTGTGAGAGCTCCTCAGTAAGGAAAATGTCTCCTGTTTTACAGTTTTTATTGCTCTTTTGCTTTTTTAGGCCATGCTACAATGCTTGTCTTTTTTGCTGCATAAAATTCAGATGTTCTGCCTACCTGCTTCTCCTCCTCCATTAGGCAGATGATCACAGCAGCTACATCAGTTCTAAATGGGATCAGACCTGATAGTTGCAGCTGTGATACTCAGGGCAATGACCTGCAAGGATTTTTATCTCAGCTGTTTAACACTTGCTTAAGTCGGAGCACTGAGAAAGCCTTTGAATCTTGCCCTTCAGCTGGTGGATCTGCGGGGATGGTTTGGCTGTGAGATGTCGCTCTTTGTTTTGGAGTCAACACAGCAGAGGAAACTGGCTTGACAGCCACAGCTCACTTAAATGCTCTCGTGGCTGCTAATGGCAACAGCATAAGCTGGTGTTGCCCAGCTCAATTTTCTCTAACACCAGTCTTTAGAGAGCAGGAGGTTACTTTTCCTTTGTTCCAGAGACTGGTTCAGGCACGTCTGACTGGGATGTGACATTTCCTGAGGGATGTGGTTAAAGACAAAGTAAACGCTGGTGCTTTGGTGACCCCACAAAAATCTGATAGCCAGAGACTGTCATGGAAGAGAGCATCTGGGAAGCAGCAATGAGTCTCATCTTTCCCCTTGGAAAGTTTATGGGACTGCTAGATATCAGGAACTGCAAAATATCTGGACCTCACATGAAGCAGGAATATATTACATGTATCTGAACATTCCGGTGCAGAAAGAAGTGGAGGTATGAATCAATTATTAAAAATTATATAAAATATATAATAAATTATTAAAATTTATTAAATTATTCTTAATGACCTTTTAAGAGTATCGTGTCAAAATTATCACTGAAATGCAACTTGGTACTCTGGAAGGGAAGAAGTGATTTTGTATTAAAGGTGGCGCTCCCAAACCAACTGGAGCTCCTTCCAGCAAAAATGAGGGGCAAAAAGGCTTATTTTCTTCCCATTTAAACAGAAAGGGATTATTAAATGTCTGTGTGATGCAGAGAGGGTACCAGGCAATGTACCAGCATTAGGTACCAGGAAAGGTGAGTGGCCTCCCTCAGAGAGGACTGAACAAAGAAATTCTCCAGCTTTTGCTGGGGTTCAGTTGCATGCTTCCAGTTGGGCTCCTGCTTGGAGGGGCCATGGAAGCCTTCTCCCTCCCTTCATCCCCCACACCAGTGCTTTGCGTCCTCTCTGTATCAAGAGAAAGAGGGGGAAAAAGTCTGAGCCAGTATTTCATTCACTTCAAATTTCAAATTTTAAGACTGTATGAACACCTGAAGGACTTCATTCTGTTATTGCTACAGAGGAACCTCGTTCTGCTTGAGTTATGCTGAATACACTCATAAACCAAAGTAGCCACAGTTATGAAGGAATGTTCTTCAAAAACCTCATCCTTAATCTCATTTGAGTATGAAACTAAGGGACGGACTTTTTAAGCAGGCCCTCTTGAAACTTGCCCAAAAGATTAATATGTAAATGCAGAGAATGCTTTGGAAGCTCTTGAATGGAGACATTTTATTTCCAAATAACCACAAGAGTAACTGTTTGTAGCAAAAAGATGATTAATGGCATTGTGGCCAAAATAAGGTGAGTCCCTAAAACTGACAGCATAGTATTTGCATATTACCTTGACGTTAGAGTTTCTCACACTACTTTTGTTTATTTTTACTGGAAGAAGCACAAGAAAAGCATGATGCTCACTTAAATTTCCACAAATCCAAACTTCTGAAGCTACATGGCTCCATTTTCCTGGCTCTGTTCCTCTCTGGAGGCACGCCGCTTGCATGCTCACTCTCGTTTTTCCCATGAACTACAGGGTGTAGGCCAAAATACCCTTTGCAACTGGTAACTCCTAGGCACACTGGGTTCCAGTTTATATAACAACTGGACATTTCATAATGCTTGAAGCATCCATGGCATGATTATATTAAAAGTCCTGAAATTAGCAGGAAATATGAGCACTTTGTGTTTTCCAGAGGGTCAATTTTATTAATTTGGTGGAAATATCTTACAATGACAAAAAAAGTCAAGTTACATGTAGAACTGATTCTGACGCCTGTAACAACAGTATAAGAGTGGCATGTAGGACATGCTTGGATGTGCAAAAGCTGAGCACTTCTCTGTGCACTGGCTCAGGGAGGTTCTTTACTTGTATCATCATGGGCTGCTACACAACGGCGCAGCGTTGCATCCCCATCAGTGGTTTAAGCCACTGACTAGCATGTGTTTCTGTGGGAAAACGAGCTGGATCTTTTAGTATCCACTCACTTGGGAACCTGCCTTGGTTTGCTGGAGCTGAAGGCACAAGCCAGTTCATTAGAAGCAAAGTTGGAGGAATCATCTTGGCAACTGCTGGGTCAGGGGTTGCCTCCCCTCATGCGAACATCACTGACTGCTGGATAATTCAGCTTTCCATTTCTGGGAAAACAACCTTCTATCTGATCATGCACTGGTATCCTGCACCACTCAACAACTCAGCAGTAGGGAAACCGTCCCTTGGAGCCAGGCTTAGGGAGCAGTCTGAGGGTCACTGAACCAGCACAAGTGACGGAGTGTTGGTGAATGAGACCCACCTTGCAGGTGGCAGGCACCAGGGCAGCGCTGATGGGCACCCAGATGGGTGCCACAGCTGTCCCTGTGGGCACAAAGCAGCCCCCCTCAGCCAAATAAGGAGCGAGAGGCGTCTCAGCTCCACATGCCTATTGCATAATTGTCAAATATGCCTGTAATACAATTGAGTCAGAGGGAATTACTGCTGCAGCACAGTTGCTTTGGGAAGCCTTTCTCTTGTAGGCTGAACTGCAACTATCAAACCCCTGTTGGGCTGGCTGAAAAAAGATCATGGCAGTGATGTCTTTTCACTAAAAAGGATTGTTTCCCACTCTGCTGTCAGTAAAAAGAAATACAAACTAGCCAAACTCATTCTTTACCAAGACTGTCTGAAAATGGAACATTTTTTGGGAAAAAATAACTGTAATTCACACTGCAGCAGCCAGTGCTGTGCCTACTTTGGTACCCAGCCAGTGAATTTTAAAGTAAACACCCTCCAGGACTGTTCTCCATTTGGATTTATTAGTCATTACCAAGAAAAGATAATTAGCACTTGTGAAGCACTGTGATCATCAGCAGCATGAACTGTTACCAATAGAAACAGACCGGGGTCCTTGCGTGGCGCAGGAGGCTGCAGCTCCGCTGTTCTCCCTGTACGGAACGAGTACACGGGTGGGCAGACCCTCAGCTGGGGAATGCTCGTAACCAACTGCTCCAGTGGAGCTAATGACACTTTACATGGGCTAAGGCAGGGAGGGGAGCTGTTCCCTGGCCTGTTGGGCTTCTCCTTCTGTTATCCTGGAGGCAGAGTCATTTTTGTTACAATATACAATCCTTCTTGTTGGTCAAAGGCAACGGCACATACTACTCCTTTACTGCACAACAGGAAAATAGAAGGTAATTATTTTTCCTTTTTGCATGCACTCTGCCAGAAAAATGGAAAAGAACCTTGAGGTGGAACAAGAGGAACAAGATACTTTAGGCAATGATTTGGGCTTTTTATCTTCCTATTTCAAAATGAAAGAATGAGAAAACTCAGACTCAAGCCAGTGCTAAAGCTTGCAAAATTGGTTCCTCAAAGTTATTGTTCCCCAAACTTCCATTACTTATGATCTGTAATAATCATATGAGAGATGGGATGTAAATCTTGTGTTCTTAAATCTCAAACCCTGAGCATTAAGCATGCCAGGCTCCCTGCCATGCATATTACTGAGCTCAGAGAAGGAAGTCGATCAGATTTATCAACACTGCTGTCTGAATAAATACAATACATAGGCTTGTCTGAAGCAGTTTTCTTTGTTTTTCTGTATCTGAAAGTGTGAACAAAATCCATGCTGGGTGAGAGAGGTAGCATGTAAGTTTGGGAAGACTTCTGTTTTGGTGAGCACAATTAACAAACATAGCTGGAGGATTTACCCCCGAAGTATTTACAAGTCTGCAACAACCACTCTCTTTCCTGCATTGTACAGAGCACTTCAAGCCAATACAATACCCCTCCAGCCAAGAGGTGCTTTGTATCCTCTGGGAAGCATGCAGGAAATCTCGGGATTGAGTCCAGTATGCATGCAAAGTACTTTGTCTGCAACTGCTGTAGGGGCTGTGGCGTGGTGTGCTGGTAGAGGATACCATACCCCTCTGATTCCTGTTGATGATGGCCTTTAATCATGTGCATCTTCCCTGCCACGTGGTGAGCAAAAGCTCTTAGGACTGACATTCCAGTGCCAGCAAGACTTATTAATGCACACAAGATGGGACCACCCTGGCAACATCTGACTTGTTGATGCACTCAAAGTATTCAAGAATGTTTGCCCCTCTCCCAAGAAGATGAGTGCTGTGGCAAGTCTGATTATCACCAGGATGAAGTTTGCCTGATAGCAACAAACGCCAGGGGCTGGTGGCTGTTTACAAGCTACGTGTGCAGAAGCAAATGGGTCTGTGAGTGTTTGCTTTTCAGCTGCTGCTGGGAAACAGGCACCCTCCTGCCAGGTCACAGACCAGCTACGTTACAGACCTTTGAGAGCAGCTCCTTGGTGGCAGAGGTGGATGTGTAGCCCGTGCTCGAATAGCTGCCCAGTACACAGAAGTTGCTATGGCAGTGCTTTGCAAATACACATTGCACAGCGGAGCGGCGACGTGCGACCACACGGACTCTGGTTTTGTGTCTTACACAGAAGGGTCGCTCCCACCCTGGGAACTGTGCAGCAGAACAAACACCAGAATATAGTATCTATCTATACATACATCTCTGCTTAAGTCTATTGTCAGATTGCATCTGACTGTGGAATTGGTTTTAAAACACCTGGGTAACAATTTACATATTACGTCAACAACAGCATCTCTCCCCTCCCCTTCCCTCTTTCCACCCTGCAGTGCAGAGCAAGCCGACTTCATAGCATCCTTCACAGCAAAATGTGTCTCGGCTGTGTCTTTTTGTCTTCATGAAACTCCTTCAATTCTGGTACTTTAACACCCACTCCTTCCTTTGCTGCTGGTGCTATTGCAAACAAGAAATGCGGCCGGGGAACACTGTCTCCTTGGAAACCTGCCTCTGGCCTAAAAAAGTCCATTCGGGTGCCTGCGTGGCACTGGAAAGCCAGGGAACTCATGGGCTGAGCACCTTTCATGGCCGGGCTGCTTTCACCTGGAGTGAAATCAGCCTAGATCAGATCTGGAATCCCTCAGGAAACAAATAAATAAGCTGAGCTATTGCATCTGCATCATTTAATGGGAAAAAATAAAAATATCGGCCTGGGAGTGCACCAGGCTGCTGTGAGGAACCTGAGAGCAGTGTGCTTCCCTTGGTGCAGGCATCTTGAGGGAAGGCTGGGGGTGGGAGTTCTCCAATGGTGTGGGCTGGGAGCAGCACAAGGGCCCAGCTCTTCATTAGCCTACAGATTTCCAAGTAATTGTAAACAACGCTGACTTCAAGTCTGCTGCCAAAGCCTCAGGCTCTGTAAGAAATAACCCCATCTTATTTATTGCCTGAGGATATTATTATTTCCAGAGTGAACTAGCTGTGGATCACAATACTGGGCAGAATCATAGTACAAAGTGTGCCTTAGTGCAAACTTACTTACGAAATAGTCACAAATCTTCTTTGGACGAAAACGGGAGCAAAGCCCCAACTTTTTTTTTTTTTTTTTTTTTTTTTTTTGTAGAAAAGTGCAGCAAATTTCTGCATCATCTTTACCTTGGGACTGGTCTGGACAGGGCTGGCTCTCACGTGACAGCACGGTCCAGCTCCACCTCACTGCCAAGGCCCCAGGGAGGTCACGCAGAGCTAAGGAGCAGCTCAGCAGGGGCTGTGCCAGCTGTGTCCCCTCCCCGGCCGTGCCAGCCGTGGGGAGGCTGTGTGGATTAGAAGCTCCTCACTATTACATCTGATACGAGATGCAAAATGATCCCGCTGAAGGCTCAGCTCTGTACCTCTAATGTGAAATTTCTATCGACAATCCAAAGATTTAGTTTTAAGGAAGAAGAAATTAATATTCTATTAATTATTACACATAGTGCCTTCAGCACACTTTCCCTTAAAAGACCGCTGCCTTCTTTTGCTTCATGAAAAGATGGATACGAAAATGTTTTGTGCCAGGAATGGTAATGCAGTAGAGCACGGAGTTCAGTCACTATATACTGGTAAACACCATATTCCTCACTAAACTGATGCAATAGGTGATTAATAATAATGAAGGAATGAAGCTCAGAGTTTATAATTAGCTACTTTCATGTAAGGCCTTTCAATAAATATGTAAGTGGAAATACTTATGCTACTAGTTCAACTGTGAACTGATTTGGTCTTTGGTCTTTCTGCTTTTGTGAATTATACTGCAATAGCAGCTTTATTTTTAAAAAAGTATTTTTAATTTAAATTGGTCTAGGCAAGTGCTACACTAAATATAGTGAGCATATACAGTATATAAAGGCAAGGCAGGAAAAAGGATTATTAAAATAGCTGAAATAATTTTGTAAACAGCATATATTGCATGTCTATTTGGTGCAATTGTCATACTTGTCCTGTCAGATCTGTGGGGAGACAGCCACATGCTTAAACACAACTTGGTCAAGTTAGTTGGTGAATTTACTCCTATTTAGAGCAGGTCTGGGCTGTTAATTCAGGGCTTGGGGGTTTTATCTTTAATGAACACTGAAAGGTGCAAGTGCTTTGAATAGCTGTACCCTAGCATGATCTTTCTACAGTCACCTTGAACCAACACTTTGAAATAAGCCTTGCTATTAACTCGAACAGGAGGTTAGCCAGGCACCTGTGAAGAAAAAGGCATTCTCTCTTTCTGCCTGTTGCAAATTCTTCCACAGTTCAGCTTGTCTAAGCTAAGCCTGTAGCCCTGAGCCCTGTCCTGGAATTACTTAGCCCAGTTCCAGGTTACAATGGCACTTTTCTGTTGGGCTTTTTCTTTGTTTATTTGCTTGGTTTTGGTGTCTGTCCACGCAATGAAAGTGCTTAGCTGCAGGGAAAAGCTTCAGAGCTCCCTGGGTATGACGGTGAACGGAATGACAGGACTGCTGGATTCAAGGTCCAGGGCAGTAAGGAAGCATTCGATGGCTGCTTCATTTTTCCCCTGAGCTTGCAAGACCTCTCCAAGGCTGTTCCAGGCAATGTGACTGGTGGTCTGGGTCCGGATGGCATCTCTGAGGACCTTCTGGGCCAGTTCCCTCCGTCCAAGTCTGCTCAGCACCAGGCCCTGTCAACAAACAAGCGATGAGCAGTTAACAACAGCGCAAAAGAGGAAGAAATGGAGCACCCCGAGCTCCCACAAAGCTGCTCTGTGAGTGTAGGCACAGGAGTCCTACAGAGGGGGCATCTCCACCTATTTCTGAAGAATAAAAGTGATCAGTTGTTAAGTTCTTGTGGTTTTTGACGGTGATGAGCAATTTTAAAAAATAATTGTGAAAACAATTTTTTAAAGCAGATACTGATTCAGCTCTGCAAGTGCTCCTGCTATGTGTCACTGGGAGAGCGTAGACTGGTGCTTTACCAGAAGGGTTACAGGCCCTTTAACCATCCCTCTCTCCTTGCCCAGAAAATATACACAGGTTTGACTACAACCAGTATCTGAATTCATTCCTGCACATCTGCAACATCCAGCTGAGGCTGAGGTAAAGTCTCTTATCTCCTACGTCCTGACCGCACTGAGAGATGTTCTTCTCAACAAACAGGGAACAGAGGGATGTGGTCTCCTTCCAGCCTTCTAGAGGTAGGCTGCATGTAACAGCATGGGATGTAACAGCTCTGTCCTCCTGCACTTCAATGTAGATCCTAAAGCAGTGTGGGGGAGGAGAAGGATGGAGGAACCTTGTTTAAAAAGCTGTCCTTAGGGTAAGAAAAGACACAAGTGGGTGTAACCATCTGGAAGGAACAGGAGGGGGAGGATGAAAGAAGTGTTAGGAAGAACATATTTTCCTATAGGGCTCTCATGGATGTGTCTGAACCCACAAAGCACCTAATGAGCCAGGCTCCCTGTTAATTACACAGCAGTCAACCACACGGAGCCCAGATGGTCATATAGGCTTTGCAGGCCACAACACATCCATGGCACTTCTCTGCTTCCTCCTCAAGGTGCATACACCAGAATGAACCTTCCACCAGCTTCATCCAGGTGTGGCCTCTGGAAGAAGCAGCCAACACTGCCATGTCACCTGCCGAGCTCTGCACAGCCTCTGCCCGCATTCACCTATGGAAATGCTGACAAGTGAGATGACTGCCTGACTTCATGCTTTTCCTGGGACAGTGTAGTAGGTGGATGCATATATACAAGGAAAAGCATCAGCTTCATCTTTAATGTGTCTAATTGCCTTTAGTGCATATGAAAAGACATAAGAAACCTGAAATCTCTCACAACTAGAACCCAAGTAAATTTCTGATGAAAGAATGGTGCTGCTTTTGGAAATAGTGAAGATTTTTCCTCGGTTTTGTTTTGTTTGTCTTTACAAAAGTACCATTAAACACAAGGTGCATCAGCATCCTCAAGGCCAGTGACAGTACTAATACCTACAGAAACACATTCGTTTGCCTGAGAGAAAAATTAGGAAACACCCATTTAATCAAATATTGATGGTTCTATGAAAAGCTTCACTGCCTCTTCCTTGCCCATAATCTTGACCTGAATAATCAACTCAGTATCAAATCTGATCATTTAGAGATGCAATGGGGGTGTTTTTTCTTCAGGTTTCTCTCATACAGGAAAACGACAAGGCATCAGGGTCTAACGTTACAATCCCCATGGGAGCAGGAATACGTGGCACAGAGGTACCCTGGTGGGAGAGGCTGGTTCCCCTGGAGGTAGCTGCCTGGAGATGACTGCAGGCACGTAATGACAGACTGGAAGGAATTTGTGCAATTATAATTTGAGTCACCCGCTTGACAGGGATAATGAGGCATAGAAAGGGCAAGTAGTGTGGCCATGGCAAATCTGCTGTTGAGCCAAGAATAGACAGGAGCTATCTCAGCTCAAGTTTGTCCTCAATCACAAACCCACTCTTCCTAAAACCTCTTCCTGTTGCGCTGACTGAGCAGAGCCGATTGTGCTCTCTGGTGGCCGGGGACCCAGCACTGTCCTCACCCTGACACATCAAGCCTCTCAGTGCTCTCAGAGGGCTGCTGGCCCCAGAGGCACAGGGGCCAGCGAGCCCGTGCAGCTGCTGCCTGTCATCCTTCTCCAACGAGGAGGGGAATTCCTTGCCCGGCTGACATCTCGCGCCTCTCAACAATGCTGCAGTGAAATCCACCTCATCGTAAACTGCTCGTGCAGCACAGCTCCCTCGCATGCCCCAGCACCCTTGCTGGTCAAGAACCAGAGCCTGGTGTAGCTTCCCTGCTGGGGCTCCCCAGTGTTTGCTGTGCCTGTGCTCGAGGCCACGGCAGGAGCACTGTGTTCTACACACCCAGCTGCTGTGCCCACTGGGGGAAAATGCCCACCAGAAGTGCAGCTCACGTGAAAATTTTCTCTTTGGTATTCAGCGCTTTCCAGCTCACCAGTTTAGCTAAGAAAACATCTGTGAAGCCTCAGAGAGAGCTATTCCAGGCTCCCCAAAGCCAGGTGAAGGCCTCCTGTTGATGCTGCAATATACTGCACAAGTGAAAAACTGCTATTTTTTTAGAGAAAACATTTGCTGAAGGAGTTTGAGATTTTCACCTCCTCCTTGCTTACATGCACAACCATTGGTGCCAAATGTTGCCCAGGTCTCTGGCCCTTCCCAGGTGTGCCACCATCCTGCTTCCCCATTCTGATGAGGAGCAGCCCCATGCCCTTTTCCTGCACACATGCCTGGACTTCCATGCACTGTGGGCACATGACACTGGGCTCCAGGCCTCAGCTCAGGTGGAGGCTGGGGTTTGGCCAACCCAGGTCTGCCAGTGCTCCCCAGCCCCAGCACAGAGACTCCTCTGCCCAGAGTGAGCTGTGACAGATGGTGTCAGGCTTTTAGCGAGGCTTAACTGAAGCAGCACAAATATGCTGCTGATGTTTAAAGGACAGGTTGAACATCATTAATTCTGTGTGCAGGAGAGTTTCTTGCTTTGTGTTTCCTCTCTCCCCTCCTCCCCAAAGCACTCCTTGCAAACCACAAGCATTTTGAGAGCTGGAGGCTGCACAAACCCCAAGCCTCAGGAAGACGCAGTACTGAGCACTTGAGTTTTTGTTTCCCTGAGGTATTTGCACTTGAGAGCTTCTCCTTGCTACTGAATTTCTCATTTCCCCATAGAGTCTGGCTTGCTATAAACAATGCCTGCATGTTGTTGCTATGTAGGTCCAGTTGGAATCTGCCTACAGTGCAAAAGAAAAAAATTAAATATAAATTCAGAAAGCCACCCACTGACAGGCAATTTGCATTTTTATCTGGAAGATTTTTTTTTTAAAGATTTTTCTAATGAAAGTTCAGCTCCTGAGTTTCTATGGAAACTCATCTGCTTGGCGTGCATGCATAATTTCATAAAGTCAGATCTCAGGAAGATGAGCAATTAGTATAAATACAAGCAGGAATGTGATTAAGGGTTTCATCCTCTTATTCCTGAAGATGGAGGGTGGGACTGGGTTTTGTTGTCTGTCCTCGGTTTCTATTTGTGTTTTTGCCAAACCAATGCAGAAACTGGTGTACAAGGCAGCCTGACTCCTCTGCCACCTCCTGGCTAGCACTGGCATTTCTGGTTTTGCCCAGTGATTTTCTTCCCAAAGATGACAAGTACCTCTAAGTATGGCCTTCTCTGTCAGTGGTGTTGGTACTGAGTCAGACCCTAAGGAGCTATGAGGACAGGCTTATTTTTAAACTCAAGCAAATTATAAATAGTAAAAAATCCCAAACCAACTCAAAAGGTGAGTGGGAATAGTTTCTCCTTCAAAATCCTGTGGGCAGCACATCCCGAGGGCTCCCGCCCCAGGCCCATGTCAGCCACACACAGGGCATTTCATGTCCCTCTTGCACCAGTGCAGCTGCACAGTGCTGGGATGTGAACTCTCTCACACTCACTCACTCACTCACTCACCCACTCCAGGAGGTCTGAGGGTAACCTGCGCAAATTAATTTAATTTCTTCTTAAGGTCTGAAGATGTACCTCGGGTCTTGTAAGCAGAGGCAGAGTGGTGAGGGCAGGCTACAAGCCAGACTGCAAAAGACGGCACTGGAAGCTCTGGCAGAAGCTCATCTGAGGTGAAGGGCTGTGGCACAGCAAGAGCGGGACAGTCTAGCCGGGTATGAAGGCTGAGAGGGGACAGCGAATCTGCTCTGCTGATTTAGTGTGCCTTATGCTGACAGCTGGGCTCCTGAATTGATGGTTTTTAATTTCAGGGAACAGAGGGTGCCTATGGGAAGCTTTTTCAAAGGTATTTTTGACCTCGTCTGCATGCAAAACAAACAAAACCTAAACCACTTCTATGGTGACACCGGACTGGACTCCCTTGCCTTCAGTGATGTGATACTTAGTAACTGATACTTGAGTGAGGCTATTTCTGTTTTAGAATAGGAGAGCCATATTTCAATTCAAGTTAGATGAGAAAAAAAGTGAGTTATTTTCAATTTTCACTAATAAAGAAAGTGAGCATAAGCCACACTTGAAGTCACACTTTTAGAAGGTAGTGAAATTTCTATCTGTGCCTTTATTTCCTTAGACTTTGACAAAACCTCTTCAAATGTTAGCTTATAAAATTCCCAGAAAATAGTGCAGGAAAGACATTATGGAAGACTACAAAATAAGCTTCACGTACAAGCTGGAGTTTATTTTTAGTAATGAAAATCATAACTTCCTTTGCAAATGTTTAGTTCAAACACCTGATGAGCTGCAGGGAATTGTCTCCTTCCAAATAGGTGGCACAGACTAGCTTGTTCTTTCCTTTAGGGCTTGTATTGGAAAGAGATGTCCAGAAAAACATTTCATTTCATTCCTGAAAGGTTGCTTTTTCTTGTATTTGCAAGGTCATCTCATTTTTGGAGAATCTGTATAGGTGGACTAGACTCTATCCTTTACAAACGGATTTTAATAATAACATTAAATGCAAATTCTCACTGTCTTTGCATGAGACTCTAATTCCAAAGTGAGGTTGTCTCTGATGCTTGTCTCTACTCAGCAGAGCATTTCTGCCTATTATTGTCTAAATACCCTAAGAAGTTTCCAGAATAAATCAGACTTTGCTGCTGGGCTTCCTTAAGTGCATTATTTAATTAATTTCAAGGTAAATACAGTACCCTTACTGTCTACTCCAATCTGTAATGTGGACATGTCACTCGTGGTTAGTAGGAGGGTAATCAGCAGCTGGCAAAAGCAGGGCAGGCTGCAGAAAAGTGCTCGTTCAAAAGTGTGCTTATTCAGCAGAACCCTACAAAAAGCCTTTCAAGATGCATTTGGCATTTGGTGATAACAGTCTCACGTAGCAGAAAAATCCGCACTGCTACAGGGCAACATACGCTTCTGTAATTATTTAGCAATCAGAGTAAGTTGTAAGCAAAATCTGTTGCATAAAGCATGAAATATCAAAGTCCTTTTGGAAAATGGCAAAGATTAACTCTGGAAATCCTAGGTCTCCTAGAATAAAGACAGACACGTAAGTACCCAATTGCGCTGTGATTCTTTCTCCCTACATTCACGACCTTTGCCTCTCTGAAGAGCCAGGATTTTTTTAGCTGTGAGCAGTGAAGTGAGTTTTTGTTGTGCTGTCACTTAGCCACGCAGCGCCTGGCAGCGTGGGGGTAGCTAAACACCCATTTTGCTGATTCAGTCCAGGCTGTGATGAACCTGAACTATACATCTGAGCTCTGTTCCCTGAAAAGACACTGTAGGAGTACATGCAGCAGTCAGGGTCCTCTCACTGAACTGAGTTAGAGACCTCATCTTAATTTGCTGCCCTAACAAAGGATGACTGGGATTCACTTCTGGGAGAAAGCTTGTCTTTCAGTGTTTCTGCTGCCTCCTTTGTTGAGAGCAGCTTTTCCTCCTCTTCCTTCCCCCCCTCCATCTCCTCTGCCCAAGCTGCTGCATCCCCTGTCAGTCAGTGACGCTGAAGTGCTGCATTTGATAAAGCAGAGGAGGGGAAGGAGAAGGGAGGAGAAGGAAGGCAGGCAGGGCCACTGCAAAACACAGAATGTGGAAAGGAGAAACGAAAGAACAGCACTGGGTGGGGGGAACTGGCAAGTGCTGGGAAAAGCAAAAAAACCTGAGATTGCATCATGATTTGTAGCACTTGTGCACTGTCTGTGGGTTTTAACTCAGTAGGCTCAGCCTGGAGACTTCAGCCCCAGTACTGCAGGCACCAAAAGGCAGCCTAGCCTTTGCTGTTTAAACTTCACTGCAGCCTCTTCGTGTGCTACAGAGGAGTGTGCGGGAAGGAAAGAAATGAGACTGCAAGGAGGTATCAGGAGAGAGAGAGTAGCTGAGTGTGAAGACAGTGACGACTTAAGCCCACCAGAGACCTGGGCACATGAGTATGCTTTATCAGTCACACTGAGGTAGTGCTCGCAGGGAGAGAAGAAAAAGCAAAAGAAAGCAAAGACCAAAAGTGGTGAAGTCCTGAAGAGAGGGCCACCCCCTCCCTCAGCTTGCCAATGTGTTTTCCAAGGCAGTGAGTAACTGCAAAAGCAGCATCTCACCCGGGCCCCCTGTGAGGCCGAGGCACCCCCTGCCCCGCACAAGGGAAGGGTTGTACTGTGCTGCACACTGCCCTCTGCCCAGGCTTGCTGTCTCTGTTTGAGTTCATCAAATGTTAGCAGGGATGTTTCTACCGTGTTTGAAGCTTAAATGTGATAAAACATTTATTGACATAAAAAGCAAACCCTAAGGCAGCATTTCAAACCAGGAGGCTCTGATCTCTTCACAGGGAGGCTCATACAAGCCTAGGGAGAATGAAGAGTTTTTCTGCCTTGTTGGATTGTCGTCACTTAAGCTTCATGCAAAGCAGAATCGTTTGCTGCATGCTGAATATTCTCTAGACAGTTCTTCCTTTGCTGAGACCTACATGGAGATGAAGCAGGAAGCAAGGAAACCTAACAGGATGCCTCAACCACACATCTGAGAGTAACTAAATCCAGTATTTGTTTCACAGTCTCGCTTCCTAGGGAAGGAAAGATTTCTCCCAGCCCTGATCTTAGCAGTTGTCATAGTAATGCTGTGATAGAGCACACAGGAGATTCAACTACGACTCAGGCTCGTGGTGTCGTCTTTAAAAATACGCACCAAAAGAAGGTCCCAAACTAATCATAAATAACAATTTAGAACACATAATTTATAACGTAAGGTCCCAATTCTGCTATGCATTGTAATGGCTTCCGTGGCAGAAAGCCTTGTTGAAATTAGTGAGATTCAGCTTAGATATATCCAAGTATTTCAAAATCTGTGCAGAACTGAAACTGATAACCATCAGCAAAGAGAGGAAAGGCATGTAACACACATGCAGGATGTTGAAGAGTGGCAGGTAACCTGCTGGCTAAAGCACTCGACTAGAAAGCAGCTGCTTTGCTCCACTGGCTGCTAATACATTTCACATTGAATAATTTGTCATTACTCAGGAACAATTCCGACAGCAGGGACAGGGTCAAGGAACAAGCTCTGGGAAGCGTAAGTCCTGGGTTTAACTGTTCTCAGGCTAAGGAGGGTTGAGAACTTGCCTCTCTTGTGCCCGGGGAGTACATGCTAACTTCTAGCAAATGTTTTTAGGAAGGTGGGGCAGCTGTTAAGCACCCCCATTGCCCCAGGAGGGTAAAAACTCTGCCTTTATTTTGATGGTAAGAAGGTGCCTATGTTTTGTTGCACCTTACAAGATGTTGCTGCAGATAGCTGGGGAATGTTCAGACTTAAGAACTGGACACCCAATTAATCTGAATGTCCACAGTGTACTGAGGAATAGGGAATTTCTGTATTCTTAGGTATCCCTCCAGTGCCAATGCTGGATCTTTCCCCAGTTTTTAATGCACTGCTTTGCAACAAAGGAGGGGCTGATGCACACATTTCTCATGCATGTTATCTTCCCCTCTGCAAACAGAGTAAATCTTGTCTGAATGTATGAGTCAGGAACAGGTTCTCACAGACAACAGCTTCAGCTCTGCTGAGGGTCTCTGAGCCTCAGTCCCACAGAACTTACTGCCAGAGCAAGTGTTGCACTTGGTATGGCGCTGAGGAGGGGCGCAGGGCAGCGAAGACACGCTGACAGAAGCACACAGCATGCCAATGTAGATTACAGCAGATGTCTTCTGAAAGGAGAGCCGAGGTATTTAAAATATCTTAATTTGCTTCGTTTTCCACTACTGGCAGTCTCTGGGATAGCATGTGATTAATGACATCCTCCACACAACTACAGCCGGAGCCTCCGCGTGCAGTATCACAGCTGAGCACTAAGCTTAGCTGAGCTGATGGAAAACACAGTGAGCTGGGCAGGAACACACTGCTGTGGTCCAGCCAGTGCCTCCAGATTCTACTCCAGTGCCTCTGATCCCACAAGGAGTACGTTTCCTTATCGTCTCTTAAGACAGAATCTCTCCTAAATCATGAACCTCCACGTACAAAGAGATTTTGCTGAATTACAGTTTGCGTTTTCTGTGACATGCTCAAAACAGCATGAACTCCTTGAGAAGGTAAAGACTTGATAAATACTGCACATCACATCAGCGTAAATGGAAGCTGGAGAGCTGTGATGTTTTTATGTTTCCCATTTGTTTGGCAAGAAGGGACTTCTGCTTCCTCCTCTTGACTGTGGCCAGATTGGTGTGTATCGGGACAGCTTGCTGAAAACCTGGAAGTCTTGCTAGTTCCCACGCCCCTGTTTGTGCAGCTGTGTCTTATGTACCAGGAGGCAGCATACTCTGCTATTGTGCTACACACTATTTTATTTACTGTATTATTACAGTCTTTGACTCTGTCAGCCCTGCGATAACAAGCAGCATAAATAGCACCGAATTTAAACTAATTAAACCGGTTTCCTTGTTTATGAAAAACAGTATCTGAAAGTTGAAGTATAAAGGGGTAGTCATTCCAATCCTTCTCCCTTCTGAGAGTTCCCTGAGCACTTTCTGAAATACCATTTATAAGTTCAGCTGCAGATCAACTTGACTACTACAATTTCTAGGCTTTAATTTGATCTTGGAGCAAAGCACAACATGAGGACAATACTGCTTAGTAAAACTGCAGTGGTATCTCGAGGCCTGTGTATAGGAAAACATAACTTAAAGCTAGTAATCACCTGGAAGATCAGGTTGGAGCTCAGTTGAGAAGCATCTGCTGCAGGTTAAGATTAGGTCAAGGACAATGTCTTTAGACCTGGATGCAAGTTTTATTCTCCAGAGATGACTGAAGCACCCCAGAAACTCAAGGGGTTTAAGAAATGTATTGGGTTCTTCTCTTTGTAAGGTGTTACACACACTTTCGAGAAGAGATCAGAGAAGAGCTGGGGAGTTTTGTCTTGCTGGATTTTACTGTGGTTTCTAAAGTTATATAAACAGAGCCTGAATAATGTGATAATGAGCACCTCAGGGACATGGAGAATAACTTACCATAACAGAGGAAAGCAAATGATTGGCACAGATAAACAGGAGCTACAGATTCCCTGGAAACGGGGATAATCCACCTCTGAGAAGCAGAGCACCAGTCCTCCCGTTAATGGACTGAAATCTCTGTGCTGTGCACTGGATCAGATTTGCTCCTTCCAGCGACCCCAAATGCCCCAGCAGGCCCTGCCTTTCACTGATACGGGAACTGCGCAGTTCCCCCAGGAGAGGAAATGGCCACTCACAGTGTCTAAGTGATGGCTTTGGTGTCAGGGCATCACTTACCACCTTGTTTGTGATGGCTTCACTGTATCCTCTGGATGGAGGAAGGAAGCCTGGTAACTGCAGAGGAAGAGAACGGGCAACAAACCAGCAAAACAACTCTGTCAGCTCCTAACTGGTGCTCAGGAGCCCTGATCCTGCTGCACTGCCAGGGATTTGCTCTGATGGCTGGGCTACAGAAGCTGCCAGCTAACTAATGGATTTGCTGGGAGGATGGCAGTGGGGGAGGGCGGTTTCTGCGGCAAACAGAAATGAGGAGAACAAAGTGTTTGCAATTCCTTGGACAGTGAGCGAGCTGACACACAAACTTATTAACGTGAGCATTCAAAATGCTCATTTCTCCTCTGGGAGCCAGTGACTAGAGGCAAAGCCAAGTTCTCTCCCTCAAGCTCAGTTGCTTCAACACAAAAATTTGAGTTAAGAGGCTGCTCTAAGGATTGCTTTTCCCTAAGGAGAGCTTAGAGCAGTTATTTTGGGATATCTGAAGCACAGGAACATTCCTGGGATTCTGCAATAAGCTTCAGAGTTGGGAAAACAGAATCTGCTAACCAGCCGTGGTTTGGAAGGAGACTACCAATCATCTCCAAAAGCCAAATGTTGCTCTACTGTTGCCCTACTTGATGGAGATGCAAAAGGTATGTGCTGGACAGGCATCATATATATCCATTGGGAGAGCTTCTCTTAGGGTCAGATTAGAATTAGTTTTGGTGGTTCTCTCCAGCCTAGCCCATAACCCACCTCTTTGAGACTGCAGGGTACTGCTGTTGTACTGACAGGCAGAAGGCAGCTGTCCTGGTTTCCCTCAGCACGTCTGGGGATGCTCCCTGCAACCACAGCCTTACGTACAGCGAGCTGCGATCACTTGCTGGGGAATTCCAATGGAGAGCACCGTCCCACAGGAGACTCTGCTGATGGCCCACCAGCAAGTGCTGCGCTGCTGACGTGCCATTTTTGGAAGGAGGTGTAACTAGCTATGTCACCCTGCAGAGCAGGCTGAAAATAGGATTGCACTCACTGTGCCATGTGGCTCAGTGGTATGTCAGGACATGTATTTTTAGGAAATTCCTCCTTTGGGCAGAAAGGGTGAAGAGCTTGGCCTGGTTTGAGAGCCTTGGCAGGCTGCTGGCTTTGCCCAGATCTTTCATTCTAGAGTGTGGGAGCATGTCAACTCACCAGTCGGTCTGTGGAGGCTCCCAGAGCCTGGGTACAGTGATAGTCCTAGTTACCTCCTGATCAGGGTGGCTGTGAAAGGGTAAAAGATGACTGGTCTGGGACTGTGCTTTTTTTCTTTCAATGCATGCATGCTTGCTCTCTCTTTGCTGGTGCTTTCAGAGAGGGAACTGACCTCCAACAGAGCAGGGATAAAAAAGTAAGGAAGATCAATGTCTTGGGAAGACTATGGTCCCTGAGGAGCAACAGTAAAAATGGACCTTTCAGAATGAATGTGTGAGGGGAATAAGGAGCTCAGAGAAGATATCTCATGCAGAGAAGAAACAGAGAAAGAGAGAGGGAGAGAGAGAGTGAGAAAAGCAGATGGTAAGTAGGGAATTTGCCTCTGGTGAGGTAATTTCGGGGTGCAGCATAATGAAAAAATGCAGTACACTTCCAGGCCCAGCCAGTAACTGATGCACAAACAGTGCTGTGAAAAGGACAAGGCAAGGCAGTGCTGGACTCAGAATCAGTGTCTGACAGACACTTGCTGGCTTCCTCTTTTCCCCAGAACATCATTCCTATCAGGCAGCATGTGTTCAGCTCCAGCATCTGGGTTGTGATTTTTTGGCAGCTGCACAAAATCTCTGCTATTAAATCCCACCTGCCAGTCTCATGTCTGCTCCCAGAGACCTTTGCCTGTTAGCAAATGTTTCAAAATCACACTGCCAGGCACAGCACATCATTCTACAATCCTACCTCAGGCAAAAACCCTCATGCAAGGTCTCCTTTTAACTTCAGTGGGCTGCAGAAGGGAAAGGCTAGAGGACAGGCCTCTAGATAACAGGCAGAAATATTAATTTAGGTCATGGCTTGCACTGAATTCCTTTCAGCACTAATGTGAAACAGCTATTTTCCCCCTGAATTATCTGAATAATACTATTTTGTCTGTGACATTTTAAGAAGCTTTCTTTTGAGACACGTTCCATGCTATAGCTGCGCAGAGAGAATTTGTGAACTTTGTTCACTGGAATCTGTTCATGTGAAGTTGTTCTTCCCCTCTTTAAAATTCTTCCTCTCCCTTCTCTTGCTTCCTAGCAGTCCCAGATGAGCAATGCTATCAGTATGATGTGAGCATACTGTATGTCCACTCTTGAAACTGTTCCTCAGTAAACAAAATGCAGAAATACAGCTTGCTCATCTATCTCGGATAAGAGCTCTACCCTCAGAAATAACTGCAATTTTTAATTCTGCACAGGGAGAAAGGGCCTAAACTTCCACATAAATCATCTGCTGTAATATTTCACAATCTGATTTTCCCTGGCATGAGCCTAGGCAATGAGGCTGTACTTCTGGTGCAAAGGACAACATCTCCTGGAGATGAAACAAGCTACTTGATTATGGTATCTCTAAAATTGCAAACAAAAGAGACAATCAGTGCTTTTTGATGTGGACATCTGTCAGCAGAGAACAACTGCTAATTGTCATGTAATAAGCATACCAGACACTTCCATAGCAGTCATCTTTCTGGAAGTCAAGCATGAAAAAAATGTTACTCATCCAAGCACCAAGCATATTTTGTCTGAATCCGTCTGCATTTCTGCAACTGTTAAAAACTCTGAAGTGATACAGTGCTCTTTTATAGACAGATACTTGAGACCAAAATACTTAGCCAAAATACAGCAATCAGTAACGGTTTTTGTCGGCATGTGGTTAAGGTATCTAGCTTTATATTCTAATATTTGCATTTTAGTTTTAGAAGCAATGTAGGTGTAGTGAGAAAAGGTATCTCACATAAATACAAGCACGTGGGATTTGTAGAGAATTGGTTCAGCAGCAGAACTATTCAGCTGCACTTCATTCAGAGAAGTCCTTGCTCCCACAGAAGCACCATAGGAGCTGTCAGTTTGGCAGCTACATGGCTCTACATGAGCTCTGAGCAATGTTAAAGCAGTACAATGCTGTCTAAAAGCCATGTGCAGGGAGGAATAGCTAATTCCCTTTGTGTGAAAGGACGCACTCTAGACAGCCTGCCAACTATAGAATCCATAAATGTAATTTCCTATAGCATCTGCACGCCTCCCTTGCAGGCATGGGCTCATCAGCCCAACACCTTATTTAAGAGAATGGAAAAAATAGCTTCAACCTCTCAGGGAACAACAGGTAAGGGGATGTCTTCTAATGACTCAACCTGGTTTGAACCAAGAACTTCTTTGGAGTATCTCTTGTTTAGATGGCACCCAAGCTGTACTACAGACCAGTTGTTTTGGTGGTTACAAAGTTTGGCAGTAGTCAAATGATGGATACTGTATCTGGAACAAATTTTCATGAGAGATGCCAGAGAACTGCTTGATCATCAGTTAAGTGGGTAATACCAATCTCTCCTGATTTTCAGCAAACCAGTAAAAAAACTCAACTGCCTAAACATAACAAGTGCGGTAACTGCTGCAATCACACAGAACCATATACAGAAGATACATTTTAGCACTGCCCAGAGTCCTAAGCAAGAAAAACAAAACAACAAACATTATGAAGTCTGTTTTATCCGTATGGAGTGAACAGAACACTTACAGAGCAATAAAAGCTCTAGCACTGCATCCACTCTCTAGTCTAGCAAAGCCCTTTCATTTTAATAAGGTTGGTCTGCCTTTGTCCCAGGAGGAATGGGTATGGGTATATTAAATGAACCAGCCTCCATCTTTGAGATGCCCAGGGAGGCAGCGTGGAAAAGACCCATGGTGCCTGGGGAGCACGGGAAACAGAAAATAAGGAGAAGGGCATCTTCAGCTGCTGTTGTGTCAAAGCCTCAACAAAACACAGACTCCAGCAGCAGCAGCCCCTGATGGGGATGATGTACTTGTAAAACATTTACATTTTCAGCAGGATGTTTCTAATTAAACTCAATTGGTTTGCACACCTGCTGGGAGTGACTGCTCTGCACCTCATCTCCTGCTTCTACTTGAGCACAGAGGATGCAACTGCCGAGGCTACCACACAGCACCGTGTTCCTTTTGTGCACTGACAGTAATTGAGAAAATGGATGGCGATAGCCTGTTTTGTGTTTGCTACCGTTCTAGGAAGTGCTTTATTTTATCTCTTTTTTTTTCCTTTTCCCTCCAGAGCATCAGAGGTTTTACAGCCCTTTTGCAAGAGTGGGTGACTGACAGGGCTTTGTGTAGTTTCCTGACTGTAGGATATTACAATTGATGCTGCTATTAAACCCCTCAGGTCCAAAGGTACCCGTACAGATCCTGACTACGATCAGATCGCAAGGGAAAGGATGGTATTGAAGCATACCATGATTGGTAGTGCAAGGCACAACAGCCAGCTGTCACTAAACACTTCTTAACCTATTTTACGAGCACAGCCTGACTCAAACATTTTAAGAAAGGGTTTTATCGATACTGTGTTATATTGTGAGAGGCATTTATGGTTTTGCCCAGAAAGGTCTGAGACAACCAAACCTTCAGAGAAAGCTGCTAAAACTGTGTGGACAGTCAGCAGGACTTCTGGCTTATCACTGCTGTCCTAGGCTCCCTTTCTGCATGTTTAGGGAGCCAGCAGTTGTCAGTGAAATGTAAGTCATACCTCAGAAGAATACTTGAATGTAATGGCCTTGCTGTACTGCGGCATTGCCCTGCCGTGAAATGAGAAAAATGCATTTACTGTGCCGAGGCAGGTCAGCATCCCAAATGTTCTCCCCTCCAACAAGCTCACTGGGTCAGAATAATTCTGTTTTGGATTGTGCAGGACTGTCTCCTGGGTAACACGCTTCACAGCAATGCTTGGGGGGAACACGCCCTTGAATGCAAGGCAGTCAATGAGATTTATAATTACTGTGTTTTATAACCTCGTTCATTCAGGCAGGGAAGGATACTGCTGAAGGGAGCTCAAACAAGAGAAATCATCTATCTGCAGCTACGTAAATAACTGTTGTTAATGTGATCTGAATCCCAGATGGCAGAAGGCGCTCTTTTGTCCACTGTGCTGTCCAGAGTCACACAAAAAATGCACGCATTGGTTTTAAACTCAGGTGGCTGTAGGACGTGGAACTCTGACTTAAGCTACCCTCTCCCAGAGAAGGGGATGTAAAATCCACTCTGTATCACTGAAATCTTCTGACTGCATTAAGCAAGGTCTCGGCTCAAGGCCAGGTCCCAGCTGTCCCTGCAGTAATAATGACCTCTCTCCCCCAGGGTGCTGGGCACAGGCAGAATCCAGCTGCATTTTCACATAAGCACACATGTAAATTGTCTGAACATGGTGGTGTTAATGCTTCTGGGATGGCAAACTGAACCTATAGATGTCTCATCAACAGCGAGCCCCATGCAGAATGCATTTTATTTTTGGAAAAGCCTGGAGGTAAAAAAAAATAAAAATCTCCTGGTACAGTTTATCTGATGCTTTGTTTTTGAGTGTCCTTGATGCATAACAGCATGCTATCATCTCTAAAGATTAAAAACAATCCCTTCTTATTGCTCTGCTGGGTATTTTCAAAGAAATTCATGCACAGATGAAAACAAATAAAAACAGTGCCCAGTGGCTCTGAAGAGATCCTGGGCCTCTAGTTTCTAGTAGTCTGGAGACAATTTTAAACAAACACAGACCTCCTAAATCCTTAGCTACAGCTCCAGCGAGGACATGCAGGCAAAACTTCAGTAGCTTTAACAGGTTGAGGCTGGTTGAGGATTTTCAACATCATCTCCATTTCGTGGTTTTTAGGGTACAGCTTAACTAAGATCTAGAGTTTATTGCATGCAACACTGGATTTTCATTATTTCTTAAACTGGAGCTTGAAGTTAAATAACACCTTTGTTCAGGCTTGGTTTAAACAAAAAATTCAGAGTAGCCAGGTTGGTTTTCACGATGTTGAAGTCAGGGGTTTTTGATGGACTATGGCAAGGGTGGAGAAAGTCACCCTCTTAACATCAGAGCAGGACTGGGGCCCAAAACAACTGAATTAAACACAGTGTAAACTGAGAGGGCCTCAGGCACTGATGGAGGAACAGTTCAGCTCGCTTCAGTTAACATGTCTTTTGCTTTTACCCACTCGGCTTCATTATTCTGAGGATCTGGCCCAGTACAAGAATGAAATCCCTCCCCCAGCCCCTGTTCTGCTTCCAGCATTTGCTGCTGGCTAGCTCTGATGGACAGTTGCTGGAATTTCTTAAGGAGAAATCTATGTGACACTGCTGCACTTAGGAAAGTCTGAAAATACTTTTTTTTTTTTCTTCACTCCTGCTTCTACACTGGCCTTGCTCAGACTGGAAAGCACTCTGCCAAGTTATACTTGAGGGTTTGGTTTTTAATGGCAGGGCAAAATCATTCACAACATCACCAGTGAAGCAAAATAACTCCAGATGGAACTAGCATAAGATGCTTAGGCCAAACACACGAAGTTGAGTACATGAGTATTGATTCAGCGGTGTTTGTGGTATGGAGGATCACAGAGATAATGCTGAATATAAAACCATGCTCTCTTGATGATAAATAGCCCCACAATGCAGTGTATGCACAGAAAGGAGGACACAGCAGGTCATGTTCAGATTATACCTTCTGCAGACTTTCATTGCATTTTTAGAAAATCTGTCATTTATTTCTAAATTAACCTTGTACCTGCTATGCGCTGCCCACCTACTTTATTGCAGTTGAAATTTCTTTGCTTTTAAGTCTGTATGCTGTCTGGGTGTTGAAACCTCCCTGATGTTTTTGGACAGTAATATAAAAAATCCCTCCATGGCCCTCCCTCTCCCTCTTTAAGGCATTAGACTGGTTGCTTATCTGTGTTTGTCAACCTTGGCCATCCCTTATGCTTTGCTGTGAGGCCAGTGCTGCTGACCACACTGCTGTTAGCTGGCTGCTTGTGGTGTAAAAGCACTACAGCAGCATTTAAGATGTACAGCACTGCAGAAAGGCAGTTACTTTCAAGGCCTTCTTTGCCTCTTCTATTTTGGATAGAGATTACTGGAAGCACAGTGGCTTTGTTTGGGAGCATTAGTTCTATCCTGCCCCTGGTTCACCTCTTGAAGTGCTGTTTTCCCAGCATACTGGGGGAGCTGTGGAAGCATGAGATACTTGTGTTGCATGAAATGAGGGACAGCAATATTCAAGCATGGTTACTTAGGCTTGTCAAAGCTCTATGAAGTAGTCCTTGTCATCTGGGGAAAGGGGTGGCATCCACACACACAGAGATGTTCCTTTAACCCCCTTCCCTTGAGAAAAACATCTCAAGCCAAGGTAAGTGTTAAAGGCAGGCTATAGACTTTTCTTCCTCGCCCCAAGCACTGGGATATTCTGCTATAGGTACCTAAAACCCATCATAATTCCTTTTAATTTGAAAGGTTTCACCTTTCACCATCTACGGTATCTGAGCAAAGGAAGTCTCTCCTAAAGGGAGCTCTCTTCTAATAGGAGATGGGGAGAAGCAGTCCTGGTTCTTCTCAAACTGTGACAGGCTCTGTGACCACTGAGACGGAAAAAGTTTGCAAATTGTCTAGTTCAAAGTATGCAAAAATAGCAGAGCTGCAATTCCAACAAGGCTGCTCTTCTGTCCCTGTTTTATGCCAGCTTGGGAGAGTGAAAATAAGTAGTGCAAGACTATCAAGACTTAATCCATTGTAGAATTTTAGTTGTATTAGTTTGATTTGAAAGGATTTGTGCTACATGTATATATCATGATTTGTCATTGCTGCCTGCACTGACACTGCTTTATGTGAGCATTCTTACTCCAGAGACTAGCTGCATTGATAAAATCACTTAGTACAGCTGACCAAGCTAAAAATAAATATATAAAAAATAGGCTGTCTTTTGGCTCAAGGATCTCACATATACACCATTTTTACTTTGTGATGCTGCTATTTTCGATGCTGCTATTTTATATTTTCTGGCTTGGGAAAGCTAATTCCAAACTATGGGTTAGTTGCAAACTACTTCCTTTGATCGTTCTTCCTTCACTATTCAAAGTAAGAGATGAGTTAAAATGATATATTCTTCAAGTTAGTCTGATTTGCTGTGTCAGCCAGCAAATAATATATAATACAGAATTTCCCAGAGAACACAAAACCTATGAGCTAAGAAAGTATTCTAATCACTGGTGACTATGGTGAGGCTAAAAAAAAATAATTTCAAGTTGCAGAAATGTGAAATTAGCACCTATCTCAAATGCTTTATAACCATTTATCATTAGTGGAAAGCAGTCCTGAGCTTTCAAGGTTGCTTGGTCGACATATTTGTGATATTCCAGGAACAGCAAGGAATGCTAAGGTGAGGGTTTCTGCTCCTGAAGCCTGGAATTCTCCAGGGCTTGTGGGTTTTACTGGTCTCTCTCTACATTTATTTACTTTTCTTGCTCTCAAGGCAAGATAGTTTTCAGGCAAACAGGATACCAAATGGTCCATGAACCCAGTGCCGATGATACTGCAGGCAATTTTGCTCTTAATATGCATGAAATATGTGCAGAATCTCTTACTCTCACTCAAGTCACAAGGAGAACTGGTCTCTGCTTGTACTGCAGAAGCCTGTCCTGAACTATCCTCATGTAAATAATCTCAGTTCAGAAAATATTTAAATGCTGTGGGGTCTGGCTGTATGTTAGCAAATCTATAAGCTCTCCTACAACATCAAGCTTTGAGCCTCACAATGCAGTACGGGATTATAGAGGACTTTAGAAATGCTTCACTGTGGCATTTGTTTAATGTGACCTAGCTTCATTTGTCTGTATTAGTCACTCCTGTGCTCTCCTGAGCTGCAAGTGACAGCCTCAAAGACAAAATACCTCTGCTGGCCAATCTGCCACAAAAATTACTATAAAAAGTAATTATATGAAGTACAGTGACATCTTCAGAAACTCTATATATTTTGCTAGATACAACGGAATAATACGGCTCTCAATCCCATTAGAAGTGCCAAACCTGCTCACCATTAGCTGCTTTAGGAAACACTGGCCAGAGGAGTATTTACATAAGGATGAAGCTAACCTTTCTCCATGTTTAAAAAAATTGCCACAATCTCAGAGCAGCTTGAGAATTTATTTTAGATGCAATTCACAGTTTGTCCTTCACTACCAATTTGGTTTAGCCAAGTTGGTATGTTATGCTAAACGTGCTGAACAAATGCTGTATTTCACTTTGCAAGGCAGGAGAGGGAGTGGGGGAGACCTGTACATTAGGGAGAGGTTTGACTGTCTAGAATTGAATGATGGTGATGATAGGGTTGAGTGTTTATGGGTGAGAGTCAGGGGGAAGGCCAGCATGGCAGATATCCTGGTGGGTGTCTCTTACAGACCACCCAACCAGGATGAAGAGGCAAACAGAATATTCTATAAGCAACTGGAAGATTAAGTCTTACAATCACTAGCCCTCATTCTTGTGAGGGACTTCAACTTACCAGAAGTCCACCGGAAATACAACATAGCAGACAGGAAGCAGTCTATGAGTTCCTAAAGTAAGATTCCTGAGGTTATTTAGGGCGGAGAAATGGAGGCTCAGACAAGACCTCATCACTCTCAACAACTACCTGAAAGAAGGATGTTACTCTCCTGAGTAACAAGAGACAGGACAAGAGGAAGTGCCATCAAGTTGTGCCAGGGCAGGTTTAGGTCAGATATTAGGAAGAACTTCTTCAATGAAAGGGTTGCCAAGCACTGGAAGAGGCTGCCCAGAGAAGTATCACCATCTCTGGATATATTTAAAAGATGCGTGAACGTAGCACTCAGGGACAGGGTTTAGTGGTGGACTTGGCAGTGCTGCGGTAACGGTTGGACACAGTGATATGAGAGGTCTTTTCCAACCTAAACAATTCTATGGTTCAGCTGTATTCTGTCTCTTTAGTGCTGGTTCATGTCATGTTCAATGCAGGTGTTAAAGTCTCCAAGACACAGATTGACTTGACAGGTTGTGGAGAAGAAGGGGGACCTGCTGCTGGTAACACAAGGAGAGACAAACCACAAGAATAAGTTTACCACTGAACAGCAACAGCATGTGCTGTGCTAACATATGGAACAGCAGCTTCTCCTGACCCTCAGAGTTAACAGGCCCAGACACATGAGAGCCAAAGCAAGGATGGCAGTCTCCCAGTGTCTCTCGGTATTCGGGTTGCATGGTGAGGTTTTGGTAGTGTGGGGGCCAAAGGGGTGGCTAAGTCAACTCACCACACTCTCCATTTCAGGTATCCAGCACTTCCCCCCCTCAGCTTCCCACCCCACTCACTTCAGGATCACTAACTGCTTACAAACAATGCTTCACTCTTTCAACAAAGTAAGACTCCTCCCTCCTGCCCTCATCTGGCTAGTTCTGCAAGGAAAGTCTTTTTTGGAATATGGCTCATACCTTCCTACTTCGCTCTATCCTGGGGCACAGCCCACTTCCCAAACAGCCTTGGGGACCTGTTCCCTTTCCAAAGCACCAGACCCCAGCCAGTCAAGACTTCTCAGGAGATGCTCCTTCCATCTGGGGTTTCATAACCAAATCTGAGCCTGCTAAAACCAGCTGGCACTATGCTTCATGTAGCTCTGATGTCCACAAATAATGTGTGTACACACAAAGACACACACAACTACACAATGTAAGTTATGGCCCTGCTGTAGGCCACAGAGGATGCCAGAACCATTCTAACAGCTCACCTGTTTACGAGCAAACAGCAAAAGCATAAAATCACATCAGGGAGCCTCCTACCAAAGGTGTCTTCCTCCAACAGCTTTCCAATGACTAGTGAATTCCCAAAAGGCCTAACTTGTAAAAAAAACTCCAAACTGTGTGGTTTCTGGCAGGAGGGGCACTGTGAGTTACTGAAAAATTCAGTCTTGATACCAAAATCTCAGCATAACTCAGAGATAGCAGCTCTGTATCTTATTTAAGCATGGACCAAACTTAATTTTCTACTTATTCTGAGTGTAAAGGCTTTACTTGCTGTAAGTGGTCGTTATGTGTGATTTGCCTGTGGCCCTTAACAACACAGGTCTTGCTTGTCATTTCTGTGCCCCTGTCTCCCTGCAGGTTTAGGAGGAACAGCATTTGCTGAATAGGGACATTTTGCACATAGGATGTAATAACCTCAGGCAATTGTACAGGCTGGACACCAAACAGGGAGAAGTAGCTCTGCAGAAAAGGACTTGGGGATGCTGGCAGACAAGGAGTGAGCACGAGCCAGCAGGGCACCCATGCAGTGCCCAAGGCTAATGGCTTACTGTGCTGCATTAGGTAATGCATCACAGCAGACTGAAATTAAGTATTTCTGTCTATTTGGTTCATATCTGGAGTGCTCTCATCAGTTCTGGGCTCCTCAGTGACGAAAAGATGATGCAAAACTGGAGAAGGATGGGTGAAGGGCCACTGAGATGGCTGGGGAGTCATGATATTATGAAGAGTTTGAGAGAGGAACATTTATTCAGCCTTTCCCTCTCCTGGCTAAGGAGAGATTCAAATGCCATCTCCAGCTATCTAATGGGTGACTGAAAGAAAGACACGACGAATCTTTTCTGAGAGGTGCTCAGTTGCAACAGATGAAGGTACAGCAAGGAAAATTCTGGTTGAGTAGCTATTAAGAAAAAATTCTTCACAAGGAGTGTGCAGCATCAGAACATGTGCCCAGACAGGTGGTGGAATAGCCATCTTTGGAAATACTCAAAGCTCAGCCGCACATAGCCCTGAGCTACCTGTATCAAATACAGATATTTGAAGCTGACCCCACTGTGAGCAGGGGGTGGGATCAGATGACCTCCAGAGGAAAGGTCCTTTCTCACCTGAATTCTTCTATGATTCTAATGTGCCTCATGACATGTGTGCTAAGATATTAAGAGCACTTAATATATCATCACTGGTGTCAGGTATCAGCAACACTTTCATCAGCTGGAACGCTGCCGAGCTGACTCAAATACTGTACATCTTGTCTAAATGCAATTAAAAAAGGCACATGGCAGTTTCTGTGTATCTCAATTAGCCTTGTACTATGCACAGTGACATTCAAAACTAGCTGAGCTGGGGGTCTGTTCCCCACTCAGTTCAGAGTTTATATGGAGCTTGCCTAGTTCATTGTAGCTCTTACTAAGGCTCACAAAGTAAGGCCCTCCTTCAGAGTCACATTAACCACAGCTTAGATTTTGAGGGATCAGAGCAAAGCTCACACAGTGCAAACCTAACAAATCAAATCCTAAAACCCTAAAAGATTAATGTTCCTGCATAAAGCAGCAAACCTCACACAGAGCTCCACAGACCTGCCTCTTCTGTTATTGCTCTGCTCTTAGGATGAAAAGAGGAGCAACAGGGCAGTGACATCTCTCCACAGTGGTATCCATTATTGTAATGCTAAGTGCTAGCTCCTATCACCCCTGTAATCCTGTTTGGGAAGCTCTGCTACAGCATTTACATTCTTATCTTTGTTTAGTCAATGCTGGCAAATAAAAGCATAAACAAATAATCTCCACTGTACAGCTTGGCAGTACTGAGATGCTGCCATTTGTGTTCCAGTTGAGTTTTATTTGCAGTCTCTTATGCTAGTGACAATCTTGGAAAGCAGGTACAGCCTGGTAAAGTGATGCAACTGAAAACTGATCTTTTTATGAGTCTGCCCTTTTCACTCCAATGAATGCTGAACAGGTGAACACAAGGAAAGGGAGAACTGGGCTAATTATGAAAACATCAAAGCAGTAATTTCTCTGAAACAAGTCAATGTATTTTACCTCATTTCCTGCCTTAGGCCATGCACTAGGAGATACTCAACTGCTTCGTATGGTATAATTTAAAGAGGTATGTGATCTACACAAACATAGGCACCCACTTTAATTGCACAGTCTTTCTGTATCTTCAGGGGAAGAACAGAGGCAGATTTCCATAAGGCAGTGCAGAGCAGCAGCCTAACAAAAGGGGCTCTGCAACAGCGCTGGAGAATTCCTCTTCTCTGGGCAACAGGTAGAAAGAGTGACCAACTCAGCTATCTGAGCCAAAGGCTGAGAACTAGGCAATGTGAATTTTTGCCACATAAATCAAAACTACCACTTCAGACTCTCAGAAGCAAAGAGGAAGTATAAAAGTGCATTGTTTTGTTTATTCCTTACACAGCCAATGGCTATTAAATGAAGCATTACCTACCCAACTTCCAAAAATACTAGTAATGAGGACTGACTTAGGCAAACGTTGTATTTGACAATGCCAATGAACTGCAAGACTCCAGAGAGCAACCACAAGACAGAGATGCTCCAGCCTGTTTCTGATTCAGAAGCTCCCAGTTGGTATGCTGTGCCCAGTGACTGTCTCCAGTCCATGCCCTTCCAGATGGAAGAAAGGATCGGCTAACTGGTCATAAATCTCCCCACTGAAAGGTGATTAGCTTGAAAATCCCCTGTTGTTCTGTCAGGAGCCCATAGAGAAGAGGTGCAAATCCATTAAATTACATCTGGCAGACATACATCTAAGAATACACGGCATTTGGTGATACATGGAAACTACCACGCTATACCTTCAGACAGCTCATACGAGTATCTCTTTCCAAATTAACATTCTCGACATCTGATTCTCATTAGACTCGCTCAACTGTTCCATTAATCTTGTATTTTTCCTCCCAAGGGATTAACATTGATTTTTTTTGTCTTGAGCACACACAGGAAGGTCATGCTGTTTCCTACAGGGTGGATTCATTCAATAAAGAACTACACTATTAAACCCGACTTGATGTTATTGTCAGTAGAGCTGAGCTGCCACAATGCTGTTTAGGAGAATTTCCATGCAACTCTCCTGAGTCCAGCTACATCCATCATTCCACTTCACGACACACTAGACACTTGACAACTCATTAAAAATATATATAAAAAATGAAAGTCAGGGCTGCATCCCAGGGAAGCCCTACTAACATTCAAACTCCACCTCTAATTTAAAAAATAATAAACAGCAAAATAATTACAAAACACTTTTGGGAATAGAGGTTCTTCAGCAGAAAATGAAAGCAGGAAGGCAGGACAGCAAGTAAGCCTGCAAAACACTTTTAGCTGGATATTCTGCATTTCAGGTCACAGGTAAGTACATCATTAATTCAGTCACTGGTGGTCTCAGCTGGGCAGCTTGAATGGGCAACCACTAATTTGGGTCTGGTAAAGTCCTGCTTTTGGGGTGATCCAGTCTCTCCCTTGTAAATTCATCAAGCTGCAGTATCAGAGAGGTGAGATTGCTCTTCCCACATCATGACCTAGAAGGCTGCTTCAGAACCTCTCCGTACCACGGGCTGGGAACCCTCTTCAATCTCCAGCAGCAACTTAGAGCAGACAAAGCTGCCTCCTCTAGCTGATGCAGCTTTCCTCTCCCTCCAGCATTCCCTCTTTGTTTCCACATGTATCCGCAGAGAGCAGATGTATCCCTTCCCAGCCTTTGTTTTATCACCTCGACAAGTGAAGCTCTCTCTTGCCCATCCCTGAGGATCACAGGCCGGCCGTTCATTTCCCTGTGGTTTCCCTCCTGCACTCCATCTTTTTCCACCCAGGCATTCTCTCGACTACTTTGGCAAAAACAAAGGTCACATTAGGAATACTGAACAGCAGCTCATTGATAGACCAGAGCTTTATAGAAGCATGAGGAAGTACAAGAGGAAAGGAGCAAGAGGAATGTTTTCAGCATGTAAAAAATGCACAAGTTTAGATGTCGCAAAGAGCAAACAGGAAACGTACATTAAGTTCCTGCCTCAGGACTTGAGTTTTCCAAAGGGCTGAGGACTTCCTCCCAATTTCTTGGTCCTGGATTGTTTGTTCTGTTCTTTTCAGATTCTCCCTCAACACCACTGGAACTAGCTTCTGACCTAAGAGCACTTGAGATTCTTAGTGAATTTTACCTTTCTTGGATAAAACAGCAAATAAATAGCATTGAAAAAGCATCTGGGGCAAATCAAGGTTGGATTCATGTCCTGCAGAAATCTACAAGGTGGAGAGAGATGAAAAAGGAAGAAACATCCTATTGGACAGCTAATGGAAGAAGAAAAAAGTGATTTTAACTGTCTCTGAATGGTCAATGCTTTATCTTGGTATTTTTAAAGTAAGCAGCAGTCTATGCTTTTTTCTGTCTCTTCTATGTTCCTTCCAATTCTTTCCCCTCCCCTTCTCTCTTATGCACCTATATATCACCATCTGCCTGTTCTCCAAATGTACTGGAGAAATGCAGTGCATCGAACAGAAAAAAAAAGTAGTGAGAAAAATTGCTCACAGCATATAGGGACTTAGGCACATCAAGGGAAAACTTGTGGGGTGGGCTGAAATGTTTAAATGTTTTGTACTATCAGAGCAGTCCAAAAATATCCTGCTGGATATTAGGACTTAGCAAATTCACCCTTGCAGTGTTTTCTTGTGCACTCCATATTAGGTAGACCTAAGAGAGTCCCAGTGTCTGTAGCTCTCAAAGCTGCAGCGCAGAAGACGTCACTGGTCTTCCTTTGGGTGGCTCGAACCTCCCGTTGACTGTCACTATTACTTACTGAAGGAAGGAAAAGAAAAAAAAAGGCACTTCGTTCAAGGTTGCTCCATTTTTGGAATTGCTTGCAATGACTGTTGCTTTAATGCTGCTTCTACCTTTAGGTCTGCCACCTCTCCCTTAAAAATCCAAACCCCCTCTCACCAAGGAAAAACTGCAGAACTGTACTGGTACAAAGATGTTCTGCTTGCACTGAATTTGCAGAGCAGGAGGATACATTCACTGCCAGAGAAAGGAAGCACCCTCCCTCCCCCCTGCAAAAAGCTATTTTTTGCAGGCGTTGTCATATCTTATCCCCAGGAAGAGGAGAGGGCTGTGCTAGAAAGTCGTCAGAGTCACATTTGCTTCTCTTTTACTCTGTCCTTCACAGCACCACTGTAACAATTTATCAATACAGTTGAGGGCAAGGCACAACACACAGGCACAGCATATTCCTCTAATGAAAACAAATCCTTGCTAGAGGAAGAAATAGTTTGCAGATCTGCCTCCTAAATCTCACTCCCATCGCAGTAATGTTTTCACCACTGCTTACATTTAGGGACATAAGGGTACTCAAAGCTGTAAAGCACATCATTTGTGCTGAACAGTTGCAGTACTTTGTCCAAAATAATTTGTGGTCCCAAATCCCACATGAATAAAGGAATCTAGACATATAATTAGAATAAATAAGATTTCGTGCTTACAGTGTGTCTGTCATCTGAAAGTATGTGCAGATATTAATTAAGCTCCACAAACCCCAGATGAAGTAGATTAGTAGCTCCATCCCTGTTTTACAGAGGTTTAGAGTAAAGTGTTACACATAATCAGAGCTGAAAGTGCAGCAGAGCTGGCCGTGCCAGCGATGGTGAGAGCCAGGGCTCCACCTCCTCTCCAGCCTCTCCACTGAATTGCCTTCAATGGAAAATGACTGTTGCAGTTCTTTGCTCTCTGGAAGAGAAAGGCACACCCTGTTGCACAACAGTAGCAAAGCCCCAGCCTGAAGTGCTTTGATAAATGCCAGGAAATGGTGCTTAGTTTGGGAAGAGAAACCTGGAGCTCACTTGTTCTCATACATTTGCTTTGGGTGCTCTGTGTCTCTCTTTCTGAGACACCAAGAGATCCCCTCCGCAGCAGCACCTCCCAAACAGCCCTAACAGCACGGCTCGTGGCTCCTCAGGTTTGGAGGATATGCTATAGAGAGTATCTGAAGTACTTCAACATGCAGTATTGGTTTGTATATTTCTATTTCTATGCCTTTTTACTGTAACTCATAAGCCACACCAACCTAGGATCAAACAGACAGAATGTAATTAAAAACTGTAGTCAATCCATACATTCAAACCTTAAAATAACCCTCTCTTGAAACAGGTCTTACATTCTGTTTTACATTTTACATCTGATACCATCCAAAAATTTTAAAGTAATGAACATAAAGTATATGTATATTAAGGAGAAAAACCCCAGACCCTTAGAAAGTATTACTAGCAAATCTTCAGTGGTTTTGTACATTAAAGAATAGTTAAATAATTATTTTGCAGGCATTACCTACTGAAATTCAAGTTCTTATGACAGCAGCTTCTCAAAGATTCCCCTTAAGGAGTAGCTGTGATAATGAAAACTATTTCTCAGTATCATAAAAGTAGTACAACTGTCCAATTCCTCAAAATTGCCCAGTCCTTAATTCTGCTTATTATCTTTGCCTAAGCAGGAGCAAGGGGAGCAGCATCTCATGCAGCCAGGAAGAAGTCTCTCCAAAATAGACAAAAACAGGTCGCTCACTGTGTCTCTCTAGATACAATTATCCACCTAATTACACTTAGGACAAATGCACAGTTGTCCTAACAACTGGCGGATGCATTTTAATTGTGATGTTCAATTCTCTGTACACAAATATGAAAAACTGAGCAAGAAATGTCACTAGAAAATGGAAACAGACCACGGCATACCCATCTACAAAATAGCCAACAAACTGGGTAAACTACAGACATAAAGCAGCTCCTTAGAAGACAAATAACTCTATTAATGTGAAAACTATGCTCTTTTGTTCTCACATTTAAGCACAGAAAGCATTCTAATTTCAGGTTTCAAGGTAAAAATGGTTTTAATTAGCATCCTAGCTACCTTACAAGACATACAGACCTTGGTATGATGGAGCCATGATAATTTAACCACGCAGAGAATCTGCCCTGTGATTTATATCATTACTGCATGGCAGCACGAAACAAATCCCCAAGGAAGTAACGCATGTCATCCTTGAAAATATTAAGCAGTCAAGCCATGTTTTATTATGTGAATGGATGCCTTTGAAAACAAGGATGCATGCACCATACTGTGAGGTAAAATGAAATAAATGAACAGAAATAATTCATTTCCATGTTCTAATCAGTAGAAACTGTAGTCTTCAAATTACCCTGATGCTACCAAATGTGAGTCTGGAGACAATAGGTTGACTCTTCTACTAAAATGAACATGAAATTGCATCCTAAGTACACAATAAAGGCCAAATTAAACAGTCCAAGACTTTGCAAAGTCTTTTTATTCAGCCCTTGCACCCCACTGAACAATTAAGAGCAGAAGATTTAAATAAAGCATCATATAGTTTTTAAACACTCAAATCTAATCAAGAGCAATGCACTTATCTTAGGCAAAAGGAACATAATCTATAAAAAAATCTGTTCTCAATCAAGCTCTTCAGCTTCTAGCATTACCAGCAGAGCAAGATTTGTGTTCTGCCAGCTAAAAGGATGTCTCTGGCAAGCAAAATGAAGTGTATATATATATATATATCTATCAAAGACTAGAACTGCACACTTGCTGGCTGTGCTGAATTCACAGACTGGGACACTGACATCTCTGCAAGGACCCAAGACAAGTGTTACACTGCTTACTGTTCTTATATATAGCCATGCATTTATCAGAGATGCTGACCACTCAGAAAATAAAATCCAGTCCCTACAGGCATGAGGACATGGAAAGAGAGCTTTGATAACAAAATCAGGTTAATACAAACCAGTTGAAATAGAACACTGTATTTCTATGAAAATATATATAGATATAATTACATGAGTAAAAGACCAAGGGGTGGAGAGGGTTTTTTTTAACACTGAATCTACAACACTGCCTTTAAAGCTAAGTTATTTTTCTGTAAGCGCATTCTTTGTTCTAGCCTGCTCATCTTAAAAAGAACTGTAAGAAGTTCAGAGAGAGGTAAGAGCAATGATGAAAGTAATGGAACTGGTTCAGTGACAGATACCTGTGAAATCAGTAACGGGAGGGGGATAAATAAGAATCAGCAGTAAGTTATGTCTTCCAAAGTGAGAATAAGGTGCATCAGTGTGGATAAGAAGAGCTGCATCAAGAACAGAGAATTTGGCAGGTCTTTGTACAGCAGACAGGAGACCTGTGGATCTCCTTGCCAAAGGGTATTCTGGATGATGAAAGCTCTAACACAGGCTCAAGACAAGCTCATGAAGGAGAAATCCACTGGGAATTACTACACAAGTAGAATCTACTTCTACTTTGGGATGCCCCTGAGCTAAGTCCTAACCTTAGAAGTACCACATATGCCTGCCCTGGCCTCATTCTTTCCTAGGCACTTCTTTGCTGCTGGTGGTGAGGAGGAGTAGTTGAACCTCTGGCCTGACCTGATACACTCGTGCCAATGTTATGTTTAGTATCTACTTGCAGAAAAAATTCCTGGTAATAGCTTCAGATTCACTTTGGCGGGGGGGATGACTCGATGAAACGCAGCTTTGCAGAAAAGGACTTGGTGAACAAGCAGCTGGACATGGGCCAGCAATGTGCCCTTGCAGCAAAGGCAGCTAACAGTATCCTGGACTGCATTAGGGAGAGCGTTGCCAAAAGGTCGAGGGAGCTCATCCTGCCCCTCTACTCAGCACTGGTGAGGGCACACCTGGAGTACTGTGTCCAGTTCTGGGCTCTCCAGTACAAGGAAGACGTGGACATACTGGAAAGAGTCCAGGCAAAGGGGCATCAAGGTCATCAAGGGACTGGAGCATCTGTCATACAAGGAGAAGCTGAGAGCTGGGACTGTTCAGCCTTCAGAAGAGAGGAGACACCTTATCAGTACAGGTAAATATCTAATGGTAAGGTGTAAAGAAGTGGAACCTCTTAGAACTTCCCAGGGGTATCCAGTGACTTGATGGGCACAAACTGAAACACAAGAAATTCCATTTAAACATGGAAAACATTCCATTTAAACATTTGTTTATTGTAAGGGTGATCAAACACTGGAAGAGATCGCACAGAGGTTGCTCCATCCTTGGAGATAGTCAAACCCCAGCTGGACACAGTCCTGGTACCCTGCTCTAGCTGAACCTGTTAAGCAGGGAGTTGGACTATAAGATCTCCCAAGATCCTTTCCAAACTCAACCATTCCATGATACTGGTATGTGGGCGATACCTCCCCAACTGCATTTACCACAAAGAAATTCTCCCAAAAAATAACCAGGCCTTCCTGTGGAAAGGCCACAAACTACATTAATCTTGGAAAACGATGGTCACCAAACAGCCTACAGTCAATTTGTTGGCCTGGCTAAGGTGACTTAAACCCCGGTGAGTGGGAAGCTTGTTTTTCCAACTCCAGTTGGAGAGTATTCTGTGACTGTGAACCCTTCCTGCATGGCTGCCAACCTTCTGTTTCGTGGTGCAAATGCCAGCCAAAGAACAACTCTCTTGATTAGCACAACCTCTGTTAGCTGTATATTCTCTTTGATTTCGTTATGGAACAAATCAAGTATGTGTTCACAAGATCTTGTTTTCCACCCATTCATGTGGTCACAAGAAAACACACTATGAATAGGGACACCTTATGAACAAAATCCAATATATTGTTCACTTTGTTTTGCCATCAAGGATAGGGATGAGGTAGTGCAGACTGCTACATGGCATTCTGATACCAACCTTATTGCCCTTGCCCCAACCTTCAAGAGAAGTAAGGAATCATTAAAGTTTTCCACTGCATTCAGTAATAGCCAAGTATGAGTCAAGCAAATTTTTTGCTTTGTTTTGATGGTATTTTTTATTGTTTTCATTAAATCTGGCACAGTGATGGAGATGAGGGTGCCCATTTCCTTCCCTTTTAAACAGACGATTCTTTCTCTTCTTCCCTGAACTAAAACGTGTTGAGAATTACTGTGACTTGACAAGGTGCTATGTGAGATGCATGCTGGGCAGGAGTTCTCTGAATATCTCAGTTTTTAGTCTGACTTGCAATATTACATACAGAGCTTTAGGACTCAAATCCAACATGCCAGCATTGATTTTCTCCTCCTCTGAATCAGAAGTGAGAATGGTACTGAATGCACTGTGGCTGAGAACTAACAAATTTCAGTGTCTTTCTCTAGTTACATACAGGTAGGTGGATTTGTGTATTGCTTTACAAGGAGGTGTCATCTGCCCCAGCTTATGTTATATTTTCTGACTTGGCTGGGCACATGTCAGTTTTGTTATCACCATCCCAAAGCTGTGTATTGCATGATGTTATATAACCAAATTTGGTACATACTGAAAGAAGTAAGCCATAGTTTTTGGTTGTAGAAATGTGCTGTCAGAGGTCACAGTGTAAGACAGGGAGATATGGACTAACCTTTTTTTTCTAGACCAGCAAAGATACCTGCTCAGTAGAAGCTCCATCAGCCCCTAGGAAGGAGAAGTGCTCTATGACCCTGGCAAGCAGGCCCAAGAAGGAGCCTGTGAAAGGGAAGAAGAAACAGAGCTGTTCTAGTACAGGAAGGGATAACAGAAAGGTGTGAGACAGAATTGGGAGCAATGTGGAAAAAGAACCGTAGCAAGTTGTATTAATTAAAGAAACCATGGTCTCACAGGATGTACAGTTTTTAGGGGCCAACTCAAACTCATTGTTTCTGGCAGCAAACAGCTATCTAACCAAAGGAGTAGTTGCTCACCTCACCAGGAGTATGCTTCAAATAGCCCCAAAAACTGAGTCTGTATGTATTTTTCAAATGAAAACAAAATTCCTCAACAAATATACTTCCTTAGATCAGGTATTAGCCAGTAGTATTTTGTAAAGGCCAATGGTGGATTGCTGATACAGGCTTAAGGATCCTGTGACATCACTCAGAAACTGAAAGTATTACAGGAAGCAGCACAACTGTGTGGTATTTTCAAAGTGCCTGTGGTTTCCTAACACAGCATTGGACACCAAGTGCCAAAGGCCCCTGGGATGAAGCAGAGCATGGCATCCACCCCTAAGATGCACTTGGCACTGCACTGCTACTGTATGGTGCTCCTCTGCCATGCAGCAGCGTGCTTTATATGGAAAGCATGCTGATTTGACAGCTATTGTAAACGCCCTACAGTCACAGCAAAGCACAGCCATTTTCAGCTGTGCAGACAAACAGATTGTGTGTATTATGGTGGTGAGTCTACCCTGTGTAAGGGTGAAGGTACTGACACCCAATGGACTCATTCATTGCTAGATCTGTGCCCTTCATTTAAAGCCAGCAACACTCTTCAGGTTGGAACTTTCCAAATATAGCTTTGACAACCCAGTTCTGAGAGCCCAGGGGAAGAGACACGACTACTTTGCTAATTGATGCTGATACACCAGGGAGGCTCGGCACTGTCTACAGCAGAGTTTTCTCTTAAAGTGGACTAGGTCAGCTGGATGGCAATTGTACCAAGTCAAACAACAATTCTCATAACCAGATCCTCTTTCTCTAAACTATTACATACCCACAACAGTACTACTAGAGTGGGAAAACAATGTATCCAAACTGGGGGGACCAGCACTGAAACATGTGTGAATTTAATTCCAGCTGCCTGTGTATGTGTCTTGCATACTTTCAAACTCCTTGGAACTAGCTGATAATCTAGTTTGCCCTCTTGCATAATCCAAGACATGTATTTCCCTCTGGTAGGGTACTGAACATACTGTGCTCAAGAACTTGTATTTTTAATAAAAGTACAGCTGGTACTTGGCTAATACATACATTACAGAAAGACATTCAGTTTTCTTCTGATGGCCTCGAGGAGATTCAGAATTTACCACTTGTTACATTACATCCTCAATTGCATAAACCCATTCTTAAGTTCTCCATGGGGACAGTGTCTCATTCAGTACACAGGACAAAATCACTCAGCTATCAGCCATTCAATATTTTATTTTCGCCCTTTTTATTTGATGCATAGCCCTAAAAGCCTTGTTTACTGCACATTATTCCAGCTCTATTCTGAAGGCAGAATGATTAATTTCCTTACAGACTTTTCTATAGTGCTCATCAGATGCCTCTAACTTGTTATGTGCAATTTCCTAGCTTTTGGAAAAGCACACAAAGGAATGCCATTATGTGCCATCATGTAACTACTGCCATAATTCATATCAGCAGGGATAGACCAGACCTTTGCTATCTTAGCTAACAGGTGTGAACCACGGGTTGCCAGCAGGGCCAAGTTAAAGGAGGGGAGGTACATGCTTAAGTAAGTGATTTTCACTGGTATTTGCTGGCATCAGGGTGGGAAGATTCAGAATCTTAAGGAGACTGAAGGACGTGGAAAGGAAGTACTCTTACAGGTTCCTGCTCCTTTGTCATTCTCCTAAGACTGACCCCTTTAATTCATCCTTTCCAGCATGCCCACCCCTCCATCCCTGTATCTTCCTATCTATCCAGTCTTATCTAATGTTATCTATCTTACCTATTTTCTATCTATCCTTATTTCTCTCACTTTGTTATTCATGTTTCTTTCCTCTTCCCTACCTGCTTACAGACTGAGTCTCTGCCCCCAAATTTCTCATCTCACCGTGTTTTTCAACTCTTCTAAATTTTACATCCATCCCTTGACTAAAACATCATCATAGAATACTCTGAATTGGAAGGGACCCACAAGGACCATCGAGATTGTCTCTGGGGCTCACACAAGACAGACCCAAGAGTCACACCATGTGCCGGAGAGCATTGTCCAAACACTTCCTGGACTCCGGCAGACTTGGTGCTGTGACCACTTCTCTGGGATGCCCATTCCAGTGCCTGACCATCCTCTGGGTGAAGAATCTTTTCCTAATATCCAACCTAACCCTCCCTGACATGTCAGGCCATTCCCATGGGTCCTAGCACAGAGAGAGATCAGTGCCTGTCCCTCCTCTTCCCCTCACAAGGAAGTTGTAACTGCAGTGAGATCTCCCCTCAGTCTCCTCCAGGCTGAACAGCCCAAGTGACCTCAGCTGCTCCTCATATGGCTTCCCCTCAAGATCCTTCACTGTCTTGGTTGCCCTCCTTTGGATGCTCTCTAATAGTTTAATATCCTTATTATACTGTGGCACCCAGAACTGCCCCCAGCACTCGAGGTGAGGCTGCCCCCGTGCAGAGCAGAGCGGGACAATCCCCTCTCTTGCCTGGCTGGTGACGCTGGCCCTGATGCCCCCCAGGACATGGGTGGCCCTCCTGGCTGCCAGGGCACTGCTGACTCATGTTCAACTTGCCACTGACCAGGACACCCAGGTCCCTTTCTGTGAAGCAGCTTTCCAGCCTCTCGTGCCCCACACTGTAGGTACAACTAGGGCTGCCCCGGGGCAGGTGCCCTCACGAACCCATGCTGGCTGTGACCAACGACTGCACTGTTTTTCAGGTGTTTTTCAATACCTCCCAGAATAATCTCTATAATTTTACCAGTCACTGAAGTGAGACAGACAGGCCTTTAGTAACAATGGTCATTCCTCTTGCTCTTCTTGAAAATTCCTGGAGTTTGAGGGGAATAAGCATTCACAGACTCCTTAAAGCTTTCAGAAATACTTATCTACTAACCATATATGTGTTTTTTAAAGGTTACAACTTGGAAAACCTGGGAAATATTTTCTGAGGGATGAGAGCACATTCACGTGTGACCCATTCCTGACAAAGCCTAGAAACACTAAGGCACAGTAAAGAAGATATCGCAGAAGCTTTTAAGGTTTCTTCTTTAGCCTCCTTTTCAGAAACAGCTAAGCCATGTCGGGATGACATTTTCTGAAGTAAACTGGGCCAGAACATCTGAGATGTGCACCTTGGAAATTTTTACTCCAAGTTACTATAGTGTCAGAAGATTGCAAGCAACTGAAATGTGGAGACACAGAATGTGGTTATGTCCATAAGATAAGACAAAAACGAGAGCTATTAGTATCATATTGGCATCTAATTTGATGGCTTTTCTGGTATCAGCGACTTCTCTGAAATCATGACACAGAGCAAAGAACATTATTCCATCTAGCTAGGTTTTTACTGAGTGAATTTTTGAAGGCTGTATTACAACAACAAAGTAATATTATTGCCCTATATAAGCCTGACATGTATACAGCAGTCTCGTAACGTTCTCCTGACATGCACCAGCTATTCATTTGCTATTTTTGTACTGAACATTTATTATTACCAAATATCTTGCCCTTTGCTTGCTGGTTCTACTATTTTCTCTCAATTATAACTTCACTTAACATTTCCTCTCTTGTACACTGACACCCCTTAAGTTTTGGAGTTGCCAGCAAACCTCATCAGGACCAAATTTATGCCAGGAGACGCAAATGTGCTAGCCAAGACACTAAGTAGTCACATGGATATAGAATTCCTGTAAAAATTAAATTAGTCAAGACAAACTTCTAAAATCCCAGAGAGACCTGGTAAGGGCAACAGTTAACAAGACACACCATTGATGAAATATGATTAACTGTTCTGGTTTCACAAAAGAAGTGGGTTTTGGTCTTCCACAAAGTTCCCTGTATAATTATTATTGTTATTAAGCTCCAGGCCCTGTGTCTGGAAAACAGTTTGTTTTGGGCTTGGTGCCACAGAAAAAGAGTACTTGGTAGGTAGGAGTGTTAAAAAAAAAATCCTCACAAATGTGGAGTCACTGCCCCTACACAAGGCTGGAAGTAAGCTGCAGCTTACGACAGTAACAGATTCATTTTATTGTAATCTCATAGATTATCTTGATTTGAGTAGACACGAGAAACCAGCCCAAGGTTTACAAACCCCGTAACTATCGATAGTTATTTATTCAGATCTTTCAAACATCAGTGTACTGCTTATTTAAAATGCATAACAGTTAGTAGGAAAAGCAGTAAAGACAAAGCAGTGAACTGACTTCCAAAACTATCAGCCTTTGTCAATTAAAATATTTACTTTTGACACAAGTCCTAATTAGTTAAAAACATTCAATCCAGTCTTAAAATAGAAGTTCAAACTACCCAATTTATTCTTGGAACAGTCACTTGCTCTCAGGATTAGGAAGACAATGGCATCTAGAGCAAGCATGAGCCCTCTCCCCTCTTATTACAGTTAATCAGGAACATAAATACTATAATGGAGCTGAGCCCCTGCAAACTCACCAGGCTGTGCATAATTTCCACTCCAGCTGGATTCACTGTGAGCGCTTCATCATACAATTGCTTAGCCTCCTCCAAATTGCCTTTCATCTCTGCAAGCCTCCCACGCATGTACAGTACAGCATGAGATGTGGGGAAAAGACTAGCTGCCTCCTGGGTACAAAAGCCTGCTTCTTTGAGGTGCTGCTGTTCCAGGAAGAGTTCAGCTGAAGGAAAAACAAAACACCAAGCCGTAAAAATAAAGCAAAAAACACCCTATCATTAGATGAAATGAAGCAGAGAACTTTCTTCATATTAATTATATATCATCTGCCTTAAGCATATTAAAACATGAAGCCACGACCCTGCACAATGCTTAGTACTATGGTTAGTGCTTACTATCATGACATTCACTGAATGTATATTTTCCTAATGCTAAGGGATCTATACAGATCTTCATGGACACCTTTGGGTGGTGTCCTGACAGAGGCCTTAAGGATTCCTCCACTGGGCAAGTAAATAGTGCTGAACTGAGCCCTAATGAAGCAGGGCTGGTAGCTACTTGGAGTCATCACATATATTTCCAAAAATTCTGTGGGGGAAAAAAGAACAGAATAAGCCATCACTGTCTACTGAGAACTTAAAAAATGTCAGAGTAATAGGACCCATCTGAGCTGGACACTAGATAACTTACTTAAAAAGAATATTTTCCCATTCAAAAAAGATTATTAAAATTGTTTTTCTCTGCTTATTTGGCAAGTTTATGAGACAACTGTCTCTTAATTTTTCAGAGGCTGTTAAAAATCAAAAGGCCTTTATAATATAGACTTATTTATACTGTGTATTCAACCATTTACATCCTCATACATTATAGAAAAACAAAACAGCTCTTGGAAGAGACTGCTCATTTACTTGCTTGAACTATCAGCAACTATGTTAGTGGCTTCCGTAGAAAAAAGTATGTAACAGGCATACTTATGTGTTTGAATGTCAACTTGTTAATAAAATAATTTCTCATGATAAATTTCATAACATATCTCATGGTTGAACTTTCACATTTCTCAGGATTTGGACTACGTGATTGTGGTGTTGGACTGGATGATTGTTGTAGGTCCCTTCCAGATGAAATAGTCTATTCTAATTCTAGATTTATTAGATATTAAATTCTTTCAAAAGGTCAAAAGTGATACTCAGTTTTCACTGCTACATGTAATTGAAAAGGGAAACTGGTTTTTTACATGTATATATATATATATATATATACACATACGTATAAGCATGTACGTAGATAAAATAATTCTCTTCATACAGCAGGCATTGCTCTTTGATCCATAACCTGTGTTGTACACATTCTCACTCCAAAAACTCAGTGTCTCTTTTTTTTTTTTTTTTTTTTAACTGATATGATGCAGTAAGTATTGACAGTTCAAGAGTCCAATTCAAAATTACTAACTCAGGCTCCAGATTTAGAAAAACTATTCTGAAATTAGACACAACCTTAAATGTCCTGACTTTTAAAGGCAGTGAATAGTCTTGGGAAGCCTCTGAGAGAGAGGAAATAAGAGCAAAAATTCCTCTTGAGTAACTTTGAAACTCTGCAATTTCAAAACACTGGGAGACCCAGATGACTGTGGAGACTTGGCATGGTGACGTGGAGCTTGCTAGAGGTGAGCAGGGAAGCATCTCAAAGGCAGTCCCCTGCCTGCCCATGGGAACGCTCCACCGTGGTCTGACGTGAGACTGGGATCACAAATGGCATTTCTACTGGCACACTAAAAATGATTCTGTAGTGAAGTGACAGCATGGCTGAACACCCTTCCACTTCTGAGGTGACCCTCCTAGAAAAAGGTGAGACACTGTCGAGAAAATGCTCGAATATTTCTCAGCCATCCCTAGGTTGTGGTACAAGATAAATGTCATTCTCCAAGGCTGTCAACGTGTGCAAAACATTAGTTCCTTGAGAAGAGTTATACTCTTTCAGAATGACTCACATACATTTCTTTCTGGTTAATCATAAAATCTCTGCATGCATCCCTTCCATTGGCTCCAAGAGGCTGCAGCTATCTATAATAACAGAAAGCAAGGCCACGTACCTTGTCAAGCTGAGTATGTGCACAGCCTTATGCAAAAATTTGTGGGAGGACAGTATTTTCCTTGCACTTCTAAGGAACAGAGCATTTTCCTGCCAAGTGCTGCATAGCAGCTGATGCCATGCATGTGGCATTAATGAGCCTGGGGATGTGCAAAGCGACCATTCACAGCCTGAAGATGAACACTCCATTCCCAAAGTTTGCACAAACTCAGCAGCACAAAAGAAGGGGTGAAATCCTGGCACTGTTTGAAGTCAGCAGAAGTTCTGGATACTGCCACACTAAAAGCTCTATTAGCAACTAAGAGCATTGTGTGCCTTGTTTCATTTCAGAACAGAACTGGGAGCAAGTGGGTTTAGATATGAAATCATGCACAGCCAGTGTTTCAATGCATGCAAAATAGAGAGTACTTATTCTTTCAATGGTGCCTGTAAATCTTCTTCAGTAATAACAATTATTTAGAGGAAGTGCAGCAACACAGAATCTAAATAAGATCTACAAATTGTATTTTATGGTATGGTAATGTAGCATATTAAAGTTCAGTCCATTTCTTTGCAGGCTCAATAGTCAATAAAAATGATTTAATGGTGTGGGAGGCCTAATTTGCATAAAAAAGAATGCGAGGGGTGCCTTTTGGTTACCAAAGGAAAGGAATGCTAAAATTTTTAGCTACCCAGCTAAAAATAGACATTAAAGGACATCGTTTAGGCCTGCATTACAATGTGTTTTCTGTAAACTCATTTTTCACTTCTATTACACACTCATTTTATTTACAGATTAACAAGATACGCTTATGTAACATGGAATAAAAACACAGCTAGAGGCAGAAATCAAGCGCAAAAAACAAGGACCTATTAAATTTAGCATGGTAAAACCCTCAGTGGTACTGAAAGTACTGAAACACCTGCTTTCATGTTACCTGGGTTAGCAGCTTCCTGCCCACTGGATTAATCAGCCTATCTCCTTATATAACCTAATGATGCTGTAAATAACATCTAACCAAATTAGCAGCCTTTGTGAGGAAGTTCTGTTAGAGAGACTTGGCATCCAGTTCCACTCCAAAGCAGAGAATACCTTCTCATGGTGACACAGGTATCTAATATCTGTAATTCTTGTGAAATTGACCTGTGAAAGGGTCAATGCTTCAGGGAAACCATTTATGAACTTCTAATTATTGGACTAGATTGCTCTTGGTACTGACATTCTTCAGAGCTTTGAATCTAAAACCAAGCTTCCTTGCTCTCTCTCACTTAACATCATCTCCATAAAAACTTAAATAAATTTACAAATTTACAGTCTGTTTTGAACTAAAAGCTCTCTGAATGCTACTGAGCAGAGAGATGACAATCCTGGATGTACCCCTCTTCTATTGTTCTCTCTGGAGTAATGCTAGAAACTCTGCATGTGAATGACATTAGGGAATGTTTCAGCACTCTCACCTACAGGTAAGAGACAGTGCACTGCATGGATGGGCAAAGACAGGTTCAATTGGTCACTCTCTCCTTTCACTCAGTTATTGAAGCTTGTGCCTGCACTGAGACCACGAGCAGCTATCCAGCTGACTTCAAGGTTCAGCCTAGCACAATTCATTCCTTTCTCAGATCCACTTTATGCCTCCCATTTGTGCTCTCCTGCAGTACTGTCCAACCTATTCTGCTGTTCTTTCAGACATTTGTTGTCTTCTCTTGTGGCTATGGCCTCTTCCACCTGGACTTGCAAATGGACTGATGCAGCCATTTTAATGCTGGGCCCAGTCCCTGAGAGCAGCATGCCTCTGCACTGAGATTGTTATTAGCTTCTAATACAAGCTCCTAGTTCTTTCAGCTGTTTCTGCTAGCATTTAAGCTCATCTACAGTGAAGATCCTTAATCAAGTGAAAATTGCCAGAAGCGTATCATCTACTTGCTCTCCAAAGACCACTAACAAATGCACAGACCAAGAGCAATTCCCAGAACACTGACAAAGCTGGGTGTCCTACAGTCAGCCCCTTTATTTTGTCCAAGATAAAATTACTTGCAGAGTTCTGTTATGGAGTCCATCAGGGGTGTAACAACAGTGTAATCCAGTCATGTCTGCATCACTGCTGTCTGGGAAACAGAGCTGTTCAACATCACCTTGAACACTGACTCTATTCCCCATTTCAAAGCAGTTTCAAGAGTGATAGTGCTTCTCACTGCAGCAACAACTGTAATTCTAGCCTAAAGAAATCAAACATATTTGAAATGTTTTTCTGCAATGTGAACAACCCAAGAGTTAAGTTCCTTGTGAATCACGTTTGGTGTTATCCAAGAGGCAGCACTTAACTCCCACAAAGTAGACTGCTCCACATCACTTGGCTGCGTGTGCCTGATGCATCTAAAGCACTCTGCTCTCATCCACCCCAAAAATGTCACTGCACAGTGACATGGCCAGGGTAACAGCCAAATGCCCAGCAGGATGGTACAGTGCAGAGCAGCCCTTCACACTTAAGAAGGTGAGAGCATCTGCGAGAGTGTGTTGGAAGGTGATTTCTGTTCCACATCATCTGCCTTCAGGAGCTACTAATGCTTGCTACTGCAGGAGCCCTTAGCCAGCTGGAAAGACCCACTCTGAGACAGCTCTGCCATCACCAGTGACTGCTGAGCTATTACCATGACAAAGGGTTCCCCCACTGCCTTTCCTTTCTGGCAGGTGAGGTTTAGTCACTGTTCCATGCTATGACACCACCCTGCACGCAGTACTTGACAATTCGTGGCAGATTAGACAGAAGATTCCTCAAGGCATATCCTGACTACAATAATTTCATTTGATGCAAACGTTTGATACAGAAATGAAGTACAGAAACTGCCGCTTGTTCCCATACACCTGAGCTCAGCCACTTACTCTTTTGAATGAGGCAACAGACTTTCATCCTCTCTTTGTATGCAAACTGAAGTCCACGGACTGGCTTTGAATTCCCAAGCTTCGGGTCTCACCGGGCCTGAAATGACCACCAAGCTTCTTTTTTTACAAACGCAGCATTAGAGTGAAAGTTGTTGGAAGCAGCACAGAAGTGCCACAAACTACCTTTTATACCAAATGGTGCAGTCAAACATGACAACACAGCCCAGTCAAGTATAAATTCTTATTTTCTGTCTCTGGTATGAGTAAGTGTCCTGCCTCCTTCTTCATAACCTTGTACACTTTATCACTTGTCCAAATTTACTGAGCAGCTGAGGAAATGCTAGTTTTTGGTACCCTCAGTCATTCTCTGGCAGTGCAACAGGTTTCTCTCCATCTCTTGGCAAATTTTCTACAGAATGCTTAACAAAAACCATTGGTAGCTGCTGCCTACAGTTTCCTTCACAAGCGAGTGTTCAAGACACATGTGAATGTTCGCATGTCCCATATTTTGAGAAATGGTATGTGCTCTTTGAAAACTCTCCATGCTGAAGGATTACCAGTCCACAAAGTTTCACATCCTGCTCCAGCAATAAGAAATATCCAGAAGCCTCAGGAATGGAGGAGGCAATCCCAAATGCCCTGTACCGACATAAGGCTGTAAGAATCCTTTTGACCTTTTAAATTCACTGTTGACAGAAAATAAAATAAACCAAACTGGAGTGTGTAGAACAAAACTTATTAATCCCTCTTGAGGATGTTCAGATGAAGAGAAATAGGTACTTTGGTGATCTTTAGTCTCTACCACAAGTCTAGAAGAGAGCTTGCTAAGTCAGGAGGCTCAGCAGAACCAGTGCTGGCTTCTTAACTTCATTAATAACATTTCAAAGGAGACAAAACCAGCTCACTTTACCATTTCTATCTCCAGCTGAAGTGTTCCTAATCCCCCCTAGTAAGGAAATACTGCAGGGGAGCCATCTTTGCAATACATCTTTATTCTCCTCAGAAATGGAAGTGTAATAAAGGACTCTCTCCTGCTCCCCCTCACCAGGCTCCAGCTTTTCACAGTGCTTTGTGTCACTGTAAAGAGGCACAAAAATTAGCAGTGTTTATGGACCTCAAGAATTCAAGCAGTGAATGGGGAAGTTCTAAACTCGAAATTCTAAAATTTGAAAGTACTTAAAAAAAGAAAGAAAAATATCAGAATTGGTTCAACAACCAGTGCTGCATTACAGGACAGCATCTGATCCAGCTATTCAGGCAATATCAATAAAGATGTCTCCCACACCTGATAAACACCTTTAATATCAGAGCTAATAACTTGCGGGGGCTTAGGACTGCTGAAAGCTCAGAGAAGGAAGAATACTGACGTGCCCATGCGCAGGCTGTGCAAACACAAGCTGTGCTGGGTGAGCAGAGGGGCAGCAGGGAGGGCCTGGCTGCCCTCTTGGCTGCTGCCAGGAGCCGGCTCCGCGGCCACGGACCAGCGCTTTGGAGTCCTCAGCCCACTGGCCCCGACGACACTTTCTCGTGGAACAAAGCCCATCTCCTCTAACACAGCTTTTTCCCAGCTGTGTTTCCCAAGCCAGGAACTGGCCCATATGGAATAAAATAAATAAATCACAACTGTTTTGCGAAGGGGAAAAAAAAAGTTCCTGCTGTACATAACTCGGGGGAGCAGATGTTTTTCCATTAGCTCACTGTTCTCTGCTGCATTGGCTCTCTTTTCATTTCTTGTTTGTAGCATGTTCAGTATAATCTATTTATCCTAGGTTAAACTTTAGCATGTTACTGAGACAGCAGGTAGCCCACTCCAGCCCCACTGTGAGTACGTGGAATAGTATCCTAGTAATTTTTTCTAAATGCTCCTTTAAGTTAGCCTTAGGGTCTACCTGGTGAGGTTCACAGGCTGAGCTTAGCAGGCATTTAGCCAAACTTAGATCAAATTACCAGACCTACTTTGCTGTGAGAGGCCATATTTGGTAAAGTATTGGGTTAGTCAAGAAGCTAAATTGTCAGATATAAACTACTAGTAAAGACAAACAAAGTGGACCTTGTAGTTAAAAGTAAGGCTTAAAATAATACAGTAACAGAAGCTAGAATATTAGAACTCTTATTAAAACTGGCTTGTAGCATTCTAAAATGCTCTGTATAAATAGAGCATATGGTTATTACTGCCTGGAAATATAATCACACATACTTCAGATAAGAAATCATTCCAGTTACCCAAAGAGCTTAGAACTATTAACACTATTTCTTTCCAATACTGACATGCTTTGCTCTTTGGGTCAAAAGTGATCTTATAAAAATGTCGAATGAATGTAAATTTTGGTCATAAATTTGAACTATTTCAAGTATATTTTCCTTAGCCAAACAGCATGACTCCATTTTCTAAACACAAAGGAGGAGTACTGGTGTGACTTTCAGAAGTATTAACACCAGTAATCTCTAGGATTCCCCTTGCAGCTCTTCCTGCAGGAAGAGGGAGGAGTTAACAAGCTTTACCAATGCCACTGAAGTTCCTCGCCTCTTCTCAAACTTGAATTCAAGCTCTCAGCCATGAAAAGCAGAACGAAGACGAGAAAGGAGCATATGGATTGCATAATGACCCCTTCTCCTGGAGCTGCACCACCACAGCATGGGCACTGTAGCACTGTTCCTAAGCACTCCCTGAAATGAGCTGTTTCTCAGACATGGGGCCAAGAATAATGTTTAGGCTCATAAATGTTAAAGTGTTCCGAGATGACTCTTTTTAAGCAGCCATTATATTTAAGAGGACTAGGGGGTTATTGTTAAAAGGGACCAGACGAGCTGTGTTAACAATCTTTGCCGCAGAACACTTGGAAATAGAATATGCCTGTTAGTATTCCAAGCACGCCTGCTGCAGGGGAGCTCTCTAGTCTTTGAGGACAGCACACTACTCTTCCAAAGCTGTGACTACCTGTGCAGAAAACAGGAAGATATGGAAGCCCACTAAGGAAATGTGTCAAGTTCCCTGCTGCAGATGACTGTACTCCCAGGTGGTCCTGTAAGAGACGGCTGGACATGAGATTAATGATGAGAATTCACCGTTTTATTTTGATGCTTGAAAGAGAAAATTACTCTTTCCAGAGACCACAGATCCATCAAGCAGCTCTTTGTTACAGGAGGCTACAAAAAATTAGCTTGCCAAAGACCACTAGGCATTGCTGCAGGGAAAGACAAGGTACAGCATCTGTTACAGTGCAACACATTTGGATTTAGCAGATGCACATCCAAAGATGGTACTTTATTGTCTTCCTTACAAAACTATGCTGGTCACAAACCCAGAAAAGTTATAGATAAAACCACTAAGTGTATGCCCTCTTATGGTGAAGTAAGTATCACAGCACAAAAGGGATTAACTATTGGCACAGGGTTCACAGCCTTCCCTTCAGCCACTGTTAAGGGAATGTGCATATTCTCATAAGCTAATTGTGAAACCCGTAAAGAACAAGGGGTCTCCAGCTTGAAGGGACTGAGGACACTTCTGTACAAGGCAGGAACTCCTACTGCAGCTGGAGAATGATGCAGTTAGGATTCCCCTGTGTAAGCATCACTGGATAGCTACCACCTGCTAACAGTCCCTTTTGCAAATGTATGTGCTGGCTTTGTGGCCTGACCTGGCTGCTGGAGGGCTGTAAGAGCAGCCCTGTAGAGCTGTGGGATGGCTCCTTTTGTGTGCCTCTTCCCAATCTCAGTGCCCAAAGTTCGAACTGGACCAGATGGTTGTTACCATTGGTTTTCATGCCCTGGGATATGAGGAGACATGGGAACTGTAATGGCTCTAACGGAACCCAGACACGACTGCAACCTGGCACTCTCAATCCATACCCGTGCACAGAAACACAGCCAGCTGTGTCCTGCGAGTGTCTGAGAAGGACAGATGCTTTGTTATAAATCTACCGTAGTATGAGGTTAAGAAATAGTAATAATTTTATCTAAGGATTTATGAGTCATGCTAAAAAGGTCGAAGTGTTAATGACAACAAAAACAACAACACACGAGTCATTTCCCAAAGGCGGATTAACATTTTTTCCCTTTGGAGATAGAACACTGAGGTATGAAAAAGTTAGGCAACTTGCCTGGAGTCACAAGATGAGTCATTGATTGAAAACGGCCAAGTCCAAGCTAAACCTGATAAAAATCTACAGCATACTGATGCAGACCCTTCATGAATATCAAGTGACTCCATATGCAAGCAGCAATGTTACACTAATTGCCTGTAGCTTTCCACAGCCATTAATTTTGGGGTGAGCTGTAATGAAAACCCACCTGACTACCTCAACTTTCTCTAACCAGGCATTTCTGTTTAATTTGTTGTCTATGAAATATCTCTACTTTGGAAGTTACTAACTTCCTAGAAGTATATTTATTCTTCCTTTCCCCTCCTTTCAGATGGGAAAGTGAAGGTCAGTGATACCCTTTGGATTATTCCATTCACTAAGACCAGCGTAAGGTCGACTCACTTCCAAGAAGTCCTCTAGTTATTCAGGCACTGTGCCCTTCTCCATAGAGAGTAAAGACTACCCCAAAATACCTGCATCTCTCTTCATCCCTCAGGATACAAGAATGCAGCAGCTTCCACACTACTGTGAGAAGAGAATGGCCAGTACCTCAGCAGGAGCTCATTAAGCTGCATCCATAACAATAAGTGACTTCAGTAATGAAATTACAAAGCAGTCACAGTACATGTTTTCAAAATATCAATCCTGAATCAAGTCCAGCTAAAAGTAAGCATGAAGCAAAACAAAGGCTTAAAAAGCGATAAGACAGAAAAGTTACAGCCTATAAAAATAAATTCTATCTAAAAGAATTAATTAACACCTTTCAGAAAGGCGCTCTATTCACACTGAAAAGCAATCATAGCGATTCACAGCAAGCACTAGGTCTTTATTGCTTTTGTCTTTTCAGACAGCAGCAAAAATGTAAACTGCCTAGAGCTATGTGCAGGATGATGGACAGCAGACACCTGACTTCTCATCATAATAAACTCCATTTATTTTGCTCCCCACCAGCCTTCTCTGCAGCCTTAAATCAGGAGTATAAACTGAATAAAACAAAATCTTGCCAGTGATTTTGAAGCCCACAGCACATTACTGAAATTTACGTCCACCCAAGCCATTAAGGTGAACACATGTGATTAACTTAAAAGGTGTTGCATTCCATAAGGTGACTTCTTTTGTTAATATTAATCAAATTGTAGCAAAAACAATGTCATTTATTTTGTTCTAGAACTAAAGTCTAATTGGTAGGAAATTACCCACAAAAACAGCTATGAAAATCTTTGCTGAGAAGTAGGGTGAGAATGCCAGGTCTTATGTGAGAATTGTCAATTCCACAGATTAGTGAAATGAGAATGTGAAAGGTTCTCCTGCATGAAGAATAGAAAACTATCACCAGCTTTCCAGATGAAAGCTTTTCTTTTCCCACTGCAAATGGTGAGACATCTCATAAGCAATCACAGCACTCAAAGGCAATTTCAAGCGTGCAACTGTGGGCCCAGTTATGGAAGAAAAACTGTGTCTCCTAAAAACAAAATTACAGGGTTGGAACTCTATCAGTTCTGAAACGCTGGAATGCAAATGGCATAATGTGCTGGGCAACTCTGTTCCTCACCAAATGTCCTACATAAAACCCCTCCACGGGTTTGGAGATTGCTTGTGGGGAGAGTCTCTCCTCACTGTTTTCTTTTCCCCTTATGTGCTCTGTTGTAGCATCTCTGCATCACTGTGTGAAACTGATATTCAACTTACAAGACCTTAGGAGGTTCAAACAGTCAAGGACAGAGTGGAGAACTTGCTCTTTCTAATAATTTTCACTTAAACCTCAGCAAAGATTGGAAAGCTCCCAGTCTAAATCACATTTCAGACATGGTTTGCCCAGTCTTATTGCAGGGAAGCATGCAGGAAAAAGAGAATGAAAATCATTGTCCTTATGAACTATCATTTGTTAATGAAGAACTACCTACCCTCTTTTTCAAAAAGCATATTTATAGTGATTACTAAAGTTTTCTGTGTGTTTTGGAAAAACGAAAGTGAGCTGAAAAAATCACACTACTACAGTATTTTTTTGGGTCAAAATCAAGTAAGTGGTGTTTCAAAAACCATCTGGGATAGACAGGCAGATCTTCTGCTGGAATAGAGTGATTTTCAACTAATAACTTCAACTACCCTGTTAATACTTACATCATTTGATTCACCACTGGAGGGAAAAAGGAACTCCAGGTGGCCCAGGACTTACCAGCTTGTAGCCAAATTTGTTCAAGAGTTGTCCACAGCTTCACAGGTCCCTGCTTCATTGTGCTGCTCTGCATAGTTACTTCAGACATGGCCTGTTCCAGTCTTGATGCAGCAAGGGAAGAGGCTCGTTGTGATCCTATGAACCAAACAAACAATAATGTATTTTATACTTATTTATGATATTTCTTTGACTCCTTAAGGCAGCGAGTCTGATCCTCCACTCATTTATGTGATAAGAACTCTGCTGAATTTTGGCATGACAAACTGGAGAGCTATGTTTTATAAAAGGTTAATTTACTGAAAAAAAACCCCACTAAATTATCCAAGGGCTACAGCTCAAACAAGCAAATTAAGAGACAGACAGTAATTTTATAAAGGTCTGCTTAGCATTCATCAAGGAAGCAACCATATTTTGCTCATTTGGGAAGCAGAAATCTAGCATCAAATATTTTCCACAAATACCCATTTTATAAGCACAGTCACCATATAATTACAAAATGTGCCCCACTAAGGTAAAAAACTCATACAGCATTACAAGGTAGCTTAGCCCCATTCACACAGCACACACATTTCAAGTGACATCAATATTGTTCTACTGATTTAGAGGCAGTGTGGTTTTTCATTTAACCTTGGGGAGCAGAGAGTTCAGAGCTTTGACTACATTAACCTTTAGTATGCACTGTAACATTTACGCAAGAATAAAGTATTTGGCGCCCACATCTCTGGGACAAAACATCACATCAAAAGCTTATCCCAAGAGGGCTGCATGGGCAGAGACCACGTTCTCCAGGACAGCATGTGGGATTATACTGGTGAGCCGACCTCCCAGAGGGGTATCAAGATGGTGGCAACAAAATAAGAAGCTACAAAACGAGATTTCGGGGTTGGCTTTGTAAAACTTTGAGAAATAAATATTTTAACATACACAGATTTTAATGTGATTTTATGGTTGATATGCTCTTTCTCTGGAGAGCTGCTGTGACTGAAGCACTTGTGTTGATTAGCACTACTCTTGAATATATCCTTAAAGGCTGACCTCACAGACCACAAGATCCTAGAGTTAAAATCCCGCTTTTTCTCTCCCGCAGCCACGGGGCATACGCACTTAATGGTCTCTCTGAGAGGGACAGCATGCTTTCCCAGCTGGAGTGTGCTGAAGAGAGGGTTGCCAAACCACACCTCCTCACCAGCAGACCGACACATCACCCTGTGGTCCCCAGCCACGGTCCCCCCGCCATCTCTGCTCCGGATGCTGAGCAGGGACCCAGCCTCCCACCAGGCAAGAGGGGAGAGACATTTCTGCCTTAACCCTCCTGTGCTTTGCGAGGCAGGACATGGCTGCAGCTTCTACTTAACCCGAGGTGAGCGTGTCATGGCTTGGGAGAGACCTCAAGTGCAACTCCAAGCCCAGAACTGCTATGGGAAATATTTGTCCTATTATCTCATCGCTAACTAATGTCATTCATTTCAAGCAGGAGAACTTCAAAACAGCCCTGCAGCAGGCACCTCCCACGGCTCCCTTGGAAAATGCAAATGTGTTCTTCCCAGATGCATTTCTTAAATTCCTACATATTTTCAAAGACATTCCTGATCTAATGTTCCAAGAGATGACAGTGCAGTAATGGAGCAATTATGGCTTTAACGGTATGGGTAAAAGCCACTCAGCTTTGCAGGGAGAATTTATTGTATTTAACAGTTTATTTAACTGATCCACCTTCAGCCTGTTTCACTGCACGAGATTCCTCCCCCTGCCTTGCCCACTCACACTCCTCTCCCCCGTCCCTATCTCCACCTGTGAGAAATTTCACTGAAACTCCCAGAAATTCAAGTCAGACTAGAGCTGTTTGACACAGGGAAAACTACCAAGCATTTATCCCCAGCCATCCAAAACACAGACAGCTTCTCTGCAGTGCAGAGACAAGAAAATGGACATATGAACAGCTAGTGATGTTATTAGCAGAGCTTTGAAGTTAGGGCAGACTTCTTGCCTTCTAGATTGGCAAACTTGGAAAAAATTACATGTGCTTTGTGGATTGCGCAGTCAGCCTAACCAGATTCTTATATTAGCATGCTTTTAAAGCAACTTTCAGTGCCACATTTTTCTGCCAAGCCCTCTCCCAGAGAGTCTTCGTGGAAATGTGTTTCTTGCAAGCACCGAAATGTAATGCTGGGCTGTTTGCACTGGGTGGGCAGATGGGCTGGTGTCTTATTCACTTCCTCACAGAGCTCAGGGAAATCCTCTTTTCCTTGCAAGAAAACCGTATCACTGTAAGGCACCTGTGTGCATTTTGGAGAGGTTTACATGCTGCAAAGTAGATCCAGTTAGAATCTACTAAAGTATCCTTCTCTCACAAAGCAGACTTCACAGGAATATAACAGCACAGTTGCTCTCAGAGAAACCCAAGTTAGCTGCTCCTCTTCTTATCTTCATTAGCCCAGTAGTTGCCAACAGGAGAATTTGAGATTGAGACTGATCCTGCCCAGTACAGAGGGCATCTGCACAGCCAGACAAATGAGACCCAAGTTACTGAGCGATTCACAGTGGAGGCTCTTTGCATTTAAGAGCCCTTGCCATTCCAGTCCTTTGATGTTTACTTTCTTTTCCTTCTTTTCCGGCCTACAAGAGGAAGCAAAATATTTTAGGCAGAGACCACGCCCTCCCTGCTCAGCCTCAGGCACAGATACACTCCTTGCTCTAGACACGTATATGCCAGATGATCAGGCTCTCTCCAAACCAGCCCATACTCCACTTTTGCCACCGCTGTTCTTTCCCATCTCTGCTGGGATGCTCACAGCAGTTCTCCTTAAAGCTTGCCTGACCAAATAAACTCTGTAAGAGAAGGTTTTTCCCAGCCTGGCCCTTTTGGTCTGAAAGGGGCTCAGCCACATCTCTGAATCTCAGGCAAGCAATACGGTGCCCCGGGGTTGGGCTGATGGCTGCTGGAGCCACAAAAGAGTTTAGCCTTAACACACTATATCCTGAGAGAGGAGGTCAGCATGTGTCACACTGGCAGGACTCTGACCTCAGGGTGGCAGGGGGAGATGGAAAAACTTCAAGCAACATTAAAAAATAAAGTATCTGAACGTCTCATTATAAGATATCTCCTCCTAAAGAAACGTGCTAAAAAAACCTCCCCACAAAACCTGTCTCGCAGAACATTAATGTCATGCCTCAAAATACATGCAAATGTTGGCATAAGATGGTATCACATCAATTTGTTATTTTAGTGCAGTCTCTTTCTCTATTTAACAGCTCCACTAGACAGAATATAAACTTTACATTTTACAACAAAGCCCTCCACACATTTTGGAAATAACTCATAAAAATAACAAACTGATTTTGTTGTGATGAGCTCTGCACATAAGCCATACAAAATCTATCTAAATAATTTTAAAGCACTGTTCTAGGGTGTTTCAAGACCAAGAAGTCCAAGTCTAATATTTTGCATTTATGAGAAAACTGCTATCAAAATAGAAATGTAGTTCAGTAGATTTACTAGACTTATAAGAAACACAGAATTCCCAAGCCTAAATCACTTCAGGTAAAAGCACTGTAAGATAAGACTAAATCAGAAAAAGAATGAAACAGCAAGGCAGCTGACTGATATCAGTGAATTTAGTTAGGAACACTGCTTCAGTTAGGAGAAGATGAAGAAAATAAAGAGGAATTAATCTTTCTGGCAGCAAATCTAAAATTCTGGCACAGCGAATAATCTTATTGTGGTCTAGCTGAGAGAGAGGCCAGTGTCAAACCCGGCCACAGTAACCCCCACCCTTCAGTGATGAGCCCAGAGATGACAGAGCGCCTGCGCGTTACAGTGATGCTGCTGCATGCTCCCAGGGGATTTCACAGCAGACAGCAGTGCCTGTTCCACAGCGATGCAGAAATATCAGACCTACTCCCTCCTTCAAAGCAGGCAGCCACAGCCCCAGCTCTGGGGAAGCACAAGGGCAAGAGGGGCTAGAGCTGTACCCTCCAATCTCACACACTAACGTCTTCAAAGAGGCTCCCAATAGGGACAGCAGACCCAGCTGCCTCCCTTCTGTAGATGGAGAACAGCAGCACCTAGAGCCTGCAGAGAAGGGAGCCACAGACCCCTGCTGAAACCAGCCAGTGCCAGCCCCACACTAAGGTGGGTGGTGTAATTTCAGTACGAGCTCCATTCTTACATCCATTGTGGGGGCAACCATGTTAGCATGGAAACCTGGATTCTCAAAGTGGAGGAGGAATATATTTCTTGGCTAAAACCAAACTGCATTCAGTGCAAATCACTTTAGGTGCATGAAAAGCTGGTTCAAAGATTGTATTTTACATTAATTTGCCCTTTCTGGCAGGGAGCACCATGGCATACAGCACAATTAAGACTCAGACAGACCCTAATTCCCTAGAGATCCATGAGATTTATGTGTTAGGTTTTTTTTCTTGCCCAGTTTCTGAGTTTGAAGTTCACTTTCTTTGCAAGTGTTTCTTATACATCCACAAGGACAGACATTTGATTCCCTAAAAAACCCTCCAAGTTAAAAGGCATGTTTCTCACATCATCATCTTGTTTTGAGCTAGGGTTTTAAAGGAAGTACCAAGTATCAGGAGACTTACAATGAAAATCACAAGTCAGCAGCGCTCTCTGAAAGCTTCCTTTCCCCCTTACTGCCAAGATCAGCTTTGATGTCCGAGTTATTTCCATCTGACTGTATCTGTGACTGTGAATGTGTATTTACCATATAATAAAGCATCACAAAGTTGATGCACAAATCCCAAAGCAAATCACCATCTAACAGGAATTGACACCCTCACTCAGTTTTCCAAAACAAACAATAGCAGCTGGCTTGATCAGGACATCTAAAAAAGATTAAATGGGGAGAGGCAGGGTGAGGGAGGGAAGGAATAAAAAAAAAAAAAAGGAAAAAAAAAAGACAGAATTATACATCTCAGAGAGCTTTGTAAAAGAAAGCAGAAACTCCTCGTGTTATGCATGGGGAAGCCAAGGTAGAGGCAAACCACAGTGCCACATTCTACAGCAGAGCTGGCCACGGAGGCAGACCTGGACCTCCTGACCAGCAGCCCAGCAACACGGATGTGCACAGGCCCACCACTCTCTCCAAAGAAAATGGAACATCCATCTCTCACAAAAGCACAAGTTTAGAAAGCACAAATCTTGTTTCCTTACCAGAATCAGTATCGTGAGCATCTGGGAGAGTGAGATGCAGCCCATTATGCTTTTTGATTACTGGTGCTTCGGTCACACTACTTCCTTTCTCAGAGCCACTGTAAAGAAATGAAATTGCGTCACCTGGGTATCTGTCAGTGAAGAAACGTCCCCCTCAAAGCAGGCAATAGTTTAGCTGCCATGGGAAGTGAAAAATCAAGGTTTCCAGTTGTGAGAAATCAGCTTATTGAATGTATTAACACCCACCCCACTGCTAATGGACAGGAAGCTCAGAGACTGCCCAGCAGGGGCTCCAGGGCACATGCTGGTATTTAGTTTATTTGGCTATAGGGAGTCTTTGCAAACCACTGGACAAGAAGCATGTTGGCAGCCAGAAGTCAGACCAGAGGAGGCCCACCAGCAAGAACCACCATCTCTTGGGCTTGTCTGCAGAGTAATTTGTTCACAGGTCTACTGTGCTGATCCTTTTGAAACAGACCAATTACCACCTTCCACCTGGGTGCTAATTTCTTCATTTTTTCATTTCAAAGGGCTTATTTTCTCCCCTTCCACCTTTGTTCCGTTCAAAAAGAGGAGGAAGATAAAAGCTACCACATAGCACTGCTTTATGAAACAGGGAACCTCTGGTCTGTTCTTCTACTAGACTTCTGTCCTCACAAGAGAGGCCTTACAAAGAGAAACTCACCAAAAAAAAATCATGTGCCTAACAAAAAATCACTTAACACAGATCTCCTGAGCCTTCCTGTCACCACATAGTCTGCCATCCCCTAAGGATCAGGGGTGATGATATCTCCTCTCATCATCCATTAAGGGACAAAATACCAAAAGGAAAAGTGACTGCCCTGGCTACTTTTTCTGGCACACTTCCAAGCCTGCAGCTCAGCCTTTGGACAATATTCCTTCCAGGAAACAAGCTGTCAGAGAGACATGATTGGTGTGGATGCCCCCATCTTTCAATCTGACGAGTCCTTTGGTAGGGATTGCACCAAATTCCCTTGAATTTGCATTAATCTAGCAGAAGAAAAGATTAGCTTGGGACTGCTATTTGGTTTTAAACATGATTATTCTATTATCACAGAAAACAACAGCAAAAGATAAACCAAGTTTTGTCCTTCCCTGCTAACAATCTGAGACTGAAAGCCACTTACTGTCATTCATCGTAACAGTAATCATATTTACAATAGCTAAATAACCTTTTACTTGGGCTTTGGGATCAAACATAATGGTTTCTGTTAATGCACTCTGAATTCTTGGACACCGGACTGCAGCAATCTCTGTCCTTGAATGGGCCTCCCTTGTCTCCCATACTGGTTTCCACACTGACAACTCATTTGAGACTATCATGTAGTGACAGATAGAAGGGAAAATTAAATTATCTGTCCTATGCCTCAGCCTTACCTAGACAGGACTGACCCAAATGCAAGTGCCCTGGCTGGGAGCTGCTGGCGGAACTGTAGGGGCAGCTCTGTCTTACTCCTGTGTATGCAGGAATAAGGCAGCTGCACTTCCAAATATTACTGCCATGAGGCGAGTGCTGCCTCAATGCAGCAGCCACCACCATGGAGTCACTGTTCAGGCACATGCTGAAACACTGGCTAATACACTGTACTCCTGCTCTAAGGACAGGTGAAGAGACTAGAAAATCCCTGGCTGAAAATCCAGTGTCATGCATTGTGCAAAACAGCCTCTCCCAATGGCTTTGTTATCCCAGAGAAGGGCAGAAAATTAACTACCCCTTAAAAGCTGCACTACAAAGCCTTCAGCCAAGAAAGCTTTTCCATGCACCATGGAAGGGATAGTAGTCAGATGATTTGCTTTCTGCATACAGCATTGGGAAGACTGACAGCAGGACATCTACTGCCCATGTTTTTGGAAGGTAGTTGAGGCAGTGGACAAAACAGTGACAAAAATGCTGAGTGGAACACTTGATTGTGAGACTGCAGATGCACCAGTTTGTCAGAGAGAAGACAGGAGGAGAGTTGAACAGGGCATATGAATAGCTGCTGGGGATAAAATATTGGGCCCTGAAAGACTTTTTAGTCTGTCAGAGTCACAGTAAGATTGCAAAGCCAAGAAAAAGGTCAGAAAAATGCAAATAAAGTGCCATTTAATTGTGTAGGCAATTATCTACTGATTAAACTAGTAAAGAGTATTGGGTGCAACAGCTCTCAACTTTGTGTAAATACAATCTGCTCTTTTGCAAGAGGCCCTAAAAAATGTTTTTGTCCAAGTCTCACGGATAAGAATTCCCCTTTAAGTTCCTTTGCAAGCCCTACCCAAAATACTTTACATATTTCTTAGCTGACGCTGCTGCAATTTGCTTAATACAAGGTGCTTCCTGGGTCACTGAATCCAGTCTAAAACTGCAGGTACCAAGCTGATTCTTGTTACCTTTCAAGTAGTATTTCCCAATAAAAAATACTTTATGATGTATATTTTGAGGAAAAAAAAAAATCCCCACTGGGAATAGCAGGGAATACACATTAGAGTTCCTAAAAGCAAAAGCAAAGCAATTTATTTTGTTTAGGCTTCTACAGCTGAAGCTTATCAAAAGCTTCTAAAGCTATCACATCTTGGGTTTTTAAGTGTAAGAGCCAAAGCACAGCTTGGGATCCAAATGCAGTCCAAATGGCTGAACTAGTTATTTGTCTGTTTTCCAATGTACTCTCTACAGTCTCAGGCTTGCAGTCCCCCCCTTGCAAGAGTAAATCTTCCTCAGTCATAATTGTTCAGTGTGGGTTTGATCAGCTTCATGAGGACTGCTCATGGGTATAAAGATTATTCATGTGAGAGGTACATGATTGAATCCTTAGCTAAAGATACTAAGGCCTAAGGAAATCAATGATCCAAGTCTGTAAGAGACCACTGCTGCTATGTAAGTATCTTGATTTTTGTGTTTGGTTTGCTGCTCATTAGCTAAACGAACAAGAATTACTAATAATCCCTCAAGGACAACTTGTACATAGACATTCACCATTCTGTACATATACTTCTGGTGTTTATAAAGCCTATGCAGATGCATACAGAAACTGGGGAACAACTCAAGCTACATCATCCTGCTGTCTTGACTGTTGCCACCAGGCATGCTGTCCTTCCCATCAAACACAACCCCTATGGCCATTATGGGTGAGGGATCTTGGTATAACATTCCCAAGACATCGTACACTGGTACCTCAACTAGGGCAATATCCAAAGGGTGTGGGAAGGAAGAAAACCCAACTCAGTATCTTCCACACTTTGTAAACTTTACCTTTCAGCTGGACAGCAGATGAAAGGGAGGAAACAAGGAACGCAGCATTGTTTGAATGCAGATTTAATGGAACAAGGAAAGGGAGAAAGATGCTACATCCTTCCCTTCTTTCCTTGCCCAGTCAGCACCAGGCTGTGCAACCAGCGTGCAACTACAGCATATGAGTTTGGCACTGTGCCTTTCCTCGGCTTACTCACGTCAGGACTGTGTCACCCCCACACATTCCTGGGTGGTGCCAACTACTGCAGTCTGTGAACAATAGCTGATGAAAGCTCAGCACTATTGGGAAAAAAGAAAATCTGTCCTCCATTCTGGACATCCAAATATGGATAGAGATGTTTAGACATTTGGATCAGAAACTCGTGGTTCAAACTGCTTCTCCAATATTAAAATATTGAGGTTTTAGTTTTGTTGTTTTTTATTTTTTTTTAAATAATGGCTATTAAAATCTTGCTTTTTTAAAAAAATCACTGCTAGAAACATTACTTATCTTTTAAACAGTACTGTTTATCACCATTTTTGCAAAATAACTCAAGTGTCTAGAAAATTTAAAAAGATAACCACATTGCAAATAACAAATCTGAACTTGGTACAGTGGAGAAAGCCTACCTGTGCTGTAAAACATTGTATACCATCTGCCACATCTGCAACATATGTCTGCATGTCACCAGAGCCTCTTCAGGTCCTTTATGTATCCATTCCAGTTTTACTTTGGTGAAGAGTAAGCTGCAAGATGAAAAAGAATACCTCCTGTTTTACTGGCATCTCATAAAAGTAGAGAATCAGTATCACTCTGGCGAGATCCTGGCAGGCAGCATTTTTACTTGCTTTGTATGTGCAGCAATAGAAGAAAACACTGTAGCACAAAACATTTCATTTGGCTCAACTTTGATTCCCCACAAGGAGATGAGAGGATTAACAATATTCCTCAGCTGCAGTCAAATTTGCGTCAAAAAGCTGGCAGGACAGTGTTAAAAGCAAAGCATTGCAAAGCCAACAAGGTGAAACACACACTGAATCTTATTTTGTTTTGGACAGTATTAAAAACAGGAGAAAAAGGAATTGCCATAATACATATGCCCAGGCTGTTTTCTTAGTCTGGCGTCTTCTTATAGCACTGGCTTATATAATAAATTTCAGACAAAAACCCCAGCACACTTAACAGACACAGATAATTATGTAATGCCTCACAGGAAGGCAACGCTTTTTCTTAACCCCAGCTGGCAATCATCTCATGCCCCCAGGCAAGACAGATGATAGCCTTGTACATTCTTGTCCTAGGTAGTGTAACTGCTGCTACTATTCTTATACCTAAAGAAGACGTACTTGCACAGACCACTGGAATTCAGCAGAATTGGGTCACGCAGAGGTTACAAGACAGATTTGGCAATGACACAACCTACCACTTGCTGCCAGCATGGCTTTTAACACCATCCTTCACTACACCTGTTTTATTTTAATTGTGAAGATGATTTAATTTATTTCTTTTATATTAATGCAAACTTACTTCTCTGCTTTAACTGTTTTCATAAAGTCCAACATCAACACAATTTTAATTCACTTGATATGGCTAGCAATTAATCCACTGGAAGCACATATATGTACATACATGCATACAACAACAGCTGAATGGTAAAAATCCTAAAACCAGTTTTGTGAATGTGACCTGCAGGCTCCTGAGGAATCCAAACTACTTCAGAAAGAGACAAGAGCAACTGCATATACTATATTAGAGAAGAATTTGCAGCTGAGTAGGAAATCCTTCACTTGGAATAATTAGAAATCTATTGCCAAGACTGTGTGGTGCATATCTACAGAATGCGCTAAAATGGCAGTTCCATTCCAACTAACAAACATCAGGGGGGACTTTTGTGTATTGGGTTTCTTGGTTGGTTGGTTGGTTTTTTCTTTTGGGGGTTGGGGATGGTAGTGAGCAAAATGTAGCCCAACTGTGTCAACTGCTATAATGAATTCTGCTCATGGCTGCGGCTACAATTTGACCTCATAGAACAAGCGCTCAACTAAATTCCTCAGGTACAAACTTTGACCAGGAAAGGAAGATCAAGATTCATAATCAAGGGAATTTGTCTTTGCCCTTTACTATTTTACATCCCTACTCTATTGATTTTCTTATTACCCATGTGAACAAAACAAATACTGATAAAAACATCATCTGCTCTTAGAGATACCCCCTAACTGAGAGGAAATGCCTTTATGATTCAGGTATTTGAGGCTGATACGCAGACTGATCAAAATTTTGCTGGGACAAAGATGTAACAGTAGATGCACTGTTAATAAAAATGTGTCTGAATTCAGAGGAGTGGTTAGCAATGGCACTGGCCAGTGATGCCTGCTGCTCTGTATCCCTAGTGAACGAGGCTCATAAGAAGAAAGCTTGTTTCAATACAACAGAATATAGAATCGATCACTTGGAATATATATCACACTTGAAAGATGGGAAGTTACACCCGGGAGTGCAATGGTATTACAAAAGACGTGAAGTTCCTGAGCAACAATGCAATTAAGAGGTCAAACAACCCTTAGCATCCATATACAGAAATGCAATCAGGTGGGAGCTGGAAGATGTGGCTATTCTTGATCATAGCATCAGCAAGACACTTATTACAATCCTGTTTCTAGTTCTTGCTCTTTGATTCCAGAAGATGACTAAAAATGGGATATGGTTTAGAAAATGGCTATGCAAGTGATCTGAAGGCTAGAGAAATGTATTTCATCAGAAGCTTAAGAAGCTCAGTTTATTTGGTTTAACGAAGAAGCATCAAAGCAATTATTTTGCCCCAGCCTGCAAGCACCTATACAGAGAAGTATCTCACTGTGAGTCTTTGATGTAAAAGAAAAGATGCAGAGAATCGAAGAATTTGCTGGAAGCTGAAACTCGTCAAATGGAAATTTATACATAAATGCATTCACGTAACTATCAAGGAAAATAATCTTTGCAGCAACACTACCTTGTGTGCACAGTAAATTCTGTAGTCATTAAAGCCTTTTCAGCAAGGCAGGATAACATCTGGAAAGCAATGGTAGTGTACAAAGAGAAGCTGTGGGTTTGATGCATAGGCTCATGAGTGAGTTTCTTTGGGCTGCGCTGTGCAGAGGGGTGAGACTGCGTCACCTTCCTTCTAGAAGTTACTCTATTAAAGATATTGTTCTGGTCCCAGAAACAAGCACATTGAACAGTCAATGCTATTTTAAGCATATAGAATAATTTTTAAACCACGACAAACTTTCAAAACGAAAGACCTTCTAAAGCACTGTACAGCCCTCCTTGGAGCAGAACGGTGGTCAAGGAGACCAAGGCCCAGAGACCAGTCATATTACATCCCAGAATAATGCCACACTTTTCAACATGGTAAGATACCACTCAGTGTTAATTAAATAGAAGAATCTATTAACAGTCAAATTCCTGGACAGGAGGGTTATATTAAAGGCTCCTTCTCCTTTTCACGTTAGTAGAGACACAGATGGCTTATCAACAGGCAAATAAAATCACTACATAATATATTTATATACTGCAGTTAAACATTAAAAAGACAAAGCAAGCATTTCATCACTCTGCTATTCACTGCTTACGGTGAGTATATGTCAACTGCTCTGGATGAAGATGCCAATGTTCTATCTCAGGAGAGAGAACAACTAATGAAATTGGGGAAAAAAACAAGTCTCTCACAAAAACATAATGAAGCCGCAGCACAATACTATCACGAGTCGTAAGGCACGGGCACACTACAGGACCTTGGAGATACCATGCTCTACTAGCTGTTGTGGTAATTCACCTTGGGAATAGTGTTAAACATGTTATCGTGTAGTCTTACAATGAACCAAACCAAAAGACAAATGGGAAGAATGTAAGAAGCGAAAGGAATCAAACCATACCAGTGGCAGTAGTAAACAATGCAATTAAACATGATAACTAAAAGGTGGAAATACAATCAGGGTATCAGGCTGCATGTATTGTTAGTATTTCTCAGTTTCTAATAAGCTTTGTAATAGTGAAACCAGATAAGTAAATACATAGAGAAAACACTGAAGTGAAGCAGTATCACTTATCTCAAGCTTATAATTTTATTAGTGAGCTAGCAGCACTCTTGCTACACATAAATCTAATGAGGATTGTGTCCTATCAGTCTGTGCGCAATTTCAGGAGTATAAACAAAAGTTACTTACGCACAGATCTCACCTTATTATATTTTCTTAATATCATTGTACATTTGTATGATGCTTGTAGTATTAAGCAGTGTAGACTTTTAAAAAGATGCAACGTAGAAAAATAGCCCCAAGATTATCAATACAGTCATTGGTAATTCTATTAGCCCGTGAATATGAAAACAGATTTGGGCTAAAGCAAGTATATAAATGGCTACTACATAAGCATAGGAAAACAGAGCAAAAAAATCCACAAATCATTCTTGTAATGTGTATGATTTCAGGGACAGTAACAACGAAAAATAACCAGAACTTAGTCTTGATATGAGACTCTGAGCTCCCTCTCAGAAGAGGTTTTCTTTTGTGGTGTAGATAGACTGTATGCACAGGCTTTTATTCTCTGATGCAACATCAGGCTACTGCCATAAGCAAACACAACCATCTATCACTCTATCACATTAACTCTGGCAAATTAAAATCTGTGTACAGTTGAATTTGGTGAGATCTGACACTCTGAAAATTCAAAATTAGGTTTCCCAAGTATCACAACTTCAATAGTATAAATTACCATATCATTATAATATGCCACACCTTAACAAAAAAGGTAGGGACTGGAATCTTGGAAGACCTACAAAAATTTTCAGAAGAAAGCAAGCAAGCTACTTTGGTCAATCTCAGAATTCATTCAACATTTTTCCTCATTAAGACTGATTTCAGTTGCTTATACTCATGATGTCTCAAGGCCTGGCCAAATACACCTATCTAGCACTTCCGAGAGTCTTCTAATCCTACATGGCTAAATGCTCAGCCTTTAAGTTCTTTCATATAATCCATGAAGAAAAGAGGCAATTCTTTCCTGTCCCTGACAATTTAATTACTGAGGTTTAATAGCTAATATTTACTATCAGAAGATCTCACAAGTGCATATGGTACACTATAAATACTTAGGAGCACATCTGTGGAAGTTTTAAGCTGCTATGTATAGCAATAACCAACTGACAACTTGATGGATGCTCTAGGATTCTGTAAGATTTATTAATCAGTTAATTATTGGGACTTTAAAAACCTGCTTTAAAATTGAGTTCTTAGTATCAAAGGTAGCCCTTGTACTACATATTTATACAGAATCACAGCGGGATCTGTGTCTTATCATTTGACAAGCAATAAATAATGCCAGTATTATAACAAACAATAACACCTTCCACTCATTTCAAGGTTGAGAGACTAAATTAGGACTAATGAGTATTATGTAGTCATTTTTCTATATTTTGCCATTCACTGTCTGCTTAAAACCCCTCCAGTTTTTCAGAGCTTGTCAGCAGCTGCTCAAAGATCTACATGCCTTCGAGCTTTACCAGATCGGTGCTGTCATTCCCCAAAGTCTTTCATTATTTACCCAGATTTGTCTACCTACACACACAGCTGCTGGGTTCTTTTGGATTCTGAATGCAAAGGAATCAAAACAAACCACCAAAACACGCAGCAGTGTATCTCAATTCACCAGCCAATTGTGTACATTAGCATGAAGATACTGACCTTCTCCAGCTAATACGTGCACTTTGCTCCCCTCTTTTATTAAAGGACGGGATGCACGTGCCTGCTTGTTTGTACAGACATTTGCCCAGAGATGGGAACCAGTGACAGCCCCAAGAGAAGCAAATGCAATTCATCAAGTGCCTGGCTGGTGGGCCCTGGGAAGCAAAGTGCCACTGGACAGCAGAGACCAGCTCACCCTGCTACCTCTCTGAAGCCCAGATACATGCTCCACACCAGCTCCAATGAAAAGCAGGGGACTGCCACAACCGGGATGGGTGGATGACCCGAGTATGCCCTCTAAGGAACTGCGAGGCATGGATTCAAACTCCCAACACTTTGATCACTAACTCTTCAATCTGTTTCTTCTGCTTTAAGGTAAAGGATACAAAAGGAGGATACAGGTGAATACAGGACACAAACTGATCTAACAGAGCTGGAAAGAGGAGGAATGAGACAAGAACAATGATCAAAGTTTTGGAATGCTTTTGATATATAGAGATAGTAAACAGACTTCTCAGCCTGAAAAAGAGGCTGAGAGAAGAGATGACAGATTCATAAAATCATTCATAGCATGAAGAAGATCAGGAAGTCAAAGCAATCTGTGTTGTTTCAATGAAAGAAGGAATATCCAATAAAGCAATCAAAGAGTGAACTTTAAACGAGCAAATGAAGTGCTTTTTCATACAATACAAAAATAAAGTGCAAAACCCATTGCTGCAGGATATTCTGGAGCAGACATGTAATATGTTCATAAAAGGGATTAGATAAATTCACAGATGACAGGCCCATCAGGGGCATTAAAGATGATCTAATGCAACCTCTGGCTCCAAAAGCCTCTGAACCAATCTGCTGACAGAGGCAGGGATCACATATGAGGGGGAGGATCATCCTACTGCTACATTTCCATACACTTTTCCATGTGCATTCACCAGATGCCCTGCTGAAGCCAGACAAGCCCTTAGTTTGATCAAGAATGGCCACTCTTACATTTTGATACAGCGGGAACAAGATTGCAGCCCATGTTCTTTTTATAACCCAGATTGCCTAGTCTTGCTTTATCTGCCAGTGGAACTGTAGTATCTTCACAGAAAATCAGTTGCTCAGTTTCCCAGTTACTGAGTTTAGCTTCAGTGGTGAGTCACCTATACAAGTCAATTAGATAATGGATACTCTTTCACCATAACTGTTACGGTTTCATTAACCTTCCTACAACACCTGCTAATGCCCGAGTCAAATTATCAATAAGAAAAAAAGGAGGCAAAATTGGAGAGCTGCTTTTAATCTCCTGTATTTTTGTTGATAAAAATCAACATCAAAGTTGCTGTCTTCTCAAATAACTCAGTGCTTCTTGCAGTCTCCTGACATTTAAGGGCACATTCTCTAGTTAAATTAATGCCAGCAACTCTGACTGCAACCTCCTTTTATAACTTCATGCTGTGCCATGTTATCTATCACTTTCCCAACAAAAATAAATTGATCATATACTTTTACAGACACACAGTCCTAAATTTTATGGCTCCCTGCCCATTTAGCCCCCAATATGAACAAAAAATCAAAACAAGAAATCTGTCACCATGCCCAAAGAATTACTGACTTCATCCTCCTAGCCCAAGGAAACCAGCAGACTCAGAGCTGCCATCTCCTCCTTTACAAGAACACCCTGTTCAGAGACCAGTCCTGCACAACAACAGCAATTCAGCTGATGTTGCTCCACAAACTATGACTGCTACAGCACAGGGTGAAATCAACTTCCAGGGTGGCAGACTCTAGGCTATTTAAAAGTTAACATAATGGAGACAATTTGCTAGGCTTAGCCTCATGGCATACGGCACCTAGAAGGTTCTTGCTTATAGAGAAGGAGGGAAACATAAGAAGAGGTGATCAGGAAAGCCAAGATCACGGCCAAAACTGTAGGAGGAGACTGCAACGCAAAACCATGGGAGCAGCCACTGGCACGGCTCAAGCTCTGGGTGTTTTTTCTTGGACTGCCTCCTCCTGTAACCTGCAGCTTGTACCTGATGGCATAAGGGCTTCCTGTCTGTCAGGTGAAGGTCCTGCCCATGGACTATGCTGCCTAACTCTGCACAGACCCAAATGCCTCTTCCCAAGACAAACATGCCTGCAGCCAGTCCAGCAGCCTCATGCACTTATTTCAGCATTCAGGTCCATCAGATTCACTTCTGATGAAGAGAGCAAATATGATACTATGAACATTTATGCGGCCCATTCAGAAAGTGCCCCTTACATCAAAAGGGGGTCTTGTAACAATCCTCCTTGATCTGCTAAACCCAGTCTGGCTGTCAATTGAAGGAAAAGCAACAATTAACTAACAGTCTGGAAAAACCAAGCTGATTTGCTTGGAAAGAAAAAAACAAAAGAGATTGAAATTCTTTATCCTCACTTGTCTTCAGTATCAAGCCGTATCTAGTGATATCCAAGAAAAGAAGGCACAAAAAAGGGTGATAAAAATTATTGTCTGAGTTCCTTTTACTTAAGTCATTACTTTTGAATCCCAGACTTGCGGTATTTTACTTTTAATTAAGAATGTAGGAAGCAAATTGTTAGCAGAGCTGATAAAAACCCTTGTCTCACCCTGTTACATAGGATCCCTTGGGTGATACACCTGAAAAGAGTTTTTATCTTCCTCTCACCCCGATGAGGAATTGCCAACAAAACAATTTTGTACTATCACAAATCATATGTATTTCAGTCCATATCCTGCCTGAATAAACACAAAAATAATTTTCACAGTTTTTACAGCAAAACCTGGAAAAAAGTTCCCAGTTTTGCTATGAAGTGTGTTTACATCAAATTTTTATTTGCAATATAAAAATAGGTGTCCTTTGTAAAAACAGTGTATTAAATTTTCCCTTGTTTTACTGTATTTTGTTGCACGATTAACATCTTCAGAAGATGGTAAACTGAGGTTCAGTCTGCAAGTCTCCCCTAGCACTGTTTTGTGAATTTTTTCTTCTCTGACAGACTCCACCTACATGGAATATTCCCCATTGTGCTGGACACTGTTATGAACACATCTGAAAACCAGGGCCAAGTCTTGGGCATTCAAGGCTAGGAGCTTAGAGGTCCACCTTCTGTTTAATTTCAATCATGAATTCAGTAGGAGTTCAATGCGTAGCTTCTCCATCCATCAGATCCAAGCCCTCACACTTAAACTCAGGTGACTCTGTGGTGCAGAATCTCATTTGTGGGTGGAAACAGACACCTACGTGGCAACATGCAAATGTCAGTGCCATCTCAGAGGTGTTCTGGGAACATGGTCCACTCTATTTCACCCACGGGGGCAGCGTGGCAAATATCCTGCGGCTTGGGCTGGGGACCTGGGAGAGCCACGCTCCACTCGTCACTCTTTCGCATGGCTTCTTGGCCAGTTTTGGGCAAGTCAATCCAGGCCACTGTGCTTCAACTCTTCCAACTGCAGAGCAGATAACGGGAGTGACCTTTGTAAAGCATTCGGAGAACTAGGTCCTTCATCATCGCCTGCCCCATATCCTTTACATTTAATCTCTTAATACTGGTGCTCTCGGCTTCGGAGTTATTTGTGGACAGGAAGGAAAGCAGGTTGAGTTCCTCTGTAACTGACATCACTTTTAGAACATTTTCTCATCAGCTGGGCCTGATTCTTCAGAATTTCATGAGATGTACCCCCTGAATAAATTCAGCCAGCCCTGATTAAACAGGAATTCATTTGGAAGGCCAGAGCTGAGAACTATCATGCTGCCACAACCACTGGAATAACTCTTGATTTACAGAAATCAAAAAGGAAACCAAGACTAGGGTCTTTGATTGCTGAGCAGAGATCCTCCCAGACAAGAAAAGAGCATTAACAGACTAAGGTGAATATTTAACATGCTTCCTATCCCCAAAGACTGCAGAACTGGATGCTTCACTTACACTTCTAAACTGTTGTATTTTTCATAAAAGCTTCTACTATGTGTAGTTCAGGCAGCTTTTAGAGGAAAGGATACCGGGACTCTGGCTCATAAAGTAACACTCGACATCAACCTCCAAGTCACCTCAGTCTGCAACCAAGAACATGGCTTCCTTTTGGAAAAGCATGAATCCTGATCCATGTATTTAAAATAGTGAAATACCTCCTAATTAACCTAGTGTCAAGGTAATAAAAAGTGATAGCATACTCTTATTATGGATCTATAAATTATGCAACAAAATACAGTAAAGCAGAACCCCATAAAGGATTAATAAAACATTTCTACCCAACTTGACATATTTATGAAATCTTGCACCACAGAACCACACAAAATTTGGCTTTGCTACAAAAACAATAGGCATAAAAGAAGCTTTTCTTTTTCAAATTGCATTATGCAATGTTGGTAAAAAGACCTCACCGTCTTTATGATTTTAATCTGGAACAACATAATTTATGCCACCTTGGCACTACTACAGTAACGCACTTATAAGAGGTCTTCATCTTTAAGCATGAGTCCTGCTGACGTCAACAAGAAGCCAATTATTCCTCTCCTTAAAACTAAGCGTATGCTTAAGAACCTTGGTAGATCCAGCTCTTTACGAGGAGAATGATCTATGAGATTCTCTCCTACCTGCTTAACTTTGCAGAGGACAAAGTACTAGCATGAGTAACACAAGAAGGGCCAGAGTTCGCTGATATTCAGCGTGCACTGTCTGCACGTCTCAGCAGAGCTGAAAAAGGGGGAAATCATTTTGTCAAACACCACTGAATTTCACTATAGAATACTGGTTCTGGGGCACATGTGGGCATGTTTCAACCTAGGTTCTGGCTAAGACAACCCACCATATACTTATGACAGTTCAGAAGCAGTGCTTTTCACAAGATGAGCTTGTTCAGTAAAATACGGAGAAACAGGTTTATATACCAGCCTGAAAAAATATAGGGAAACATATGGTTAAAAGGTGAAAGAAGTGACAGAAATGAAGACAGAGAAAAGCTCCTTCATTAAAAAAAAAAACTCCAAACAAACCCAACCCCAAAAACAACCTCCAAAAAAAAACCCCCAAAACCCAAACAAAACCACAATATCTAGAACAAACCTGTGTTTTGGTAAGTAGACAGAAAACTGCTGGCTTCACCAAAGAAAATTCCAGAGAAAGAAATAGCTCTTTTGCTACCATCAGGAATGATATTTGTCTAAGCCTGCAAAGCAAAACCATGATGTAACTGCAGCCTATGTCAGCACCAGTTGAACACACTTAGTGCAGGAACAGCAGCAGGAAAACACTTTTAATGCAGAGCTAGGGACCAGTGTACAGACTCAGGTCTGTACTCCAACAGATGTGCTGAAGATCAGCTACTGCAGTTTTACTCAGTCCTTCACTGGCACGATGGAGCTAACCTAACAAAACCTGTCTTACCATTTGGTTCAACATAACACACTTAGAAAAACCAGGCAGATGAAACTGTATTCAAGGTAGTGCTGGGTTGCATTTTCACCACAGACTGTTTTGAAGATGCATCATATTTCCTTATAAAGTTCTTACTTTATAGTTTCTTTTCATTGTGTACAAGGCTAATTGCAGAGTCAGGACTTGTAGCCCCTCATCCCTGTCACATTTGAGACCATGCAGATTGGCTTTGGCAATGATGGCACTTTTCGTCATGTTGTTGCCTCCCACCCCCCATCAAGATTCTCCACAGATCTCAGGCCTGACAGCTGAACTGACACTGTGATAGCTCTCCTTAACCATTACTCTGAGATAAAACCTCACAATATAACTGCTTGGTATGTTTCCAGCCATTTTCTTCCTAATAATTTCCCAACTACACACATCAGCCCAAGGACATTGCTGACTTACAGAACCCAGTTCCACAGCTTGCATCCTTGACCACTATTCCAGTGTCAGGTTTTTCCAGCAGAAAGCTGTGCACAGTTCAGCTGAACACAAACTTAATTCAGGATCTTGCAGGCTGCATATTAAATGTGAAGTTTTATCCCTTAGCTTTGCTGTAAATTTGAACTGCACTGTTGCATGTATGACTCTAGCAGGTACACCTTACACTGTACAAGTAAGCTGAGTCACTGCTCACAAGTAACAGTCAGCAGTCTCAACCTGTCAGATATCTAACAAATTTCAATTAGAACTGCCTACAAAAAAATAAAAGCCTTGAGAGAAAGGTGAGAAATATATATGCACGGTAAAGAAAAACAAACCAAAACAAATTGAAAGTAAAAAGAGAATCCACGGCAGATTGAACCTAAAATCAGATTAATGGATTATTTTTCTGCAGTATATTACACCCCAGCGTGACAGGTCTTCCAGATGTGCTGAGAGAAGATGGCACACTATTATACATCTAAAGCACTGCACATGTGATTAAAGAAAATCCTTTGAGAAAACATGCATAGTAATTACATTTTAAATATTCAAAAATATTTGGCCTTCTTTCAATAACAGCCTGAAAAAACCACCTTAGTGAAAACTGCAAATACAATTTAAAGGTTGGCTGCAATTAACCAGGTCTGACTGCTGAAAAAGAGGTTTCATTTTACAGTACCGTGCAGGTGACAGGATTACTGGTTTTTGGTTTACTTGTGTTCTTCCTCCACCCACAGAAGGTGGGGTTTTTTTTTGAGACACAGTCCAGCACTTAGCAACCACTGACCTTTACAAATTTTTATACAACAGTGCTTTTAAAACTGAACTCTGCTCCAAAATTTAGAGCTAACAGCTGTAATGAAACAGGTAAAAAGAACTAAACATTCAGGGTCTGACACTGAGCTGAAGGCAATTGGCTCTGTTCAACTGAAATGAATGATTTTTGTCTTGTTAAACTAGCTGAGGATCTGGCACTCAAGCTTCAAGTCAGAAAAGCTCAGGCAGCTTAAACTCCCTAAAAATGAGCATGCATCAGATAAACACAGAAATGAAGTGCAGGGTCAGTGCAATTTGATCAGCTTGTATCAGCTGACTCCCTACTTTATGCCCTTAAATAAACAATTCATTTGCAGAATTCTAGCCTTCCGTACTTCCACAAGGATTCTGCAACTGAAACAAAGAAAGGAACAGAAGCAATGATGCATAGCAATTCCCAGCCTCTCACAGAGAAGAGCTCTATGCTTTCCTTTCTCCTTTGTGGAGAGAAAGCCCATGCGGAAACGCCTGGCTTGCATGGGCTGCCAGTGCTGATCGTGGAGCAGCCCTGCAGCACAGCAGCCTGAGGTCCAACTCTACACCTCAACATCTCAGCCAAGGAGAGGGCAGAAAGAGGCTGGACTGAACTCACAGAAATCTGAACACAATGAAATCTCCATGTTTATCCAGTGTTACATATCCCGTTCCCTCAGTGCAGAGCTCTCTGTAGAGTAAGAGATCAGAGCACACTAGGATAAATCAGAAGAGTGTATTTATAATCTGTGCCTTCTGATAAGTTAACAGCATGTACCAGTTTTTTCCTGAAGTAAATCTGGAGGGGAAGAACAGATATCAACCTAAAAGCATTAAGAATATTGTAATTGTTCTGTTTACGAATTTACCACCAGGCATAAAAACCACTTTGTGTTTATGTACGCCTTTATTTTCCCTCTTAAAAGGCCACCATGCAAACCAGCTGCAATTCAGAGCTCACAATCTAATTTCTGTTTCTTTTCTAAGCCAATATATCCAAAGCACAGGTATAGTGCTCTCCTCCATTCACACCACACTGAGGCCATTGTATTTTCATTAATATGTCCACACCTTTCCTTAAGTACCTTACTGAAAGGATATCCAAAAGCCACTGTGCAGAACTCAATACTCCAAGGCAACTGAAAGTGCTCGGGTTGTCTGCTGACCTGATTGACAGTTTTTTCCTCCAGAAAGCTTAAGAGAACCTGTCATTATGTATGTGATACAGCCGACCATAATTAATTCCCTCAGGGAATGACATCTAGAGGAACCATGGTTCAAATACATAGCACGCACCAGAAATTTGACATTATGAAACAGACTTCCAACACCAAGATGCATCTGTGGAAGAGCTGATATTTTTATTTTCCTTGACTGTAGATATATGGCATAAACTAAATCTTGTCATAAATAGACTGGCTTAAAAACTGTTGAACCATACAGATGAAAATTGGTGTTCTTCACTCTTGAACACATTTGATTTAATTCATTAGAAATCCAGAAGATGTTTAAAATTACCACATGCCATTTAATATATGATGAAGTAACAGCTTCCTTCAGCCTTAGTGGAAAAGATTCAGAGCTGTAATCCTTTTTCAAATAATTACCCTATTCATCAGGCCTCAGCACAAGATGACTCCAAGAAGAAGTGAAATGGCAACATTGGCTATGAAAGCCTCAGTATACACACATACCAAGCTGAATGGCAAAGAGCACTTTGCAAGTGTTTGTCAAGTCACAGGCCCAAATTGGGCTAAAATTAGAACTGAGAGGGAAAGGCAAGAGCATGTGAAAGTATCAAGTCCATTTGCCATAGAAAAGGGTCTTTGAAGACAAAAATGTAGGAAGGGCAGGTAGGTATGCCGACTGAAGGAGGCAGCTAGAGCAGTGAATTATTGCTTTCACACACACAACCTGTGGTTTTGACTCAGCCACGAGTTGCTCTTTGTGGCTACCCAGGAAAGTGAAGCCTTATGTAGAAAAGGGAAGTTAGTGGCTGATATGAAGAGCTACGATAGCTTACTGCTACCCTGCCTCAGAAGGCACGCAGAAGTATCTCACTTGAGCAATTCCAGGACACTGCCACTATATCCTTACTCAGGATAACTGCAGTGTTTCCTACCCACAGGTCAAGGATATCCTGCATCAGCTTGCATGAATGATTCTTTCCAACAGAAATGGCAACATAAAATCCAACATGCTGATGAAACAGTACTGCAAATTACATCCTTAAGGTCAACTCCTGTACAGAGTATTCAGGACAGCAGTCAATAAACTTCTTGGACATCTTTTTCCTGGAGGCCCTGGAGACATTAGTTCAAGTAGAGACATGTGAGTTGCAGTGCACTTTTAGCATAAATGAGACAGAGAAGGAATTAATTTGGAGAAACATCAGCTCTGCTAGAAGCTGACAGATTCCTAATGCATCAGATTTGTGATTGCTTATGGCATGACTGGGTTTTTTTTCCCTGTGTTTTTCTTCCATTTTGTTCCTTATTTATAATGAGGTTCTACAGTAGTGACATTTGGCAGATTTGACAGAGATACTGGCTTTGCTATTAAATTTTCCCCAATCCCTTTCTCCTCCTGTTCTAGGCCAAGATCACAGCTCTGTCAGGTCTCTCCAAGTACAAGTCTATTTTTCATGTAATACCTGCCATTCAGTCAGTTTCAATGCAGAATTTTTCATGTGATTCCAGCTACTGAAACAGTTTCATTTCTCCACTGAAAACAAAATAATAATGTGATGTGCTTGACTGACCCAAAGCTGCTGAAGTCTGCTTCAGTAATCCCTGCAGATCTATGTACTTCAGATTGCCATCTCTTCTGAGCAGTTTGCTGTTTCCAATGGATACAAATTCTGGTATTTATGTTCGGGACTACAATCAATGGACAACTGAAGCCTCAAGTACAAAAATACCACTTTTGCAAAGCCATTGCATCACAACCACCATAGAGCATATAATGCCCAAGTCCATTAAAGCTACCATGGAGACGCTATTTATGTTGTAGAACACATCATCTACTTGGTTTGCTCTGTAACACAGTTCTATACGAGTTAACCCAGCAAAGACCACCCTGGGAAATGGATTAAGCCACTGAAACATTTTGCCTCCATGTAAGCTGTGTGCTCCCTCTTGTTAAACCAGCTGGTTGCACTGACAGGGCAGCCTGATGTGGCTTGGTACAGCACTGCACCACTGTAAACTGCTCCATCCCAATTTAAGACACCATGTTCCACTGTGGGCAGCACCTGCAGCAGCACACAGAGGCTCTGCTCACATATATGAGCCCTCCCTGGATAAACAGTGCAACTCTGAGGCTCCCTGTGTAAGTGTGAAAAACCAGCCAGGGCACTGGATTCATCCCTTCCTCTCCTCTCCCATGGGCTGTGCCTCAGGACACATCCACTTGTCAAATTTTTCTTTTGCTGCCATAAATAAAAGTTAAACTTACCCTGTCAAATGAGTCATTGCATAGTGTATTATTGCTACGCAGGAAGCAGGCCTAAATTACAAGAGTGGAAGAAATACTATGACTGCTCTAAATTGTGTCTCTGCTTGGATCCTCAGACAATTTTTCTTAAGTTTTATAGCACAGACCAGTCCCCAAAGCACCTATGAATACTTTTTTTATGAGCATGGTGGACTGGCAGAAGGAGAAAGGGACAACCTTAAAAGCAGTGATTACAGCATTTCAGGCCCTTGTACCCACAGAATGGAGCTATGCCAACTGCTGTATTGCTATCTGCTTTCAACACCACCACCATCCTGCCAGGAACTGTCACCTACAGCGCTGGGAATTTTGTCCTAGAAAAACCCAAGGGATGAACCTGTTCAATCCACAAGCATCAGTTTGTTGACCACCAATCATGAGAACACTTATGCAAAAGACACCATGCAGAAACTGCTGTGCTCTTAGAGCTGCCATACCACAACATAAAGTTAAATGCTCTTGGGAAAACAAAACAGTAGAATGAAGCTTGAAACTTACTGCCTTACCCTAACCCTAACCCTAACCCTAACCCTTAACTCATCCTGTAATTAATTTATTAAAACAGAGAGAAAGGCGGAAGTTGAGTTCTTCATTAATAACCCTAACCAGAACTGTGCAGCAAAGATAGAAAAGCCAGCCAGTTCTACTAATTTTAGAATGTTCTATTATGGGATTTAGTGCTGTAGCTGGCTTAAGGGAAGCAAAAAAAAATCTTTCCAATTGTCAAATGAAAGAGGGTAGATTCATTTATATATGGCCAGCTTTCCTTAACACTTTGACCTAAACTGCTTTTATTTTGAGCTTTTAAGATTACATTTGTCCCCTTAAGATTCAAACATCTTAATACCCATCCCATCCCTTATTAGGACATTAATTTATTTTAAATGAAATGTAAAACCCAAGTCTTAATTAACTGAAGATATTAAGGATCCTAAGACACATTTCTCACACAGGTGCTACCTTATACGATATGGTAAAACTCCACCTCTGTTCTCTATATTCTGCTTCTCTACAACTATTTTGCCAACTTCAATTTGCAGATTATTCTTCCTAACTTCACAGCCTAATCAGATACATGCTATTGGTCCCTGTTATGCAGCTGTTCTACTCTTTCCCAATCACAGCTGCATTTCACCAGTGTACAAAGTGATTACAAAATGTCTGATGCATCACAGAGCTCCTGGGAAATTCAGAGAGAGTGTCATTGCAAGGAGTCTGGAGCTGAAAAGGTTTACTACAGTTATACACCATCTAGGAAATGTGCTTTTGCAAAAGAACAGCTTTTTACTCCCTGACTGCCGATGGAAAAACAACCTTTCACTATGCAGAAGAGGTGAATTACCCAATTTTCTGAGTTACAGGAACAGCCTGAAAAAACTACATAAAGCTTCAGAGGGATATCTCTACCTTCCTTCAACTCCAAAGAACAGATTTTTGGCTTTTTACTCTTTTCCCTTCTATTTTCCTCACCTCCATTTCCTTGCCTGGTGCTCCAAATACTCTGCCACCAAATGACTGGAGAATTAGTAGGAGCAAGTAGCTGTTGCTTGAAGGAGGAAATACAGTGCAGTAACACATTTAGTTTTACTGGAGGCTCATAATGTGAATTGGTGTTTCACGAGCCATTTAAACACAAAGTTACCAAACTTTAGAACAGACAATTCACAGACAGTAGAAGAGAGGGTTAGCGATCACTCAAAAAAACCAGCACTTCTTTAATTTATGAAGCCAGGATAAGGAAACTCACATGCAGACTGTCCAAGCAATCACAGCTTTGGGGCCATTCCTGTGCTTTCAGCTTGCTTCAGAAAATGCCATGCTTTCTTTAAAAACGTCTTTCTGCTCCTCATAAAACACCTGTTTGGCACCAGAAAAGCTCTCCATTGAAGTTTTACAAGATGTTTTTATTAACAGAATAGTAATTCTTTCTGCTGTTATTTAACCAGACTGTCACTTTCAGGCTAGAATTTCTGTGAAAACCTAAGTGACATTCCCTGGTTTCCAAGAGAGGTGCATTCCTGCAGGCCTTGCTGAGACCCTAGCCTTTTACCTCACCTCCAACAGGTGCAGGTTTTTTAAAGATGTGCTGATTACCAGTTGCAGCATCCCTCCTTTCCTTCCTTACTCATTCTGCTATGATTTGTTACACATGTAAATGAGCAGATAAGACACAGAAACAAACAGTATGCATTTATAGTCTTCACTCAAATGCCACAAACTGTCCTTTCCCAGGTGGTGTGCAACTTCCTACAGATTTGCATCCTCTGCACCTGTCCCCCAGTGCAACCTGTCTCTGTTTCCCTCAGCCATCCCTTCTCCCAGAGCCATCACCCCCTGGCAGTGCTGCTGCCATGTCCCCGTGTGTCATCCCCAGTGTCCTGCTGGTGGCTGCTAACCCTGGCACCGCATGGCTTGGCTCTGCCTGCCCCCTCCAGCCTTGATTCAGCAGGCTGCTTTTAGAAAACTTGCAGAAACTTGTCTTCAGAACTTCTAGCACACTGTCAAAACTTGTTTTAAATCAGCCAGTATTTCCAAAAGTGTTCAAGGTATAAAAAGCCCAACTGCATGATCCCCATTTCTTTAGGAAAACAAGTTAAAAAAGAAGGAATATAATTAGAACATTTCCATTTGAAGGCAAAAGGAGCAACCTCCATAGGTTTTAGGAAAAAGAGGGGGAAAAAAAAACCCACACCAAAAGCAAACAAATGAAAACTTCTAAATATATTTGAAAATACAGTAGTAGCTATTAAAATAGCATTGCACATGAAACTGATAAATAAGCACATTTCAGGGGCTGGATCAGAAACTGATGTCCTGCTCATTGGAAATACTCCTTCACTAGCAAGAAACTTTGTTTTGTTACTATAGTTACTGTCACTACAAGTGGCCCTGACTAAGGCACGAAGTATTTGTTATATAAAACCTCGACGCAACTGCAGCCTTAAACTTCAGAAAGTACCAGCTCTGTGCTCAGTCCCCTTTGCAAATTCTATTCCAAACTCAAAATGCTTTTGTGCTGAATAGGGCACACTCTTGGAGCAGCAGTTTAACAGCACTATTTAAGTGTTATGCTGAAAACATAACCAACATTGTTCACGATACACACTACAACTGTGAGGGAATTTAAATGGACTGTGCATTGTGCAAGGGGAGCAGTGACTTCCCCCCTGGAGAATTAACGCTCTTAGCAGTGGCTGTGAGGTACAAGAGAAACCGGCAATTGACCTTAATAAAATTTGCTGACTGACCATTGAATTTGATGGGAAAAAATGCCTGGAGCCAGGAAGCGCACCATGCAGAAAACACATCCTGCAGCACTGCCATTTTTTTATTTCATTATATTTTTATCAGCTTAGTTTGATGAAGTTTAACATCCGTAAGAAAAAAATAAATATGCTCTCTCCCTTGGCCTTTAATATATTCTAGTTTCACGTAATTTTCTTCTTGTGGGGGATATTTTCAGCTAGACAAACTGCTATTATGGATAATCTTGGAAAAGCAGCTTATGAGATCCCCAGTGAAAACAGGGAGATGACAGAACCTCACTTTTTAAGGTAGTCATCTGATGCTGATACTCCAGTACAATGTGCCAGTCTGCTTCAGGCCATCTGCACCATTCTCAGCTGTGCTTTTTTCCCCTACTTGGGTAGGGTAAAACAGCGTGGCTTTCCTTCTCTTCTGCTTGAAATTCAGACACTAAGCGGTTTCTTAAAAGGCCAACAGCCCACACAGAAGCTGCTTGCCAGTGACTATAAGCACTAAACAAGTGCCAAGGTCAGAAAATACATCCGCTTGTACACTTGTTTTCCGGCAGCAAGCATTGCTCAAGGTTTGGGTCAAGCCAATGATCAGGGATATTTCTACTACAGCACTATTTAGTTAACTTCTGAAATGGCAGATGTAGCCATTTATGCTACTTAGCTTAAGCTTTAAGCAATCTGAATGCTACAGAAGACTGGGAGAGAGTATCTTCTCTTTCCCTTCCGCCCTCAGTGCTGACACCCTGTACTATTCTTAGCATGGTGTTAATTTCAGAGTTCACACATCAGAGGAAGCATTTCGAATTTATTCATTCATTTGTGAGAACCTCTACAGGGCTTTGTCCTTAATGACTGAGCAACACTTTTTTTTAGCTGTGACATTATTTGCAACCAGTCTTACAGCTTATTACAGCCTCATAAGTGCTTAAGAGCAAGCCTGCCGTACCCTGTAAGAAACATGATTTCCTTAAGGTGCTGTTTGGATACAGAATTGCTTCATTGGTTCTTCCCTGTAATAACAGTGCTCACAGTGACACCTAAAACCACGATTTCTGTCCCTTGTATGTCTGGCAACTAATCCCAGACTAATGGCTTCGTCTATGTAGGCAAATAATGAGTACCTGCTGGAATACATAATTTGTGAGTACCGCTTCTGTCTTTTTGTGGCACTGCAACTTTGCACTGTACTGTTATTTAGACTGTGTTAGAGAAAAAATAAATGGTTGTTCAGCTATGATATTGTTTATGCCCAGAATTCCCAGGTTCAGGGTGCAAGTTGCTAAACCATATAAAATGAGACATTGGCTCTGCCATGTGCAGAGGCCAATTAGATGTGATCAGAAGTAGATAGTGCCATATCTAAAATATAGTTTTTGCATCAGAAGTTTGCTGGACATCTAGGTGGAGAAATAAGTAAAGCCTAAGTTAATAACTGATGAACATCAATGAAAAAAACCTTGCAAGGATTAGGCATGTTTTGAGCCAGTGAGGCATCTGAAGAAGTGATTTTTTTCTTGTAAGACTAGATTGACCTCTAGAACATCAAAAATCTGTACTAGAATTCCCTATACACTTTTCAGTGTTGCTATCACAGCTAATGAGCTGAATAAAATCCCCCTGCAGCAGCTTATTTAGACACTGTCCTTCACAGTATCATCACAGGGCTTAAATAATAAACTAACATTGCAGAAGTTTAACATGTTTGTTTCTAAATCACCCCAAAAATTAAGTGAAAGGGTAAGCCTTAAGTCAAGCTTGCTTTGCTGTCTTCCTTTCTCTGTGTATCAGTCAAACCTTTTAAAACAATGGTTTGATCCAGATGCATATTGCTTTTTCTTTTTTTTTCCCTAATTGGAAGAAATGTAATGGAGCTTTGCTCAAAAGCAGTCTTACACACGTGGGATAAAATCTGTCTGCCAGAACTAAGAAATACACCCTGTCTAGGGATGTATGGAGAAGGGAAATAACACCAAAGACCACAGGCTTTCAAATGCAAGTTTTCCTGCCCTGCAAAACCAGATAGTGCGTGACACACACTTGGACATCATTATCCTGCAGGATCTCCCTTCCTCTTCCCCACAGGCATTTTGCACAGGACCATGCCCCTGCTATGGAAACCCTGATGTCTGCAGGTGGCCAGTGAAGCAGCAGGCAATTGCTGGCTGCCACAGAAAAAGAAGCAATATACTTCCACAGTTGCTAGTAGAGCAGGCTTCAATCCCTATTATATTTGAAAATCATCTGGTGTGAAGGCTCCAAAGAGCCCATATATATTGAATCTTTTTTTTCCTTAAGTGGACTTGAAAAACAAAAACCTTGTTTCAGTTGGCATTTCCAAACTGACAGTGTGCAGCCTCTTGATTAAGATGGGACATAGTTTATACCCCTGGCAACAAAGGAGACTCCAGACATTTCCATCTGCTTTAACAGCAGAGCAATAAACAAGAAAATGTACCATCCAGTTTAGTTTCAGAAGAATGTTTTTCATTTAAAGATAATTTAGTATATGCATCCTGACTTTTACATATAACCGTATATGAAGAAGCATTAATTCACACAAGCATTCTGGATGCAAAGAAAACCAAACAAAGCACAAATCCTTCCAAACAATAAACTCCCAATATTACTGTGCACAGCTTTGAACAAATTCTACTACAGAACAGCACTATAGTGGTGGCTCAAAGGCAGAGACAGTCTCAGTGCTCCCCCTCTCAGGAGCCATTCCTTCTGGAGATGTAGGAAGAGCACAGATTAAAGCAATCCCACATAGATTACAAATCCTCCAGGGGTGAGATCAGCACAGCTGGACGGCAGCAACATGAACTACTGTAAATGAACACTGGCCCCATACCACCTACCAGCGGCTTCCTGAGGTGCACATTACTGGTAGCTTTGTTTTAGCACAGTACATGGGACATATCTAAGCCTTGGAGACTGCTCTGTGCAGGCCAGGAAAATCCTCGACCCTGCTGCTCTCAGAGTCCTTGTCTGCTACGCAGTGCTAGTTACTGCCAGTGCCTCGCCTGCTGTGGTGGTGCATCCCTGCCCCTTTTCCAGGCCGCATTGCCACCTGAGAAATCTCATTTTTACTAATACCCTTGCTTCTGCTTTTTTAAGCTATCGCAAGTACTCATTCTTAACACCTGCCTTGCAAAAGCTCAAAGATTCAGGCTACTCAATGCCCATCTGTCATTTCTGCAGCCTTGTCTGGCAGGGAGTGCCACTCCTCCTGGTGGGGCCACAGTCTCTGGCACATGCACCTGCAGGTGGGAGATGCTGCAAATTCTTCTCCTCAAGTGCCATTTTGCAATGCTGCATCCCACTGGCCTCTCAAAGCACTCCTGCTGCAGTGGTCTGTGCAGTGCTGGAGAAGACTTTAGGATGATCCCCACACCTGTATTGTATCCCTTTGCTTCATGTTGGCTTACGTCATTCCTTAACGTTAAACTTAAACTTTACCGAAATGCCCAGGAAAAGAGTTTTTCCTTTTACTTCCCAACACAGAAAGTGCCTGCATTTTGAAGAATCATACAAAATGACTGACTGATGAAACTCATGGGGCAGGAGGCAGGGTTCCCTCTTTCATTCAGCAACACAGTTCCTTGCCAACTGGGCATCTCTCCTGTTCATTACACAGACTGCAGGGACATGTATAATACCAGCTGGGTTCAGACCCCCACTGAACTACATACCCTACCAACAATGGAAAGACACTGACCTTGTCCTGAGAAAATACAAGAAAAACTACAGAAAAATCCCAAGTCATCACAAGCACCCAGACAGTAAATGCAAATGGCCAGATTGCAGAAGGAAAAAAGAAAAGAAAAAAATAATATTCAAAAATGTCCAGGAGTCTATTCACTATGAATTTCAGTTCAACTCCTTACTGGTATGAACTTGATTTGAGGTGCTAGGTATCAGCCTCCTGCTACTTCTCCAGCTGATAGAGACATGGAATAGAGGTCACTGCATTAATTTCCAGCAGTTCACATGAACAGCCACAGTGCTCAGAAACACAACTCCATGTCATACTTGCATCATTCTGGGTTGAATTTTCTGTTGGTGTATGTAGGAAAAAACTCTGCCAATGACTGTGGCACTTGATTACACCATTTAGCACTCCATCCTGATATTCCCTCTTCCTCCTAAAATACAGCCTTATGACAAATTTAATGCCAAACTAATACATAACAGAAAGCTTCAAGCCAAGGTAAAATTGAATAAGGGAAAATGAAAATTATTCATATTATCTGTTTCATGTTGTAAAAATGTTAGCATAATATGAAACATGTCAGGATATTTGCTAAGACATGTTGGCAACAGAACTTCTAGGTTACAGTCTCTCTCCCCATGATGATATCTCCATTCACCATTATCTTTCCTTTACTAACAGAGACTGAAATATTAAGTAACACGAATAGTGACTAATATCAAATAGTATGACTGTGCCTGCTTACATATTTGGTTCTGCAGAAATTAATGACAATGGCAACAGAAGCTGACTTACCATCTAAGATGCAATTATTGCCAATTACTGCAAGTATTTCTAACACAGGGAAGGGCAAGGGCTTTCCCTGTTTCCAGAAGGTAAAAACCAGATTTGTGGCTGAAAAACCACCGTACTTGGTTTGTGTTCCCTGGTGAGTTCTTCAGAACATCTGAATAAATTCCCCTCCCTCTTCTTTTTGAAGAAAATACAAATCAAAACATTTTGTGCACTTCTCATTAGATAAATAAATACTCCTAGGACTTTAGAGTAGAAGTCACTCAAGTCTGAAATTTACAGCTGGAAAGAAAAAAGCCAACCCTTTCACTGAGTGATCACAGCATTATACTCTACTCATCTCAAGACAACATAGCTTGACCATACTGCAGACTTCTTGGAAAGTCATTTCCAGCACTGAAAAACAGTTTGCTAAGCATAACATCCATGCCTCTCCATATTTCATGATCTGTTTTCCAGCAATGATTATCAACAGCAATTCTCAGCTAATCCTAATTTTTAGTCTCAAAAATCAATTCCCAACCAAAAAATGACTCCTGATAATCCTTGAATTTGAGACTTTTTAAAGGTCTCAGAAAATCCAGAAAATATTTTCCCATACTTCCCTGGTAACCAGTTTCTGAGAGCATCAGGAAACAATTTCAGATTATTGTATCTGTACATTTGACAGCAGACCTTCCACAGCCTTCACCTTCGCCAGATGTGAAGCCATGAAAAACAAGACAAGCAGGGTATTTTGTTTTCTCCTTTATCCATATATTGAGAGTGCCTTGAAGGAGTTCAGGAAGGCTCCAAAACCATGTTTTCCAGCAGATCACTGTCTGAAGTTGCTAATAAAAGCTGGCACCCCATTCAGCCCCACTGAACATCTGTGTAGCCCCAGAGCAGGAAGGGGAAGTTTAGAGCTGGGCTTCCCACACTAACACTACTCTTCTCCCTCAGTCCTCTTTTTGATTTCCAGGCAGCAAGGATGCCTTAGGTTCTCCTTGGGATCTCCATGACCCAGGTCTGCCTTTGGAGTTCACAAAACCACTTGGTGGAAACACAGGGATTTCAATCACTAAGTCCCTTCTCACCCTGGATAACCCCTACATGCACATACTATGGCTAAACTCCATTTCTAGAAGTTCATACTGAGAGTGACTCTGCCGCCCAGATAGTACACACATGCTATTTTTCAGTATACTCTGGCATCCAGTGGAGACAGTCAGAGCTCCTAAACACTTCCTTTGAATATAAAGCAGAACATGCTGCAGCTGCTCAAAAGAAAATGGCCCTTAGTAGGGAGCAAAGTGTGTGTTGGGGGTACTAACTCATTGGTAAGGCAGATATATAGAGCTCTGAAGCACAGAACCTGTGGCTGATAACTCAAAACGAGCCATGCTATTCCTCCCTTTTTGAAATTATTCTCAAATTCCTTAATTATGTGCATTTGCATAACTAGTGTTACCTCTCCAATGCCAAAACAAACATCTAGAAGCACTGCTGCTCACTACAAAGGTCTTAAATGCATGGAGGCAGTAGCCATTTACTCAGTTACTAAAGAAAAAAGTTATTATGAAATAAAATTGACTTTCATCCCGACGAAAGACCTGAACCATTGCTGTTAAGGCTGGAAAACTGCATATCTGTTCCTTCTTTTCATACCAGACTAAGAAAACTAGTCTGCAGTAGGTTTCCTCTCTAAGCTCCATTTAACTCCTTTTATTCATATCCTGAACCTTGTGCTATGAGGGAATGGAATTCTCCCCAGTTTCCTTTGAATCCACCCCTGTAGCTTTAAGATGGATTGATACGTACACTAACACAAATTCATTCCTGGCACAAACAGACATTATCTAGGGGGATATTTCTTCTCACTGCATTAAGCTAGTGGATAGAAGGCTGTCATGCTCACCTGCTGAACTTTTGTCTTAGATCAGACTGTGATCCTTAGAGAAGCATGCATATGTCAATTTGAACCTGCCAAAAGAGGAATCCCATCTTGGATACTGTAACTCAAGAATTCACTTTGTTTCTTCATCATGGGGGGGGTGGGGAGGGGGGGGGGCAGTGTGAGAAGTGTGAAAAAAAATCCAAACCAGAAAAAAGCACTCTTGGATTTCTAAATTTTTTTAAGGTTTAAGCATCTGTGCTACCTTTAGTAAGAGTTAGGAGACTACTTTAAAGCTTTTCCTTCATATATTTGCCATACGAATACTCAACATCATTACTAGTTCTATATAGTATAGTCCCGATTATTGCAATATACCACCAAGGTTTTTTTAGGTTAGTTCTAGAAAAACAAAGAATTGTAACATGCCAACAGAAGCAAACATTCGTGGTTACTACAGCAAAAACCCCAGCTCAACCCTTCCATCTCCACATCTCACTTGCTTTAGTGAATCACAGAAGCCTAACACATTTTATATTCTTGTAACACAGTACTGTTATATCACTCAAGTACATTCTTCCATTTTTTATTACTTTGTATTACTGTCTGGGGCGTCAATAAAGAAATAAAAACATTTTTGGGTAACTCTCACCAGCCAGGGTATGAACACACCACTACAAGAAGTCAGCTTACAAAAACTCCACCTTTAAGAGTTTTGAACATCCTATTTATACAAGTTGTCTACCATGATGAAATGCTACAGCCAAAATATTAATCTATCCTTGCTTTAGATCTTACACCCTTGAGGAGTTCAAACAAAACAGCATTCTGAGAACTGTAACAAGTTGTTCTCTCACCAAGATGTACTGGCTTCCTTGCCTTCTGCCTAATGATGAACTGGAATAATGTAAATGGGCTGATCTGGTTCTCTGAAGCTAAGAGGCCACCACCACTTCCATGAGAAAAGTGGTAAAACCATTCCAGGGCATGCACAGCTGTAACGCCTGGGGGTGAGGTGGGAGGGGTAGGAGGCACAACTACCTTCATTTAACAGTGGCAATGTAGATCAGCCATAACACAAAGGCGGGCAAACCATCGACTGAGAGACGACTGACTCCGTGTTCCCCAAGAAGGTTATAGGCAAGAACACAGATCTATTTTACTGCTGTCAACAACACTGCAGGACTCTACCAGTGCCCATAAACATATGGCTCAAAGAAGGCACGAGTTGTTTATTTTCAACACACAAGAAAGAGCTTGACAAGCAATGGAAAGAGAATTCAAACTGGAAATGCCAATTTAATCGTGCATTTTGAGATCCTGATTTTACATCAGGGTTGGGGTTTTTTTCTGAGGCAAATGGAAGCACCTTTTAAATGACATTGCTTATATTCCACAGAATAGCTCTCCCCACAGTAAGTCTGTACCAGACTATGACAAATCTTGCCAGACAATTACTTCACATGTCCTTAATGAAATTAATGTAGCAGTGATGAAGTCAAGGACATTTTCTGTCAGTAAACCACTTCTAATCTAGAAGAGGACTTTATATTTTGAGGGCTGGCTGTAGCAAAAAAACCCATTTCTGCTAAAACATCACCAACACCAAGACAACACACACAATTCCCCAAGAAAAAATTACTTCATTTTCATAAACACTCTCCAAGATATACATTTAATATTTCTTGGCCTTCTGAGTATTTTTTCACTACATTTACAGTAATTACTTTTGTGATAGCTTTTCGTACAACAAAAGCACCTGCATTTGACAGCTACATTGCTCCAAAACACCAACCCACCTGTTTCTTTTTGAGTATTTATGTGTAGAACAGCAGTGCTTCTCAGAAGTTTTATTTCTCTTTATAACCAGTTTACAGACTCTGAGAGCAACAGAATAGTGACTTATAGTTGAGAAAGAGAAGGAATATTAACATCCGTTCACTTAAGAGAGTTACAACATGAAGAACTGCTAGAGAGACATGATCATTTAACAAAATATTCACCATCACATTGGGCAGCAATTAGATAATGTGACAAGTTATGCTAGAGGATTGTATTGTTCTAACTTAATGGGGAGCCATCCAGGAGACAGGAAACTACCTGGTGAACAACAGAATAGGTTTGGATAAGCAGTCTGGGAGGAATAGAGTATCCATGAAATAGATATGCTATTTCCAACTTTATACTTGGTAGAGACTTTAATTTTTTTTCCAATGCTGGAAGCTAACCATTTAAGAGCTAAAAGATGACCGAAGACCATAACAGTGTCTGGAAGAGTGGCTGAATCAGGAAGGCAAAGACACACAAGCAAAACTGGAAGGAGGAAATACTGCCGGCTGAAAATAAAGGAGCATGTTAGGCTCTGTGGTGGATTCTGCAGGCTGCTAGACCCATGGGACTCCCGCATGGAACATTGTGAGGTGTGGATATAGACTCTAAGAAGTGAAATTCTTTCTAAATTAACAATGAATTATTTTAAGAAGATCACCTGGAGGGCAAAGGAGTGTTCACTAACATTATTTCTTCCCTGAGACAAGCCTGAAGAGGTAATCACTGCCAGACTCAGGTAGAACACTGACCAAAAGGCTGGCCTTTGAGCTGGAAAAAAATGAGAGGAACCCATCTTCAGAAAGGCTTATGATTAGCATTACTGACCTGTAAGGGAGGCACCTGATGCTAACAGGAGTCCTCTTACCCAAATGTGCTGAAGACAGTCCTTTTGAAAATATATACCAAAGCCAACCATTGGTACTGCATTCATTTGCTTCTTTTAAAAGTGTACCATCATTGACAGGATGTAAAATCACTAAGTTTTACCCTGGCCAGTCTCACCCCATAGATGTCAGCAATTTTTCAGATGATACCTTGCATGTAAAGGTTGCTATTTCTATCTTTTATAGTCATGGCAAGACTGTATTTCTTCTGGCTCACTGCAGCATCCAATATGTTCAGCATAGCTGGCTCTCATTCTTCCTTTATGAAGTCTTCCTCTATCATTGCTTGACAGTACCTTCAAGTGTTCAAATTCAGTCAGTCATTCACTGACTGTAATATAATGGATTTGTTACTATATGCCACCTTTCAAGAAGTCATCTTCCCAAGTTCATTTTGTGCCTTCTGGATATTCAGGTCTTCTTCAACAGCTCAGTCCAAACCACTGCATCTCTCGCTGTATTCAGTGCCTACATTTCACATCCCTCCTCCCTGTGTACCACATCCACCTCTGAAATGTGCAGTAAATGTTTAAACACATGAACAAGGGGCACTTTCAGACATATTTGGGTCAGTATTACGAGGTTCACGCCAAAGGATGTTGTGTGTTAGCTTAGCAATGCAGTGTATGTTTTCCAACTGCTTCAGCCAACAGCCAACTACGTGAACTATCCTGAAAAATTTCTTCTTCAAAATTTGAAATGAAAGAATTTAATATAAGACCAAAAAACCAGGAACTAACTCATCTTAATTACATACAGAGACCAACGAAACAGTATGAGATGGCTGTAGTTTGGGTCAGCTAAGTCCTTAATTTTTTACATCTTATGCTTTCTTTTATTTAGGATATACATCTAGGTAATGCTTCTGGGCTTTTTTTCTGCCATCTACAAAGCCCTAAGGTCCCTTAATGCAGCTTTCATCATCTTTTCTTGATACATGCCATCAAACTGTGCTTCCAAAAAGAGATGTCATTAGGAAGGGAGCCCCCAGGCACCACATTACACAGTTGCCTGGTTCATATAAATGTGAATTGGGAAAAACAATCACCCACTTTTAAATACAGCTTTAAAATCAGGCAGTTGAACTTGTCTACACTATTTACATGAAACATCTTGTAGTCATTCCATACAGTAGTAAAATTTATTAGCATTTTTCTACAAGGCAGTAGCAACTGGAGATACACAATAGCATCAGGTCCTTGTCCCTTCAAAGAGCTCTTACAAAGCCGTAAAGCCCTTCTAGCATAAACTGCACTAGAAAGCCTAGAATGGTTTCAAATTTGGTACAAACTACAGATGTACACCGTTACTCTTGCTTTTCCCCTCCTTACTGGATTCCCATTCCTTTTTTTCAGAAACACTTTTTTAATTTTATTTTTTAAGCTTTTCTTTTTACTTTCCTTGGAGTAAAAATGCAACTCTGACATTCTTTCTCCATTCCCTCACTCATGAGTTATTTGGTGGCTGGTTTAGAGAAAGACCCACATGGAGACAGGCTAGTCACATAGCAGAGGCAAGAAGCCAGCCCCTACTCCTCCATCCATGTGTACCTGTGAATGAGTCTCACTGTCAGCTGTGTTACACAGCCCTGTGCACTCAGAGAGCAAAGAGGGGCCCTTCCAAGGGCACACACTTCAGCAAGGCTGTGTCAAGCATGAACCTGGGCCTTCACTATCAACACTAGTGGCTTCTATCAGAAACAACCTATTCTGCTATTCCTCGGCTAAAGTCTTTGTGCACATCAAGATTTGCATTCACAGAAACATAAGAGATAATATTCTTTTCAGCTTTGGGGAAATCAGATTACCAGACAGCACAAAGGAACCCACCCAGCAGTCCTCCAAGCTACTTTGCATACAATGCTTTCTATGTTTTGTCCTCCCCTGAAACATAAATAATCAGTAACTGCTGGGGGAAAGATCCAGGACATGATGGGCCACTTGGTCAATCAGACAAGGCAAACACACTTCTCCTGACATAAACAACCTCTTCCTCTGCACCACTGTCTTGTGTATATTTAGGTGTTTTTGTAGTTTTCAACAGACATCAGATCTTTGACTGTACAAGGGTTTTTTACTATGTTTATTACTTTAAAATCCTGAAATACAATTCAGCAGCCACTCGGCTATTTCCTGCTTCAGTCATCGCTATCTTCACACTCTGAAGAGACATTGGCATCATTTTAAGAGTGTTTCCATTACTAATTTCCACTTCATTCTCAAAGATGTGCACTGACAGTCTTAGCTCCTCACATACACAAAGTAACTAACCTCAAAAACACAGGCAGCAAAGCTGTTTTAAATGGCAACATGCCGCTTGCAATAAAAACATTATGTACTGATATAGCACAATAATCCTTAAAGATCCTAAGGCATTCAAGCTCCCATTTAGACAGCTTCGATCTTCTTTTGACCTTCCTTTGCTCTGTTGAGACAATATTCCACTCAGCTGCTGGACTGAACCTGTGAAGGCTGCTCCCTCCCGCTATTGAGAATGCAGGCTATCTAAAGGCAGTGATGCACAGGTTTAGAATACCATTTAAGTACAGGCAGTTCTGAATGGAAGTTGGTCTTGCAGCAATGCAACAGGATTTTCTGCAGTTTGGCTGAGAAACTCAGCTAGTATGAAATCACCCGAGAATATTACAGTAGCTTTAATTTTTGCACAGAACAGACAAATTCATTGTTTTGAAAGGTCATGACAGTAAATTGCATGGAATTCAATTTACCTCCCTCAGATGGATGAAGGTCTGAGTCAAACATAGAACAGTGGAAGCCTGTGGCTCCAAGAAGTCTGTGCTGATTCAAACCTACTCCTAGGCAGGCAAACCGTCCTTCCCTCTCAGCTATACATTATCACAGCTTGTGATTTTCAGCTCATCTTTTTCCACAGCTGCGATGTTGCAGCAAACTGTGTCATAGACGAGCATCAAAGCAATGGTCAATGCAAGAAAAATTTGTTTATAACCACAAAGTTATCAAATATAAAATTATTTGTGATACATATCAATATTTGTGATATTTGTCATAGCTGCCTCACACCCATTTCTCTACATCTAATTATTTGTGATACATATCAATATTTGTGATATTTGTCATAGCTGCCTCACACCCATTTCTCTACATCTAAAGTGAAATAAAAAAAGCTACAGGGAGATGGATGGGAAACAACACCATCAGCACAAAAGAGAAAGATAAACACTGGAAAAGTAAGCAAGTGTAAGGATTACAGAAAGACTGTGAAGACAGAAAGTAAAAGAATACCCTCTCCAGGAGGAGAGTGACACACCTGTAACACACATGATTTAACAGGCTCCTTGTGTGTAACTGAGAACAAGAGAGCCAGTGAGCAGTTCATTCCCGACTGGATGTATGGCACCAGGCAGCAACTCTTACCTAAAGCTTTCTGGGTATTCAACAACAGCCATGTTGATAACATCCAGTGCATGCTGATAGTGCTTCTGAGCTGAAAAGAGGAGGGCCAGCAGATGAAGTGAATTCATGTCATCTTTGCACAGTTGCAGGGCTTCTTGAAGATGGTCTATAGCATCTGAAATCTTGAAGGAGATGGGGTGGAAATAAGAGAACACATTACTCTTTCAGTCCTACATTATACCTCAAAAATAAGAACAAATAAAGTACTGAGAAATTCTGAAGAAGTTCTACTTAGGCACCTTCTACTATCAGAACAGTCTGCCAAAATTAACAGACTGCACTGCTTCAAAAAACCCCACACATTCTAGAGAAAGAAGTCTGCAGCATTACTAAATCACTGCTTATAAACAAGAGCAGCAGACCTGATGCAATCAACCCCCTCTTCCTTTGGCATTCTGTGCTGTCAACAGATCCACTACAGAGGCCCAATTCTCAGCTCCATTTTCTAGGATGGGTGGCTGGCCCACCTGGGGGTGAGCATTACACATTTCTGCTGCATTTTGTCTCTCGTAACGGCTGTACAAAGCCTTTCATGATTTGGATCAAGAACATAAAAATTAAGTTTGAATGTTCAAGGGTAGAAGAGTCAAGATTTAAAATGCTGTCAGAAAAAGAAATATATTTGCAAGCAGTGATGTAAAGAGCAGTCCTGATAGTCACAGCAGCAGCATGTTATTAGAACCAAGGCTCACTTGGCAGAAAACTTAACATCTATAATGAATGCAAGTATATCACATGCTCTTTGTGATCCACTACACTATTTTAGGCTATCTGTTCAAAAGGGAACTTCTTAACAGATTTTCTTTCGTTTGTTTACCAGTAAGTTTTATGCAGAGGATTTTCTTTAAAATTCTCTAGTGTCTGAAATTACTGTTACATAAATTATTTCATTTCTGTGGCTCTGGAAATCTGCAGAAAACAAAACATAAAAGTGTATACATTTCTTTTCGTCATGCATGCATTCCTGCTCCTTCTCTTAATGGATGAAGAATGTAGTTCCTTCTTTCCTACTATGAGAACTTCCCACCTAGCAAAGCTTTGCAGACATTCTTCTACCCTGGCATACCACCAGTGTCAAATTTCCACCGCCTCCACAGATCTCGCACAAAAACAAGTAGTACATAACTAAGGAAAGCAACAATTAGACTGCCTGCAGCTACAACAGAGGTTGTTGATTATCTAGATTCCAGGTATGCTTCTGGGAGCAGTGTATATTCTGTTCATAGGACAACTTCATCCTAATGGTCCAAGTGACATTTCTCTCTCGCTGTGCACACACGAGCCATGGTACTTAACTACTCTACTACTGGTGACTCCATGCAAGCCTGGAGATCAGTGTGACTGCTCCAGACATAACCCCAAGCTGGCATCTGGCCCACAGCGTCAAAACTGCTGAATGTCCTGGCTTGGATTCAGGTTGGGATAGATGACTGAGGGCTCAGCTTTAATGAATTACTGCTTGTCAGTGCAGCTCCTTTAACCACATGTGTTATCAGAGCTTACTGCAAAGGTAAACACGTTGGCTTCAATCACCCATGTTCCCTCAGCAGCTTACTAGAACACATTTTCGTACAACACAAAAATTCTAGCAGTGACAAGACAACTTGGAGCCAGGATGAGACAGTGGTGGGCCCAGACCTGCCTGTCCACAAAGCTCGTCAGCAGATATACCAGAGGTATATAAATTTGACTTGCAAAAACAAAGCTGCTATCAAGACTTCTTGCAGTCAGGACTAGAAACCCCTTCTATTTTCTTTTATTTTTGTGTCTCAGACTGCACAAGTATTCATACAGAAAATACAAGTTTGGGGAAAAATTCATTAGAAGAAAAAGAAAACCTGCAAACCAAACAACTGGTAGAGACTTGGAGCAACCTGTTCCAGCTGATCCTGCTTTGAGCAGGGATTGAACTGAGTAATCTCTAAAGGTCCTCTTCAAACTATTCTATGATTAAGACTTGGGAAGGGGATCCTAATTGGCTAGTATGAATCAGACAAATAATACTTGCAACTGGTGCCTTTACTGAGGGATTTCAAAATTGTAGGGGTACTTGACCTTATTTGCATGTAAATATGCAAAATGAGACTTTGCTTTATGTGTTGAAAGTGACTTAGGATCAAACTGCAGGTAGGTCCACACCCCTAACAGAGCCCTGCCAACCAAGAAGCTCTCTGACTCTGTTGCAACATACATGAAATAAAGCTGCAAAAAAAGTGAGCTGTGGTCACTCCTACAAACCTGCGTCTGCTGGACAGGCAGCCACACACTGCTGAAAGAGATGTCATCTAAAGTAATCCCGTTCTGTAGCATGGGGCCTGCAATGGTTACATCTCATTTCAGTGCTTCCCTCTAGTACCATCAGAGTCACAGGCAATGGCTGGTTCTGAAAATTAATCATGCTTCCCTGGCAGCTAATTTATTAACTCGAGTCCAAAAAGATTCCGTAGTGGTGTAACACCATTAGTAGCCTACACAGTACTGCTGCATAATTAGAAACAGTGGACAAAAATAATATGAACTCTATGCCTTGACAGAAAGTATTGTATGAAACAACAACCTGCAACAGACCAAATGCAATGAAATACAAACTAAATTCCTAGGTCAACAAAAACAAGGTATTTGGCAGCAGTCAACGCAAACCTCTTTTGAAAGATGTATTTTTATTTAAGTAACTACATAATTTGAGAAAGATGGAAGCTGGCACCCCAGATGGCACCCTGAAACATCAGGGCTTTATCAGAGGCAGGCTGCCAGTTGAAAATTCCCTCCAAGTACTGCACTTTAAAATAATCTTATTTCAGCTGGACTGCAACTCCAAGTGGGACCTGCACTTAGAAGAAGTTACAGTTCCCTGATTTCTCATTCTGTTAACAAATATATCACATGTTTTGCATGGCACACAGGTATCTTCACATCACACTAATTAGGAGGCAAAGATGCTGCAGTAGGCCAGAAATGGCATCTTGCAGCATTACCAAAATAATGCCACAATATGGATTGTTTAGGCTGCCTCTTATATAAGAGGATTTATTTCAATAATGCTATATGTCTCCGTAAATACAATGATGGTATGTCACAATTATAGGTATAAAAAGGAAAAAAGAATGAGTGTTAAAAATACTTCCTAACGGCAGAATGCACTTGCATATTTAAAAAGGTAAATGAAACAGGAACTCTTAAGAGGAATTTTCAGGCCTTATAATTTCACGTCAGTTGACAGTTACACTTAATTAACCATTAAACCTACCCACTCCATCTCTTTTTATAGCATGGAAAGGAGAAGGCTTTACTAACTGGCAAGAGCTTCCATTGAAAACAGACTTGCTACAGTTCAGCAGAACCTCAGGAAAGCATCTGTGGGTTATTACTTAGTTCTTCCTACAAGCCATTCTTGATCACCAGAACAATCCAGGCTAGGATGTAGGCAGAAAAGCAGCATGTTGCTGTTCAGCAGAGGAGGCAGTAGCTGATCTGGGAAAAAGACAGACCAGAACTACCTACATACAAGCAGTCACTGAAAGAAGCACCTCTTGATACCTCCTAAAACAGAGCTCCTCTCCTGGGGCAGACACAGCAGGCTCTCCTTCTTGAAACCAAAATAAAAACTGGGGAAAACAGGCGAAATATTCTCCCTGGTTTCTTGAATGACATTTATCTTAGTTGTACATCCAGACACTCTGGAAGGAAGTAGGTGTTTTCTAGATAGTGCCACTTGAAACTTGAGGTCTGTTGGAAGTCCACAGCAACCTGGTGAGACTGCCAGTGCTCAGCTGCTGACCCTTAGCCATCTTTTCCTTCCCATTTTCATGAAAAGAAAGGTTAGATCTAATCAAGTATTAAAATGGTATGAAGCCTACATATGTTGTTTTTACATATCCAATACTGATTTACATGGCATTCAAGGTCACAAACACCATCACCCTCCCCAAAAAGGGAATCAAAATTAACAAGAGTGCTGCTGACTCTCTAGAGTCATTTCCATAGAAACTGGTCTGCTAAAAAACAAGGCAATGCATTAAAATTGGTAAGCTTTAAAGTGTTCATTCTACCTTGTTTTTGCTGATCCAAATGCTGTTACCACAGAAACAGGAGAAGCAGCCGAACTAGCCGCTGGGAGCTGGGAGCTACAAGTCTCATTTGTCGCTCGGCTTGGCCAGCTGCCAGCCAGGCGCTGCAGGTGGAGATATCCACTGCAGCAGATACTGACCTTGGCCTCCTGGCACTGCAGCTCAGGGGGAAAACCAGACTGAGAGACCCTCCTTACAGAACAGGTTGTTCTACTCTGTGTTTGGCTGAAAAATCCACTAAAACACTCTGGGGCTATCATAGACCTTCCAAGTCTTCCCAGTGACTCCAGTGGTCTTTAAGACACAGGCACACACGTAAAGCTCATCATCATCGTTATTTATCTTGGTTGCTGGGGGTTTCAACTGCCAACTCTGCATGAACCTTTTATAACCATTCCTCCTCTTGTCACATCCTCATCTCATGTCAGAGGGATGCTTATGTTTTTCCATTTCCCCTTTCCCTTGCCCAGCGGTGACAGAGACAAGTGCTATTGGAAATATTTTACAGCCTTCCAAGGAAGATGAATTGCTCCAGCTTTGCTTGGCACTCTACTGGTCAGCTGCCTCTCTTGCTTTGTTCCATGAAAATACTCTCTCTTATCTATGCAAGCTGATACCTATATTTTTCAGTGCTGGGTACAGTTACCTCATTTATCGACTCTGACTACGAAAACAAAAAGGCCTATTTGTTGAGAAAAACATTCAGGTATTATATTATAACCTGCAATGTAGAAAAGGCCTGATTTATTGGTATTATAGCATTGCCTGATGAAAGTGCTAACCGTGATGTTCAATAGTTAATGCAATTTATCAAAAAAAGGTATCATCTATCTTTCAGTTAATCAGAAAGAGAATATATTAGATACTTTAAATAATTAAGGATATTAAAAATGCATTACCAAATGTTTATCATTAAGTAAACTGGCAAAAGAAGAGTAGGATATTTTACAGCAGTCTAAAAATAAAGATGTCTCAGGTATCTCCTCTCTGTCCAAGCATGCGTTAAAGATTTATATCTCACTTGATGGGAGAAGAGCAGGAGCACCATCGCAGGGGTCAGGCTGACACTACATAATACACTGAGATCATACAGCTGTGGGAGCAGAGGCGACTGGCAGAACACCAAGGTGAAAACACACAGGTGAGCTAGACAAAAGAGGAAAGTGAACATGGGGACAAGAGACTGAATGGAAAGAACAGGAGGGAAGGGAAATGAAGAAATAAGACAGATGAAACAACACTGCAAAGACAGGCTACAGCCACAGATAAAGAAAGGGTATTGACTTAAAATGCCAGTAACAGTGAAAACAAAACCAATGACCACAAAAATCTTCATTATATTTTTCAGGACAGCAGCTGAAAAGCTGCAATGTTTTTACTCATGGCAAGAAGCAGAAGAGGCAGCAGATCAGACAATCTCCCTATGAGGCAAAAGCTATGAGAGAAATGAGGGGTAGCTGGGTGTGTTTTAATGAAAGACCCTGAGCAAACTGCATCATAAAGCAGCCAGTAGGCAATGAGAAAGTTAAATAAGCCATTTTAATTATCCTTTCTTATTGCAGGCTCACAGCACACTGCTCTCATTATGAAAGGGTTACAAAAGTGACATTATCAAGAGGGTGCTCTCTTGGAACAATTAGTTTAACCTAATGAACACACAGCTCCCCTAATTAGCTCAGGAAAGTAAGAAAGACCCAACTGTTCAACTCTGTAGTGCAGACTAAGGAGAGAAAACTGCAGCAAGCAGAAGGCCTGCCAAAGAAAGAAACTACAATGATGAAATTTCAAATTTCAAATAGCTAGAGAGGTATTTAAAAAACAAAAGCTGCTCCAATAAAGACTTTAGCTTTGAAACAGAAAGGACAGAGAAATAAAACACCCCAATTTTAAGAAAAAGGGGCAGAAAAATAAAGCACAGCCCAAGTGGTTGGGGTTTTTTTCTGAAAGGCAGTGAGGAGCATTTTCTGATCAGCTTCATTTTTATGAGTTAACACCTGCAGCAGCATTCAAATGCCAACTAATCCCACTCGCTGCAGAGCTCCAGCACTCGTCAAAGCCTAACGTCAAACGTGCCCAAGTATGGAATAAAGCAATCCCAGCGCAGGGAGCGCGATCTGGCATGATATGGAATCGGGCAGTAATGGGAGAGCCTCTGGAGCGGCCTGCAGCGGGACACAGCGTGATACCCAGGGAACAGGAATAAACACACCTCCCTCATCCCAAACACAGGGTTGCTCCAAGACTCCTCAGGACTTAGAGCTGAACACATTCCCTAGGGAGGGCCATTCCATGTGCTACAGAATTATTGTTTTTAGAGTAAGAATTAAAAAATATTTTACATAAACATATTCTGATCGCTTGTTACCGGTTACAATGCAGGAAGGAAGGGACCCTGTTTAGCAAGCCTGGGTCTTGTTCAACTGGACTGTCCTTCCACTCTCCCATAATTCAGTGATTTCCAATTATTTCACATACCTGTCTGACAAGAGCCAGCTGCAGTGACAGGTAGAGGATGATTTGGTGATCTTCGGGGGCCAAGTCATGTGCTCTTTAAGGACAACCATACAATACAAAAAGAAAAGTGACTGTTAGATTGCACTTTGCAGAACTCCTTCACCATAAGTCACACAAGCAGAGAACAAAATCCAGTCTTCCCCCACAGAAAACTAGTCCAGTAACGGGGGAGCATACTGAAACTACACAAAAAGCAGAGCAGCGCTGACCTGGCTAAGCCAGAATCCCAGGAACAAGTATGAGAAACACAGCTGTCAGGCTGTTATTCAACTTACTTGCTCCTTCATGAAATGCCACTTAATATTTTGGAACTTGGATAACTAATACAGAAAAGGTACCTCTGAGCTCATAACAAACCCATCAAAGCATTATTTTAAGTAATTTAGGTGATGGACATAGTCGTCTAACTTGTTCCTACACTGCCACTTTTCAAACATTAAGAAAGGGTTAGGTTAGCACTGAAAAAGTAGTCAATACGAGCATGTAGAGGACTAAAGATCAGGAGCCTGTGACACAAGCTGTTGCTCAAACACACAAAACATTCTCCACCCCGCAGCTTCTAGTTTAATTTTTGACAGTAGACTCCTAATTTGGAAAGGGAAGACACTGAGGGTGGAATGATTTGATGACAGAAGCTGTGCCTGGACCAAATCCAAGGCCCTTACTTCTCAAGGCTCGGACTCTGAGATACTACCTTCCAGTCCATAGCAGGCAGCGGGCACTGCAGTGAAGTGAAGCCTTGGCTAGTGAAGGCTGCAGTGTCTCCAGAACCAGATGTGGAGGCCCTTAAAGTCGTGTGCAAGGCAGGGAACACGGATGGACAACCTGGGCAGAACTGTCCCCTCTCAGACTGTGCTAGGCACGAAATCACAGTCTGAATTTGCTAGCCTGTGGAGAAGCCATTAACCAAGGCAATGATGCAATAATGTCTTGGGGAACCTAACCTAGGAGGAAAGCTGGGGCACCAGCTCATGCCATCTGGCAGCCCAGTCCAGGAACCAGTGGATTATCCCCTTCTGACTCACAGAGCTCACTCACAGCTCTGCAACACAGGCAAGTCATTTCACATGGGAGAAATGGGGAAGAGGAAGGTCCCTCCCAGCCAGTTAACATCCCTGACCTCTTTCTGGGCTGTGTTTCAAGACACCAGGGAAACCTGCACCTGCACTGCCAGGCCCAAAGTGAGTACAATTAATGTCCTTATGAGGGAGAAATGACAGGCTGACAACACCGGTGGTTAAAACCCATGCCAAAACTATTGATTTGCTAATAATAAACAAATAACAATAAAAGAATTACTTCAGGAAACAAGCCACACACCATTTTAATGGCAGTCATTTTTCAAATGCCATCTTGGCCTGTGAGCAAGAAGATGTTGAAGCTGATTTTTGTAACTAATGGCTCTAGAACAAATTAATTTAGTATGGACTGAATGTGTCCTGTAACTCTGTAAGTCAAGGTGGCACTCAAGTGTTCTGAAGCAATGCCAAAGACGCCAAGGTGCAATTAGTATAGGCAAGTCACTAATTTCTCCTTCTACTTCAAAAAACACAAAAAAATCCCCAAACCCAAATAGCCACAAAACCCCAACAAAACAAAAAATAAAAAAAAAAAAAAACCAAAAAAGCCAACAACAACCAAAACAAAAAACCCCACCCCCCAAAAAATTGCAACCAACAACAAAACTTCACAAGTCAGAACCCAGCTTTGCCCTAAGGTGTTAGACAGGGTGAGCCACCTCTTTACAAAGCGTCTCTTGCAAAACCTTCAGTAGCCTCTCCAGCAATAAATAACAGGGTAAAGTTCACAAGAGTATAGCAGATGAGATTAATGGTGCTTTTGGAAAGAAACAAAGGATTGTTACTTTACTGCTCATTTTCCTCAGAATGAATTAGAAAAACATTTGATGCAATCTTCCAGCTGAAAAGGCCCCTTACAAAGATGACTACAGGCCAAATCATGGCCTGAGAAATCATACATGTTCTTCAAAAAAAGGTGAAAAACAAGGAAGGTAAAAAAAAGATAAGAAACCAAACTTAGGCATTTAGAAAAATACTAGTAATCAGCTCACTGTCACATTCCTGTTGGCTGACGTTTGAATAACTAATGTTTGGCTAGAAGCTTGTCTGCCTCCTAGCTAGAGTTAAGACACCATGAAAACAAGTCACAGCCAATGGGAAAGGTCAAAGGCTTAAAAAAAAAAAAAGTTCAAAAGCAGTGCGGCACCACAATTCCTTAAAATTGGTCAGTAGTTAACGTACTACACTGGATGCCAGAAACTTGCTGGACTTAAAAGTACACTCCTGATCCAAACAGTGAATGAACAAATGGCTTTTAAAATTTTTCTCTCAGATCTCCATAGAGTAAAGATCCAGAATTTTATCTGTGGTTTCAGTTCTTGCACTCACTACAAAACCAATTGTAAGACAAACACCTTGGGCTTCTTCTTGTTCAGCATCAGCAAAACAGCTGAGATGCATTAACTTTGTTCAACTTGCTAAACCTGTACTCTGAGATACCAGAGATCTCAAATTTTCTTTACTTCTGTAATTACGACCACCAGAAACTCAGAATTAGATATTTCAGCCCAAGACTTAGACCATACAAGCTTCCATTTAGTTGCTATTTGTAGTCTGTAGGCATCTACATTTACAGTAGGTTGTAAATTGTCAATCTAATTGTACAAATGTAAATAACTGCCTGAACACCACCCAGTATATTTTGGGTGGTGTAACTTAATCATAACAGAGTCAGGAAGCTCACACCTCACCTCTTTACCACACAGAATGGACAAAAAAGAGTTTTCACTCAAGCAGTTGTACTTGAGGTCTCAAGTGTAGTTGCACAAGAGTGTAAATCACAGCTGCTTCCAGGGTGGAGCCATTGTATCAGTTTCCCCCACAAAATACAGGGATGAAGGAGAGGTGAATGGTGCATGCTTTGTACCCTCCTCTTCCAACAACAGCTCGTGTAAACACTCATTAGGACAGCAATTATTCTCTCCCCTAGGTGCACTGGTGCCAGGTCACCCCACAGCTGCCTACACCCTGATGGTGAAGGTACTTTCCCACCATGACAGAAATAGGATTTTAAGCCTGCTTCACACAGGAATTGAGACAAAATTAGCTTTCCATGTTTGCCAGCTGGCATCATGTGAGGAAGCTTCATCTCCCAGCACTGTAGATCTCACTGCAGCTAATTTGGGGCTAAGGTTAGTTCCGTAAGGTGGCAGAACAGTACTCTTACCTTGGATATTCAATCAAATAATCACTGCATTTAGTCATCACAAAAATGGTTTGACAGACTACTGCTGAAATCTAATGAACTGTTTTCAAACTTTCCAGCAAGGAAGCCTTATGCAGAGGAAAAGAAACATAAAAAGGACAATTTTTCTGAATTCGTGCAGAAAGTACACAATATAAGCATCTGCAAGATGCCTACTCACCTCTCCAAACTCTGAAGTGCTTTCTTGTTTAATTCATCCTGAGTGCCCTTCAGAGTAGCTGTAGGACAAGATACAACACAATTTAAGAGTTAACTCAATGTTTCAGCTTAAATAAATAAATGTATAGAGTATTTCAAACTGAGAGTGTAAACACCATGGAAATCTGTGTGTGTGTGCATGCGATCATTTTGACATGAATTCTCAAATTCATTTTTATTAAAGAGCGTTTTAAGTCCTTCATTTGAAATACAGAAGCATTTTTTATTTACATATGCTACTGATGTGGGCTGGGAGAGGGGGCCATACACTAACTAGATACCAAGAAGGTAACAGGCCCTCAGCCAGGCTGGTGCAAATGCTAAAAGCAGTAACCTGCAGCACATTCTGACTTAGATACAGACTGCCCCCACCACCATCTTCATGTAGGAGGGTGCTGCAGGTTGAACAGGGAAGACCAGCAGCCAAACTTACAGCTCTGTGACAAAACACCACCATCTCTGAGACCACAACAGACTTCTATGTTACTTCAGATGTGGCATTAGCCATTAATGCCCTCCTTCCATGCCTCTAGTTGCTTCACTAATGGATCTTTCCCAGTACACCCATGAATATATAAATTAATTCCTACCTAAAACCAGAAAAGGAAGAGAAGAATCAAGCTCTTGTTATACCTGGGTATCATAAGATATCATCGTCAACAGGAACAGAGGAAGAGCTTAGAGGAACATGGCTTTCTCAGATCCAAAACACCTGGAAGCCTAGAGATGGTTTTTAGAAATGCATTGGCTGTCTTGTTCTGGTTCTTATGTTTTCAGATTTTGCATAGCAGCTGCTTCTTGTTCTGCCTATCCTGAAATTGAGAGCTATTGATCAACAGCATATGGAAGTGATGAGTAGTTAATCCATCAGCAAACATCACCCATGAATATATCTGATTTGATACATCAAGTCAGTCATGCTCCAAAAGAGAAACTTACTAAGTAGTATACAATAATGCAACAAACACAGTAAAAGTCAAGTATTCTTAAAAGTTATTAAGAAGAAAGAGATGTGTTCTTCTGCAAGACCTGCAAAGGTAACAAGTTTTTTTAGATTCTGCAATATATCAGCAAGTGAAATTTTGAAAGTAAATTATTTGCTGCAGTAGCTATAGTGAACCTTTCTTAGACCTTTTTTCAGACCTTTCTTATTCCTACATCTTCCAACAGTTCTTCAAAACACCAGGTTCATTTGGGAGGAACAGCAATCTTCAGGATTTCCTAATCATAAAGATCAAAACTTACTTAGGCCACAAAACCTACTTTAAGTATTAAAAACTGATCCAAAAATGTGTATTTCAGAGAAAAAATTTAAAGACGGGGACTTTGATGCAAAATGCAGCATTTATTACAAATACATCACTCTCAATACCCTTCAATCAGGCTACTGCAAAATACTGGAAAAAGGTAACGAGAAAACAATTTAGAAAAAAAAAAAGAACCAAGTTTGCTGTAAACAAAAATGCTTGAGGAGACATTGGAAAGGATTTGATCATACCTATAAACATCCCTACAGAAAAAAAATCTGACATTCTGTTTCTCATGGAAACTACAAGATTATTTTAAAGTTACAGAGCAATTCTGAAGATGTCACACAATAAGAAAGACTGAAAGAAATGTTACTATTTGTCCCTCAAATTAAACACCAAATGGAAAAGCTAGAACTTCTAGCTTCCACCTGTTAAGACATTTGACTAATGTTCAGCTTGTAACCAGAAAGAACACAAAGTATGTTATGGAAATGAAGTGATTACTCTACAGCTAGTCAGCTTTGCCTCTGCATTACTGGGAAACAGCATGTGACTCCCCCCTCCCACAATATGGGCTGCACATTCAGCTACCATGAAGCTGGAAATCTGGTTGTCCATATCTAGCTTTGTGTCTGACACAGATGAACACATTGAGACTTGTGTTTGACAATACTGAGCATTGATGCTGCAAGTTAACTATGCATTTACAGGACCTTTACAGCTAAAGGAGATAAATTAGGGGAAAAAACCCCAACAATGGAAAGTGATTTGGGGAGAGATGCATAAAAGGAAGCTTGGCCATCAGGTCAAGGGAGGTGATCTGCTCTGCTACCGTGAGACCCCCACCTGAAGTGCTGTGTGCAGCTCTGATGTCCACAACAAAAGAGATGGTTCCATTGGAACAAGTCCAAAACAGGGCCATGAAAATGGTTAGAGGGCTGGAAGACCTCTCCTATACAGAAAACCTGAGAGAGTTGGGGTTTTTCAGCCTGGAGAAGAAAAGGGTCAAGGGAGGCCTTACTGCAGCCTTTTAATACTTAAAGGAGGTTTTTAAGAAAGACAGACAGAGGGTTATTTTTTTTAACAGGGTCTCTAGCGGTAGGACAGGGGGAATGGTTTTAAACTAGAAGAGGAAAGATTTAGATTATATACAGGAAGAAATTCTTTACTAGGAGTGTGGCAAGACTCTGGAACAGGTTGTCCAAAGATGTTGCAGATGCCCTACCCCTGAATTATTCAAAGAAATCTGCAACCCACTTGTATCACTGAAAAGCTCTCACTTCAGACAAAGAAAAGCTTGCACTAAGGAAACAGAATCTGGTAGGTCTGATTAAACTTTTAAAATTTATGTTCCATTCTCCCAGGTTGATGACACCAAAGAATTCTTCAGTCCCTACCCAACTTTACCTCCTGCAAGCATGGCTGCTACAGTTCCATCAACTGAAACAAACTGCAAAAGCAGTCTCACCAATGGGAGAGTGGAGCAGGGGAGTTTCTGAAACCCCCTAAGACATGGTACTTTCGCAAATGCCACTTGAGCAGCCCAAGATTTATTTTCTGAAGCACTCTGGGTTTTTAAAGGAGCTTCAGCCTTACTAAAATTCAACGGGTTCTTCAGCACTATTTTGGTACCTAAATACAAAGCTCTGAAGTCACATTTGAAAACAAAGGAGGACAAGTTCGGTCTTAGCAAAAGCAGTTAGAGCACAGAAGGAGTAGTGAATGCATGGAATGAAACACAGTGCCGAGGATCAGAATCAACACTACAAACAGGGAGAGAGGAATCTAGTTCTAATCTTGTCCAATGGATTGAGCACTCATTAGCAGCTGAAGCACAGTCAGGTCTATTTATGTAACACATTTGTTTTGTGGGAAAGAATTCAGTTTGTAATGTGCAAAATTGTTCCTTTATGTGAATCACAATGTAAGAAGTGGGGATGACAGATAGATGGACTTCAAAAATACATTTCTGATCCAAACCAAAACACTGACGTGCATGCACCCTTTTGCAAATATCACTGAGTTTCAGAAACTATTCCCTTGTGTTAAGACATCTAATATGGCACAACATACAGTTTTAGCACCCAGAATTACAATTAAAGATTGCATGCACTGTTATTTCCAAAAGCAAAGATTGTAAGTTTGTTCACTAATAATTTATTCACTTCTCAGTGAACAAATGTGGAGGGGGCTTAACATTAACCAGTGCTGTCAGTACACTGACTCTTAGTAAAATCCACAAAGACTGATAGAATGACTTTCCAATTCAATCCCTGATCCATGGCCTTCTACCAAAATTTTAAATGAAAACAGAGATATAGCACACTCATCTCTGAAAAAAGAATGAGGGGCTGTTAAATCTACAAAGACTTCATAATTTGTGAGGTGGTGATGTGAGCTAAGAAGAGCACTTGTATTTCACAATACATTCTCAACCTAGTCTTTCCTCTTTAGCCTTCAGTGAATTCATCTTACCTTTCCCTGCCTTCAGTGAATTCTTCACCAGACCTAAGGGAGGAAAAGCTGACAATATAGCTTATGTCAAAACTGGAACTATGGGAGGAAGAGGAACTGTTTGCTGTTGACATTAACCCACTGGAAACTTATCTGCAGAAAACGGACATTAACTACGAATGGGAGGCTTGGGCTTCTAAGACTGAGGCAAAAGTAGCAGTGACTTCCTCTGAGGACACATCTCTCAGCTACTTCAGTGAGACTTATTTCAAAGAACATGTAATTAGACATTAAGAATATGGAAACTATCCAGCATAAGTTTCAGGAAGTCTTACTTCCTCCAAGAGCTTTTTGCAAATCACAAAGAAAATACAACTCCTCGGTGCCTTTGTCACACAGGAAGACAAATAATTACTGAAAGGTTATATTAGGTAAGGAAGCCTAACTTGGATGGAAGACTGTAAGCTTTAAAAGGCAATTGGTCAAATGTCTCTGAAACACTTAGCTACCATTGGAAATACTGATTGACTGAAAGTCATCTCAACTGGAAAGTTATAGGAATCGCATATACATGCGCACAGATGTTTGTCTGCATTTGTCACTAAGAACTGGTATAAATACAGCGATAAACAAGATTGACAACATGAGGCAGGATTACATCATGGAACTGCTGTCTTTCAGCATGTTCTAGCTTTGCTTCCTTACTGTCATATGCTATTTTTTAACAATGCTAATGAAAAATGTCTTACTAGTGCAAATTTGACATTTTCCAATAAAACACAGTTCCATATTCATGACCATCATATGTATGCTTTTGCAGGACTTAATCCATTTTATTAAAATATAACCTGAAAGATGGAAATATACTCTTCCTCTTTCCCTCAAATAACTGAGTGACTTGTCCTATCGCCTTAAAGGCTAGAGATACAATGAGAAGGCAGATATATTCTACTGTTTCAAAACATAAATCAGAGGCTAATCTGAAAATAATCCAAGGCAGTTGTTGTGAAGACTGTTTGTTTTACATAAAAAAGGACACAATATTGAACTAATCTCTTGAAAACTCAAGAGATTTCCAGAAAAAGAGTTTCCAACTCACATTTTGCTGCAGCAAATATTTTTAGAGCCAGAGTACAGCATATGTCTTTTCAACTCCATTCTTTTGAAACCAACTTCTTTTTATACTGAAGTTAACAAAGAGATCGTAAGGGGCTAACATAGAAAACCTATCTCTGAAAATAGTCTCTGGGATCTTGTATAGCTTTAGAACAGTTTAAACAACATCTAGGCAAAATGCCCTTAAAAACTAGGCTGTTAAGCAGAACTCTATTCCTAGTGGAATTAAAATACACATATAAGAGAAAGTTCAGGCGAGGAAGGACATACTTTTTGACATGAACTTTCTAGGGAGAACTACTCTGAGGCTGAGAAGTGGAGAACTGGAGAGAGCTACGGTGCCCGTTAGCCTCCAGGACAAAAAGCAGTTCTCAGAGCAGCTGATCAGATATGGCTGCCTGAAAAACTACACCAACTTGTGCTACTGAAGAGCACAAGAACATTTTCTCATACACATGCCTTGCAGAATTCTGGTGTAAGTTGCAAGGCCAGCGTAGTCCATGATAACATAATAGAGTATTTTAGCTTTGATTCAAGCTTCTTTGCTGGAAGAAGTTGGAACTTACCCGACAGAAAAGCCATTGCTTGCATGAGGGCAGGACTGCCAAAATGATTAGGAACCACACCAGCTCAGCCATTATTCAAAGAAACTGTGTTAGAAGGCCTCCTACCTATGTTAGAAGTCATAGAATAAGCAAAGACTGTTCCCACCTGTGAGCTTGATGAAGGTCAGAGCTAGAACTCTCCCAAACACTTCAAGCCCTTCTGACTACTAAGCACCAAATCTGCAGGAGCCCCTTGGCCACTCATTCAACATCCAAGTAAGCAGCATTAAAATAAAATACTTCTTGCAGTCAGTGGTCTGTTTCTAGTCAGCATCCACAAGTACCAGCGAGGTAGATATTTTTATCTTGTTTACTTCTAAGTAGAAAAAGAAACGACATCACAGAGAGGTTGAATCTCTGTGGGGAATCAGTATCACGCCAGGAACTGAAGTGAGGCATTTCTGACTCCAGTTCTTGGATTGTATTTCTTTATGATATATGAGTGGGTGACAAAAATACGAAAACAGATGGAAAGTTTGACTTTTTGTTGTGTAAATAAGTGAAAGAAATGTATTACAAATATTCAAGTAAAGCACAAGAATTGTCAGCTACACTCAGATTATCACCCCCTAAGTAATGACCTGCATTCCTTCCTTTACCTAAAAACTTCACTTTTATTATCACAGAAGACAGATCTTTGAGCAAGTGAACAGTTCCCATTTATCTTGCAATCTGATTGTTTTTCATGTCTAGTCAGCATTGAAAGCAGATTTTCTGATAAATTTCCATTCTTGCACTGAACACTTTGAACAAATGCTCTCCATACAACACACTTGACAAACAAGGTAACTCACCATCGGTAGCTTGAAGGCTGTATGTCAGGCCCAGTGCCAGGTAACCCTTTGCTAGGGACTCTCCAGCATCCTCACCCAGGTCTATCACCATTTTAGCAAAGTGTTCCCCTTCTTCCAGCTGCAAAAGAGGTAGGTTGAGACTTACAGGCATTTCCTCTATACTTGCTTCAGTAAATTTCACCATGAAGCTTACCTGTAAGTGATGTGAGAGCCACTCACACAAGGGCTTTTAGTGATCCCAGGGAACACTCATAAAAAGGAGGATGTAGAAGGTCATATTAGCAGATCTTGGTGCACATGCACAGTTTTGAGAAAGGTTTGGGTTTTGCACCCCAAACTCTTATCAGATGTTTAATATCAGTCAAGGACACTATCTTATCATTCCCTTCAGGCACACCTCAATCATGCAAGCTTAAATACAAATGCTGGATTCAGCTGGACTACTTATATGCTATCCCAGCACTAGATGGAAAGGTCTAACAGGTTTCTTCCTACAAAGATGACCATTCAGTTTTGCTGTCTGATTTCTTTAAACTGTAGCAAATTTTACTTTCTTTTAACACTACAAGAGTAAAACAGGAAAGCACTAACTTCACTGAAAGCTCTCAGCTGCTGCTTGCAGTTCTGCTGCCACAAGGATGCAGAAATTTCAGGACAAGAATTTTGATCTGAACTACCACAAGACCTTGGCAGCTCTTGCTGCACTAGCCGCTTTCTGCTTCTTTTGCAAAGACACAATTTCCCTGAAAATGCGTTTTATATTACAGATAGTAATTGGAGGAGAGAGCAGTCACAGCCTCTCAGGATCAGCCTCCAAAACTATGAAATATGTAAGCTTCTACTACAACACAGCCTGCTCCCCACAACCTTCCTTTCCAGCTTCCTTTCCACACAGATCTATCAGCATCCGTAAAATCTGAGTTAATGGTAATTTTTAAAAAAAAGAATAAGTTAAATATTTTATTACAGAATGGAGGGTTTCTCATTTCTAACTTTAAACTCTCATTAACATCACTCACCCATTTTAAGTAGAAAAGACTAAGACCTGTAGACTGTATATACCTTGAAAGGTGTAGGTTGAAGAGACATTGGCAAAACTCTAAAGTAATGCCTGAAAGATAGCGCCTACAGGAAGTTCTCCTTTCTGTACAAGACATATGCAGATCCTGTCAAACATTATCAGAGTCATCCTTAATCAAGAAGCAGACACCATTACACTATCTGACAAATCCTCCTTTTGGAAACTTTTATCACATGACAGCTGACCTTATGGCATGGGGTTGTTTAATTTTGAGAAAGTACTTTTTTTGTTTGAAACCCAGCTCGTCTAGATACAAGTACTGCAGATGTGTGCCCTCTTAATACTCAGCTTTGTCAGACTTCAGCACCTCATGGCTCCTTAACATCTAAAATGACTCATCCATAACAATCTGGAATTAAAATGCGCTATCAGATGAGAAATTTCCCTTCTGCAGTGATCTGTTAATATGCTACCTATGAACAGAATCTACTTGACTTGATGTAGCATCCTGTCAATGGGCCTCCTAGTAACATCATTTGAAAACATTCAGGTGACAACAATAACTAATGGCTTCATAAACAAACAACCTGAGATTTATTAGATGATCTCAAACATAAGAAAAAAATTACTGTTAATGTAAGGCTGAAGAAAGGCTGAGAAGTGCAAGTGAAGAAGCAAATCTCCTCTGCTTGGATTTCTTACTCACTAGTACAACTCCCTGAGGCCACAGAATTCAAACTAGACGTAGAGCAACAGTTCCCCAATTTCTGAAACCTCAGATCAGTCAGTCCAACGACCAACACATATGTTATCATCAAAAACCCTTTCCTGAAAGCACTATGAAAGCATTAGTCTTGCTAATTGCCCAGTCAGCTGTGATTGTGGAAACCACTACGTGACACAGGAATGCCTCTTGCGGAATACTTGGACTTACCAACTAAACTGCAAGGCCTGTCTTTGAGGGTATAATCCAAAGCCTCCCAAAACCACTGGAAACAGTCCCACCTTCTTCAGTGATGTTCAGATGAGACCCTTAAACTCTGATCACATCAGGAAGACTGAGATTTGTTTCAGGAGATTTCTTAACGTGTCAGTAGCCCTACCAACTTCCCTGCCACATACTGAAATGTGTTCTGGACCAGAGCCTAGGAAAATGGAAGAAGTGGCCCATGACTTCCCACATAGAAAGAAAACCCAAAAAACAAAACCCACAAATGAACAACAAAAAACCCTCCAATAAAACTGCAACTGAATTCTTAATCTCTCAGAAACTTTTATGTAAGACATGAAATCTCTGCAGCCTGAAAATTCATTATGTGCCTCTTTGCCACCATAAACAGCTATATTCCCACTCTCTTTCTTCGTTTCTCCTCTTCTCCCCACACACACTTTCATCCAAGAAGTCTCCATTAGATGAAGAAAAGAGCTATACAAGGAATTCTAATGACTAGTGAACAAGAGTAGGGGTGGGTAGAGTGTATGGAAAAAAAGATTAAATGAAAAGTTTGAAGCTGAAATGAAGACATGTAATATTGGAGAGATTTTGCTCCATTGTTTCTCTGAATGGTCACCTGATGTTATCTCCAGTCTCTGACTGGAAATACCTACACTGCATGAATCAGTAGTGCACCATTCAGCCTTCTTGCCTGCCAGTTACCCAGGGCCACCTGTCAGTATCAGATTAATCTAATAAATGAATAATTAAAACTGCAACTTTTCAGAGTTCAGGCTGAAACAGCACTTCTAGCACATTCTTGTAAACATTTATTCATACTAAACATTAATGGCACTTTGACCAGCCACAAAGATTCTTATGAATGCAAACTTGGGTCAGCTGAAGTCTGCTTTGAAAATAAGTGGCCTCACAAACTCCAGCACAGCTGGTTCTGTTTATGAGAACATTTACTTTTCCTTCTTACAGCACTTAGACACTTCCCCTGCCAGCCCTGCTGTGGCAGCCATCTGCCCCCTCTTCTCCCATTCTCCTACTCTTCAATCATTCTGGGCAAGTGTGAAAAGCCAAACCTTTCACTCACATCACCCACTGTGAGGTTTCAACTCTCCAGTGCATCAGTCTTGCAGATGGCCTAGCCAACTGTGAATCTGGAAAGTATTACATGAAACAGGAATTAACTCCCTTGGGACATACTTGGGGTAACCAACTAAACTGCAAGGACTACCAGACTGCAGTCTGGATAAAAGCTCCCCCTCCATACACCCGAGTGAGGGACCAGTAATGAGCCTGAGCTGTGATCTGCCAGTAAAGCTGTGTCTGTGGGGGTCCTTAAGGATACAGGATGTCTCCAGTCTGTATTGTGGAGATGAGAAAGGGAGGAGGGAAGGCCTACCACTTGTTATTCTCTTAGAAGCAACAAAAAATGAAGTCTCAAAGCTATACCTCCAACCTGGCCCTTACTGTTCTTACATTTTTCTGCATATTCTGCACAGAAAAGCTGGTGGAGAGAAGGGCAGCATTCCAGGTTGCAGGGAGAAGTTCCCTGTCCCCAAGACCTGCACGGAAGAAAGAAGGCATGGGGGAAAAATAACCTAAGAACTCTCTGCATTTTGAACTCCAGCTATATAAAGTGTCAGGAGGCACCTGGAAGCACTAGCTAAACAACCCCTCCATCACACCAGAAAGCAAACACCTGGCACCTGGAGAGAGGCTGCCAAACTGTGAACTGACACCAATGAGATATACTATTGTGGGGTTGGTTGGGTTTTTTTCCCCTTTCACTTCCTCCTTTATATTTGATAGAAAAGGAACAGTTGCTAGCTGTGCTACCCTGAGGGGTATTTCCCCTGGTACAGAGAGTGGCTGTTCCAGCCACCACTGTTTTTTGGCCACAGGTTCTGGTGTGCGCTCAAGCCAAGCCCGGAGGCATACTGACAAGGGAGCGGAGAACAGCAGGTGCTGTCCCCTGGCCTAATGCCACCCAGCTGGTGTCCAACTGCCACCCAGATTGTTTTTAGAAAGGCTCAAGCCCTACCCCACCGAATCAACAGCTTCCAGGACTAAGTAGGAATTGCACTTCTCACCAGCACACATTTAGACTAAGGACAAACACATCAGTGATGTACAGCAGCATGAAAACAGCACTTTATTGTGCCAAAAAAGAGGAGCACATGAAGGAAGAGGCAGGAAATACATCAAATGACACTGGACTTAGGACAGCAGACAAGGTTAATGAAGCAGGTGAATTTGGATACCAGTGACACTGAAGAATACTCAAGCACTTATGAGATCAAAATCCTACAGAACAGGTATCCATACAAAATTACACATGATGTTAACTAGTTGAATTGACCTCTTCTTACCATTTTCATTACACTGGGTTGTAGCTATAGAGACTAATTCAAAGAGAAGAATATACATATTGTGAAATAAGAATGGTAAGAGGAAAAATGCATAGGAAGAATGTGGTCTGTAAGGCATAGTCTAATGAAAAGGTTTTGTCCCACAGCTGTTTACAGCACACAAAGCTAATCATGTTATATATGTCAGAAAAAAAATCCTGCACTTTCTATTGCTGGTCTAGTCAGCATTTGCTCTTTGTGTCACCATTGTTAAGCCCACCAATTTACTCTGTGTAAACTCAGCCCCCAGCACTTAGGAATACTCGGGCCTTTCCTCCACTGTAGCTAGAGTGGTTTGTTCACAAAGGCAATGTATAGAAGACAAAATTCTTGGTCATTTTTAATGTCTGAAATCCATGGGATTGCCCCAGTAACAGTAGTGGTGATGTAATCAAGAATGTCTTTTAAAAGACAGAAGAAATACCTAGTAGCTCCTTGCCCTTCCCTGCTTTCTCAGCAGCCTCTCACCCTGGTGATGCCGATCCTCTCGGATGTCTGTCAACAGGCAGAGTAACTCCAGTAACGGGACTAGATTTGATCTTTTAATATTATTCACACTGCACTAAGAGCTAAGCATTTCCAGGCAACTTCAGGGCTCCTAAGTGCCTGGGTACAAGCACATGCACAGCATTTATTATCTACAGTGGCAGGGTCAACAAGAGACAGAAGGGGAGAGAAGCACTCTCTGATTAAGTGGTCTGTGAAAGTAATGAATGATAAGCTGTTACCTCAGAAGTATGCAGCTCTGAATCTACATCCTGCCAACCCCCCCGACACACACACCGTGACATCCTGACCTCATGGTATGTCTAACTCAGTTTTTATGACTCCATGCACAGTCTACCCCAGCCCAACACCACTTCTTCTCCCTTTCCCTGACTGATGGCATGATCTCTGTCTTCCCAGCAAAGTGCTGCAGCAGAGCATTTTGCTGTGCATACTAGTTGAAAGAAATGAGGGAAATGTCTGAGGTATAGCACCATTCTGTGCTGCAGCTTTTGCCATGGGATGAAATCCTTTGAAAAGCTCAAATTAGATGATAATACTGGCATCATTTGGTGCTACACAGGTTTAGCACACCACCACTGTTGCTATTATATCAACTGTGGGGCAATGAAAATTTCAAGAACATGCCTGATGTCTTCCTGCTTTCTGTCAGAGAAGAGTTCTAGAAGATTCAAGCCTATCCTAGGACTGCAGTCCATTTTGCTCTATGTGTATTTGCAATGTTTTCAACATGCCTCCATTGAAATCAATGGAGTAAAAGGCAAAAGAAAGCATCAGAGTAACACTAAATGCCTCAAACAAGGCTCCTAAAATGGAGAAACTCAGTATTTAACACTTCCCTGTAGGCAGAAGTTCTGTTTTTAGTATTTTCACAACACCTGCCATAACAGGATCCTGGAGAACCTAGATTAGTAGTGAAATTAACAGTACTGTACTATTAAAATATTAAAAACAACAACTCATACTGCAACTCAAAGTCACTGCCAAAACAGGCAAGTGAGCATTCAGCTGAGGCTGTGCCAGGGAAGCCTGAGTGAAAGAGGAAATTGCAGCAAGCCTTTTAGTGAGCACAACTCTGAATTTATAGTGGAGCAAGGCAAGGCAACCTCAGTATGGACATATTCCAGTGTAAGCTACTTCAACTTTCCTATGGAAATTTAAAACAATACTCTGACCTACAATAGTCAAAGACCTCATAGTGCATTCTGGAAAGCTAAAAGACAGCTGGCTAAACACAAACGGGCTTTGTGTTCACTTGATAGAATCATCCACATGCAAGTTCAGCAAACTGCTGTGCTGAAACCCCAGCAAGCTGGAAGGCTTAGCAGCATGTTGCCTCAAAAGTAACTCTGAGCCTACTACAAAAATATTTAAAACACCTGTGTAATGGTTTAGATACAATACAAAAGTTCCAACTCTGCTGTACAGGTCTCACTGCATCCTGATCATACAAATGTGGTTTACATATGTGCACTAGTTTTGAAGCTTTTCTGGTCCTCCAAGTCTACTGGCTTAAGCTGTAGAATTAATGAAGTATTGATTTATTGTTTACACTGGGTTTTTTGGGTTTTGTTTTGGAAAACCTGTAACTCTGAAAAACATAGCCAAAACATTGTTTATACCACTCAGTTGTTTACTGCAGGCCCAAACCTAAAACCTAGTGGTTGATGGGGCAGATCATCTCCTGATGTAAGCCAGCATGGTACCACTAACATGCCAGTGGAGTACTGCCAACTTACATCAGCTAATAATCTGGTCATACTGCCACAACAGAAGCTGAGGGAAGCTCAGTTCTTTTCTGCATCAGGCTCTGTTATACATTGATTTGCACGGCACTGTATGAATGCATCCACGTTTTCACTTTGATTTGTTCTGCACTGAGAGATTATTTCACAGATGTGATCTGAGCATCCTCAGTATTGTAAATCACTATCGTACATTTCAATTAATTTTCTGTTTTCCCTGTTCTTAAAGTGTGCTGAGACACCATGTACAAAGCCAGCAAAATGAGTTAAGTGATCACTAGATTAATCATGAAAGAAACTGTTCTGTGCTTCTCATGACATTCTGTAATTATCCATCTGCATAAATGTTGTGTTTGGGGGCTTTTTTTATTTCTAGTAACTGAAAGAAGGCTAATGTACTGCTTGCCCATGGGCTATACACAAACTGGCTACAGTACTGCACCACGCACTAGACAGATGCAGGACATAAATTAGCTGTTTCATTTGGATAAATGGTGATCTGATTTCACCCTTTTCCTGCCTTGCCAGCAATCAAGTACACAGATATATTTCCTAATTGAAAAATTAATCATATTTTATATGTTCTGAAAAGGAACATGTATTTGAGTATTAGTAACTGCTAATATTTGTCCATTAGACTGTTCCTGTCCCATGTCTATCCTCCTTTCTATTTATACTGGCATTGATCAGCCTGTTCACTTCCAGTTTAAATTATTCAATTCTGATTTGATTGCCATGTAATTTAAATGCAAATAATTGCTGTAAGGATGACATTTAGAAAAACAGCTCTGCTAAGCAGGAAGGTCTTTATTAGGCACAGGAGTCTGCCAGTAATATCAGAAGCACCCCTTTGACTAAGAGACATGGGAACCTATCATTTCAGTTCTTTTAAAAGATGCTCTTATTTCCCTCTAACTCCCTTTAATTAAAACTCTTATACATCATCATCAAGTTTGGTATGAGGGTAAAGCATAGGCCACTGACTGAAAGGAAGGGGGGAGGGAATATTTTTAATTTGGCTTTAGTTCATAAGGCTGTGCTCTAGATAACTGCAGTAAAATTACCCTCTTGTGAAATCATGATTTTATTTCATAATGCCCCCCAGTTCTGAGCCAGGGTCTGAATGAGTAACACTGAAAAGCATTTCACACAATAAAAAAGCAGTACATGGAAGAAAAAACTGTATTGTTTTGAAATAATCAAAACCAGCTCATTTTTCTCTTCTTCCCTTGCCTTTCCTACTTTTTAGGGTTAGCCAGTTGTTTTATCAGCTCTGCCATGCATGAGAAGTCTGGAGACTCTGGATTGCCCAAGCTGGAACTGAATTACAGTCTCACTGTCTTCTCAAAGTAACAAGGTATTTTTATATGCTAGCTCTGCTTTGAAAACTTCATCAGACATACTAAGAACAGCATTCAACACAGCTGCAATGCCTGGCTTTCACACTGTTTTAACATCTCTAAGAATCAGAAAAAACCTTATTTGCTTTATTTTAAAAACTAACATTCACTGTGAATGTTATTTTATATCACTGAATGACTTTCAGCCTTCAAAATTTAGAGACTGAGCTGTAGGTACAAGAGAGTTAAACTGCTCCAAATGCAGAGCAGAAGTAGGTTGGGCAGTTCAGCAAGGATTCCCTGAAGGCCCTCAGACCTGAAGATTTTTCCTAGAAAATGATGCTGCCCAGTTTTTGCTGACTCACATATGAGCTTAACCATTACAGTTCATTCAAAAATATACATAACCAGACATCCTCCCCATGGTGGTGTAAACTAATACAACTCAAGTTTAGCTGAACACCGGCTTTCATCAAACAGGGATGTAGAAGGTGGGGAGGCGGAGTAAGGGAACAGAACAACAGCAAATTGGCTTCTACAACTTGTCACCAAGATCTGTGCAGATTCTTCTGGTATTTTCTTTCATGTTTTCTTGCATCTGTGTTTTACTTCTATTTAGCAATTGTAATCCTTCACTGACTGCAGGGACACCTCGTGGTGAGGGCAAGTGAGAACAGCAGGCTGCCATTCAGTTAATTAAACCAAGTAGCAAAAGAGTGACAGATGTTTTGGCTCCTTTGGCTAATCAGACTTTCACAGGCACCAACTTCCACTCCCACTCTGATTCTAGGGTGTACATTTACACATCCAGGACACAAAACACTGACACAGCAACTTCAAGAACAAAGGACTGAGTTGTCTAGCAAACCTGAACTGTCTAACAGTCCACTTATAACTATTAGCTTGTGTCTTCCAGGGGCTACGAGAGTGGCCCATTCAACATGACACTCAGTTGAAGCAGCAGTCCTCAGAACAGCTGTTACGGCTTTCCCCCCTCCTCCTTTCTTTAATGTGCCAGCAAAATACATTTTAGTGACTCACTGCAAAATTCCTTGCAGGGATTTTCATTTTTTATAAAAGGCACACACGTGTGTATGATTTTTAGCAGGGATTCCCTTTCTCCCCACTGCAACTACACTGTGGCACTGCCACTGCAGCACCTAATCTGTTACATAATAAGAATTGCATCAGCTTGCTTACCCAGTGCAGTGACCCAATGCAGACCTTGGCAGCCAGAAGAGGAACGGTGGGATCTGTAGGTCGCAGTTTAGCGCACTCTTTGAGCACTGACACAGCATATGCTGACTGGAGGAGTGGGAGAGAGGAGGAGGAAATCAAAAAAGGCTGATTAGACAATGCTGTTGAGAGTCCAAGCAAAATAATTGCAGTGACATGTACAAAGAAGTGCTATGGAGAAAAAGAATCACACGTCAGCAACGAGTTAGCAACTTTATTCCCACCTCCACACGCAGACACACGTGTGTACACACACGCACACAAACACACATGCTTCCCACGCTCTGAGGAAACACGCCAAAGAGGCAGCCCTGGCTGTGCACTTCACAAGAAACAGTTTTCCTTAGCTATCAATGCACTGATTATTTTAACTCTGCTCTCCCAACACAAGAATTCTGCTGTAGTTTTGCTTGCATATAACCATCTTCCAGTAAACCAGGAAAGATCATAAAGAGCTTATCTTTCAATACATTCACATTTTAGGCCAACTCCACTCAGAGAGGTTTCTGCAGCTAAAGTCATCTGTTCAGTAGGTTCTTTGTGTCTTCTCCAGTTCCAGGACATACAAGAAAGCAACTGGGACCCCATCATAAAAGAATGGAACAAGCAACTGCAGATCAATACCCTGGTTCAGTGGGTGGTCCAAGCATGAGTTAGAAAGAAAGCCCATAAAACTCCTGCTGTCTTTCTGGTGTTAGGTTACCATTAATGAGGATGTTTTTTAAGATTAGCACTTACACAGCCCTTTTGATCCAATGCGCTCTGCAAACACTGCATTTTACAGCACACATTCATGGCTGCCACGTTTCAGATGCTTTAAAGGGAAATGAAGAAAGCCCTGGTCTGAGTTAGCAATGAGAAGGCTGCGTCAGACAGTAAGGAGGTGACAGGAGTTGCCCTACCAGTCTCCCAGCCCATCCCACCTGAACCACAGTTTGTCTCACATTTAAACCTTCCTCACTACTGACCCCTGATCCACTCAATTTTCTTGTGCTTAAGCTCAAGGGGAAGTTTTATTCTCATGCAAGGAATTTCTCCTTGCATGCCTGTTTCCTCCCGAAGTCTTCCACACAGTCCCAAGACACAATGTTCCTGCTCAGAAGCACATTAAACAGTCATGGCCTTTCCATATTACAGAAGAGCAGCAACAGAAGCTTGCAAAGTCAAACACTCTGCTATTCCTACCAGGTCCTGGCCATCTCCTCCTGACCCCCAGGGGCTCTCCCTACCAGAACTCTGACCAGCACTGGCAGCTGGGTCTGGTGACTGCTGCAATCCCCTGCAGCAGCACCACAGCTTCACATACCCACTGCCCATCAGCACTTTCCCCCCCTCACAACACACCAAAGTGGCCTGTGCCTGCCAGCTCCTTCCTCCGCAGAACTAAAGGTCCACTTCTTGCTACTGAATTCAAAAGCTTGATTAGGAATTTGCGTGGAAGGGGACCTGGGAAAATGGAAAACCAGATGTACACCAGCCATGCCCACATTAAGGCAAAGAGGGGTTTCATAACCAACACAGCATGGAGCAAATCCTCGTGCTTGAAAAGCTTGGGTACCTGCCTTGTGGTCTGAACAAGAGCAGCAGCACACTGTATTCTTCACGTTGCTCCCACTTATGTAGAGCATCAGGCATGATTAGTAAAAGTGAGGAAACATTTGCTAATTTAAAATTCAGAAGGTACCATTTGCCTAAAGCCAGAAGGAAGCTCATCTCAGACCAAGGACAGAAATCAATAAACTTTGTCCTAGAGCTTGAACCATTACTTCATCCCTCTCAGAAATAAAGACAAGTAATTCAACCCTGAGGTACAGGAAGAAACACACTGCTGTGCTCTGTTGTCACAAGGTGACTAGCATCCCTCAGAATGAACCTCTCTGACACCTATTTGTTCAGAACAAGTGGTGTCTCAGTTTTTAGTGGCATCTTATTCCTCTCTCTCACAAAATGCTACCTGCACTGAAAGCAGCTGGTATTCCCAGCAGCATGATGGACAGGTTGGAAATCTAAGCATAACTCCATATGAGACCTAGGCTGGATATCATCTTCTTGCCCTCCTACCTATATTCCAGCCCCACAGGTGTTTCCAGAAATAAATAAACGTGACAGCAGGACAACATGCACCGTGAGAGCCAGTATAGCTACAGCTGAACCCCACCAACCCTTGTCACCTCACCATGCAGAAGTGAACTGCAAAGGCCAGATATGTAAAAGGCCATACACTGTCCAGAGCCAACACTTGCAAAAACAGACACAAGCTCAACCCAGTGGCCATTTCTCAGCTCCCCACCAGCACTGCAACTGCAGGGAAAGCAGGAGGCATCTGGGAGCTGGTGGCAGCTCTCCTGTGGGTTAGCACAACCAGCAGTAGCACAAACCAAAGCAGTGACAGACCTGTAGGACCTTCCAAGGTCTACACCAGAAGTGACACAACCCATTCCTTGCCAGTTCCTCTTGAACTCTGCTCCCTCCCTGTCTGCAGGACAAGCCAATGCCACAGCCTCCAATACCCTCAAACCACAGAGCTCTTCCCGTATCTATCCTGTCCCCAGCCTGTTCAGGAGGCCACTGCAAAGCAGTGATTACTGAATGCTGCACAGCAGAATGTCCCACCTTGTGCCCTACACCCAAACACCTCAGGTGTGGAGTCACTTTATTGCATATGCACTCAGGTGTTTCTGAACATGGGTTTATAGAGCAAGAGGCACAGTTTCCACACTGCTTCTAAAACATTTACAAAGTTATGTCATTTAAAAGAAGTTTATAAAATTTGCAACTAAACATATGGAGCAGAAGTGGTTTTAGAAACAGGGTGACATGAAGCCTTTCTCTCCAGCTCCATTTTAAAAATTCAAGAGATATTATATAATTTCACCTTGAAAAATTTAGTCAGCAGATATTTTATACAGATGATGAAAACATTAGTCAAGGAATGACAGGAGAAATAATATCCCACTCCCACAAGTGACCTTACTCAGGGGAGACTGGCATGACATGTAATATCAAGGTTGCTTAAAGATACTAATTACATAAATAACCAGGAAAAAATATCAAGCACTCATTATTGAATACAGATATCATTGGATTATAAAAATACTTAATATGAAACAGTGTTTGTGCAACATTGAAATAATCTGGTAATTAAAATGTACATATTCTTCCACTTAGTGTGGGTGGACCAGGCAGCCAAGTGCATTGTTTGTGAGATTCACTGCAAGGCAATAATAATTTGATTTATTGGTGAGGCATGTTTTGAGAACAGCACAAATTGAATTCCAAGTGAGTACAAGCTTCCTACTCATGATTCTAAGCTTCAGAGGGGCTCACATAATAATTCAAGCCAGGATTTATGTCGTTTCTATTTAACTTGCTAATTGCTGGATTATAACAACTGCACTAAAACCAGTTCCCAAGGACTTCAAAAAACTAGGTCTCATGTGGCCTCTCATCTCCAGCAAGGAATCACAAAGAAGCTACTGGGGAAGGAAAAGGATGGAGAGGACACCATCCCCTATGTAATTACGGCAGCCATGGGTTTGAATCCTATAAGGGAGCAAAATGTTAAGAAAACCAACTATCCAAACATAGAACACAACTCCCACTCCCCATTTACTAACTCAGTAACAAAGCATGGAAGCATACTCCTCAAAGATGCCTGCACATGAGCAGAAGAGAACAAAGAACATCCTACAGCTAATTTTCTTTCTTCCTTCTCCAAATGGCTCAAGAGAACTTGACATCAATTATGGCAAACCCATAGATGCTGCCCAAATCCCCATTTTCCTAGCTTACTCCAACACAATTTCCATTCTTTCCCCTCCGTTCTCTCACCATACCAAATCAACCAAAGAAGGAAGTTAGAGAGCCATTTCACATTTAGAAGATAAAGAAAACATGGATATAAGTAAAAGGAAGAATAATTTCCAGACAGTAAATCATGCTTGATAGACTTTGACATGCCCTGAACAGTTGCTCTTCCCTTGTGCAGGTTCCAAAAACCTCCCTAGTTTTTTGCTTCTTTGGTAATACTTTTCAGCCAGAAGGAAAAATGTTCCTCAAGATGGTGAGTTTGATAGACAGCCTCATTCCCAATTTACCTGGCAGTTTAGTACAGAAATGAATTTCCGCAACTAGTGCTGCTATATTTCTTGCATCATCCTGTCTAAAATCTGCACTATTTCAAAGGGATTTGTGGGGAAGTGGAGGAAATCTTTCATCCCAATGCAAGAATTATTATTCCCTGTGTCCTGGGATTCACAGCCATTTAGATATAAATGACCTTAAACCAACACAGAAAGATGACAGAATGAGCAAGCAACTGAGAACTCTGGAATCAGTAGTTTTGCTGTCAGCTTTCCACTGAATTTAGGGATTTCTGTGAATCTCTCAGCAAGAACATTATTCCCCTAAGACATTTACTTCTCCTAACACAGGAACTGATTCTCTCCCTTTTCTTTTATCTTGTGTTTATCAAATTAGAGCACTGGAGTTAAGCAGCTTCAAATACTCTCTCTTAAAAGCACCTCTTACATTCTAAGATCTATAAGCACACATTTGTACTTGCTAATGTGACAAACACCTCACTTCACACTTTCTGTCAAGAAAAGAGAGTTAAGCCTGAAGGCAATTATATAGCCCACCTAGGTATTCTGCTCAACAGTCAGGCATCTTAGGAAATTTCCATTTTTTGTACTATCTACAGCACACAGGCAAACTCCCTTCTAATCTTTCCTTTGCACCAAAGGAAATCAAACTATTGAATATCCCCTAGATAGCTGACCTTTGTAACAGGATCTTTAACCAATGAATGTTCAATATTTTAACTTTCATTCCCTAGCAATGCTATTTAGGGAGCCATCCGAGGCCTCTGCTGCTCCCAAGGTTCCTGCCTGCAATACAAAGAGAAATGTACTTTTTTTTTTTTTTTTAATGCCAGTTGCCTAGCAACCAGCCTAAGCTTTTGCAAGGATACCAACAGAAGGAACAGCCTAAATCATAAAATTTGTCTGCTGTTGCTGCAGAATTATGTATTAAATATATTTATAACTTTCCTTCTAACCTTCTGGAAAGCTGTATGTTGGCAATACAGGCATGGCTGAGTCAAACTTGAAGCTCCTTGGAGCACTTAGAGACATCTGCTTTTGCTGCACTGTTTAAATAAGGGGAAGGATTCCTTTTTTCAGGTGCAGCACAGATAGGAGCAGCTCAGACGTTAGCTTGTCATTATTTGGCTATGACCAGTGTGTGTCAGCAACTTGCTAAGGGCTCCAAAATCAGAGTTCATGTCTGTGTAAGACTGGTTTCAAAACCTTAAAAATGCTGCCAGCACAAGCTTTGGGCAAGGCTGCAGTATCTCCAGCTGCTGAGCAGCCAAAGGGAGCACAGTGACACTGCAAGACTAGCTCCGGGAAGAGCTGGAGCTTAGTGCCTCAGAAACACAGCTGAATGACAGATGCCAAGAAGGATTCCATTATTTCCCTTTGTATAGGACCAGACACCTCCTGAAGCATTACACGATTAAGAAAACCATTCAGGTAGACATACATGATTTTTTCTTCCCCTTTGCCTTAAAGGGAAACAAACATAATGGCCAAGAGCAGAAAGGAGCATTTTGTGTAGTTGAAAGCAGCTTTAATCTGCCTGCTTTTGCAAGGTATCATGCTTGGAGCTTACATCCCCTACTGCCAAGCCCATCCATCTATACGGTAATGCTGACCATTGTCCCTGTGGTGCCCTCAGTATGGACTAGAGGGGGCTGGGGAGGGTCAGCAACAATGCAGTTGTTTCTAAAGTCACACAATTGCTGTCCTCAAGGCAAGCACTGAGCTGACCATGTTCTGCAGGGCTGGAGAGCTTTGTGGCAGGCACCACAGGACCACATAACCACCATGAGCAACCCCAGTACAAGGCCTGCTGAGCATAGTCCTTGCCTCCAGGCACCTGCTTCCAGCTCCACTGAACTCTCACAGAGGCTTTTCCCCACAGACCCTTCAACTGTTCCCAAGCTCTTCCTTTACTCACTCTTGAGGCACTTCATCCCCTCAGTGAGTACACAGCTGAGGAGTGGAAAGCAGATTATCCTCTCCTAGCAGATACTCCAGACTTCTTTCAGCTGGCCCAAGGCTATATTACTACTCACCCCTCCTCTCAAGACACACACATACTAAAGTTCTTCACTCACTAACCAAGTTGTGTTGTGGAATTTTTTTCAGGAAGACATTGAACATGAGTGTGAAAATGTTTCTATGCATTGCATACACTAACGACAGTAAACATCCACTGTACTTTAAGGCCCCTGAGAGTTGAATGGCTCAATTAGGGCACCAGCACTTTTAGACTACGCAGACTCAACATTCGCAGAATAATTTCACAGCTATCCTTGAAGAATCCCTCCCTCACTACCCTTAGGAAAATGGCAAATCAGTGTCACTAAACACAAATCTTGTCTCCTTGTGTGGCAGGCAGAAGACAGGCACCAATATTGCTTCATGTTGTTCAAGGCATGTATCAATGCAGATCTAGGAAACTTTCTTAAGTACCATAAATTTAAGCTAGAGCCTACTCACGATGCACTTCTGAGTCTCTACTCCCAGGGAGCTCCAGTGACACTTTGGGACACCCAGGCTAGGTCCTGTGTGAGGATAGTAGGTGTGGAAGGGGACAGAAGCCTGAAAAAGGAACATGTAACTGATCCAACTGGTCCAAGGCCAAGGAAATTCTTGCAAGTGCACAAGGACCCTATTACACATCCCTTGTGCTTGTAATACATCATCTAGACACTATGATAATTTTGCCTCCCACTTCAGAAAAGTCGGTAGAGATACCCTAGTCTGCAGGAGAGCTGTGTGCTGGTAACCTCCACGACCTCCAGGGAAAACTGTTAGCTAGAAAGCAACAGCAAAGAACAAGTCTAGCCCAAGCAGCTCTCTCTCTTCATTTCTGCAAAGATTACAAAGTCTTTTCCACTCTGTAAAAGAGAGTTTGGTCCTTCCTCTCCCTGTGATGCTCAACAGTGGTCACTTTTTCAAAATCCTGAGATGAGCAGATGCAACTGTCTGCACTGGTTTTACTCTGGCAGCAGGACAGTGGCTCATCTCATTGCCTGAGGACTCTGCCAGATGGCATCCGGCTATCACACCACTCGCCACTCAGACTCCAGCCTGTCCACGCATGGCAGCAGAGCCAGGGAGCTGCGATGCCCGCTCAGCCTCCAGCTGATATTGCCACATAGCCAAGGTTATTACCAGCACAAGCAACTTAAAGCATCTGTGAAGAATTCAGCATTCAGCACCACAGGAACAGGGGTGCTGCATTAGAATGATTTAAACCTCTTTGGCCTATTCAGAACTGCACTTGGTGACATAGGACATCTCCCACCATGTCTTTGCCATTGTCTAGGCTTTCCCAGCATTTCCTTTCCCTTCCTATCTAAATTTGCCTACAAAAGTATTTCAAATGTAATGGTGGATTTTTGTCATTTAGATATACATGTCTCTTTTGTTCAGTGAATATACAGCTCAGTATAACAGGCATCCCTAAGAACGGGTTAAAAAGCAACCAGACCACACCATCTTTCTCATGATGCAAGTTGATGCCTTAGGTTTTAACTTTTATATTTTTAAATCCTGTACTGCTTACAGTGTAACTCTGAAGTTCCTTGTAGCCTGTAATTCCTGCTCTCTCGTACTGGGTAGACATAACAAAGCCTCTCCGGGCTTTGCCTTCAAGGACAACCAGGCTGTTTTTAGGCCCAAAATGTGTAAACTAAAGATTCTAAGGGGGGCAAGCTGAGGGGCGTTACATCGCTAAAACTGGGGCTTTAATTGGAGAATTAACCCTGATATGCAAATGGTCCAAACCTATAAAAGTGTGAAGAACTCGTGACCTGTCGTCCATCTTGGGGTCCAATTTTTGGAAGCAGCCTTTGGCTCCCCCAGGGTGTACCTTGAAGGCCCTTCAAATAAATACCTGTCTTTGTTCCCTTACTCTTGTCTAGTCTCTGTTTCTAGGTGGCTGGAGGAGGCATCAAGTTGCTGAGAAACACAGGAAAGTGAAATTGCTGTCACTCCATTATTTCCACCACTTAAGTGGATAAAAGACAGGGAGGTTATGCTTCCCTGAGTTTTTTCATTCACTGTTTTAAGGAAGCCCCAAGGCCTGTAGGAACTTACTGAAGTGATGTGCCTATTTTTGTTAAGACACATGCTTTTCAGAATAATGTGTAAACTCAAGCCTACGTGTGGTAATGAGCCAAGGTGGCTGGCTTGACATTCAGACTGATCACTTGTGAAAAATGACAATCACCATTTGGCAATTTTTTGGCTAGCAGAGGAAGAAACTACACTGAAATATGACTTGATCGACAATATACAAATTAAACATACCTCTAGTCAAATTCACTGTAGAATAGAGGGCAAGATAGGATTTTATGGCACTTTTAAGAAGGTCAGAGTTGAAAATCCTAAAAACATGTTAAAAAAAAAGGGAAACCAAAATTCCCAGCATTTACAGGTTGATAAAACTGTTCCTGTCATGCCCAAGATTTATGAGCACAATTTGCTGTACTGCAGAATAAGTAATGCTGCAGGATGTGAGGTTTCATTACCAAGAAATGAGATCATGAATTGGCTGTGACTGAGACAGGTGAAAATAGATCTTCACCTATAAAAGCTCAAGCGTACTCTGCATTCTGCAGTCTAGACAGACCACACTATTTTCTCATCAGTTCTTTCTGCTACACTGGAGCACTTGCTTTTAAATGAACTCTGTCCTGCTATCAAGCTGCAAAGCAATATAAAAATGTATGCCACATCTCCCATTGGCAAGATGACGCATTGCAGAGTGTATGACAGGAATCCTCAGGGAATACTTTGGGATTAGAAGTGAAATACTGCACAGATGGGATTGTTGGGTAAGGGAATTCCTTCTGACCCATATAGGGCTCAGAACATTTAGCGCTTTTACATCAATAGGCAAGATCAGGACATTTTACCCTGTAAATATTTAAAGACAGGCAAAAAGACATGATGTACTTGAAAATCTGAAAAGATAGGACAGTTACAGAGATAAAAAAAATTTAAAAGAGCAACACAAATATCTAAGTACCAAATATTCTGTAACATGTAGGGAAGGTGAAGAGGTATGCAAACATAGGACAAGAATGGAATTGTCATTCAAGTTGTTAGAAGCTAAAGATCAGGCCCCACTTCTACATGCTAACCTAAGACTGAAGTACAGTCATTCTCTGCATTTACTCACTCTCAGCCATCAGCAGTTAAAAATCTTGCTTTGCTCTACAGCAGATTACTAGAAGTACAGCATTGTCTGCTGTTGAGAACCAGTTTACATAACTTGTAAAGCCAAAAAAGCTCCCAGACAAACCCCATGTTCATGGTAAGATTCTGTGCCTTTCTATCATGGCCTATAGAGCCATTGTTGTCCTCAGTATCAAGGGATCAGATGCCTGGAAGACTTGCAAAAACACAGAGAGCAGGACTGTGCTAACTCCAGCTGAATTCCAAGGTGAGCTGGACATGACATGCAGGCCCCCACCTAACATAGGTCAGTGCAAGGTCTTAGCACCATGGCACCAAGCTCATTGTTTAAGTATTCCACCAGCAGCTTCAGGTTTCCTTATACACTATTGACTCTAGCCATTGTTTTCAAGCTTGGAATTGGATTTTGAAATACTCGCAGTGAACTTCTTCTGTAGGAATCTGTGAGACTCCTTCTGACTAAAGATCTCTGTTCAGCTCCCTGCTGATCTAATATGCATTGCCAAAGCTTTGGTATCTCATAAATCAGGCAGATCTGTTATATGCAAAAGGAGACAATGATGGATTCCCAGAACAGAGTTTGCAAGGTCCCACATGGTACACCCCTGGTGCCTCACAGAGGGGTCACTACAGATTTGCCTAGGGTGTTCCACAGATCCCCAGTGATTTAGGCTCCAAACAATCTCCACAGAGCACTTTTTCCAGTGCTGCACTACCCTTATTTTTTTGCCTCTTAATAAGAAACATGAACTTGTGTTGTTGAAACTGGATGCCATCACGTCTTCTCCTCGCCACCACAGACAAGATTAACCCCTTCTTTTAAGAGCTCTTGAAGACTTTTTTCACCTTTTAAGGTGAAAAAAATCATTTTAGTTTTTCCATAGTACTGCTTACTATACCCTTAGTCACATCTGATGGTCCTTATTAGGCTTTCTCTCATTGTTCTGCCATTTTTCTGAAGTAGAATGCTTAACAACACACAGTCTTCCAAGATAAGGCCTTGCCTATGCTCACAGAAGTGAAGGAATCCCTTCAGACATCTTCCAAGCTTTGCAGCCACTTTTACCTCACAAGACGACAATTTCTTTGCAAGAGCATAGATTCATCTCCTATCTCCATGCCAAGGCCACTGTTTCCAGCTCAGCTTATAGCCATCGAAGGCCAGTAGTAGCTGTAATTTGGTAGATGAGTGCTAGTTGGTGGTCTCCACTCAGGTCCACATGGATTCCTGTACACTCCATGGGCACAGAATATAGGACCATACTAAATGGTCTACTATGCACAGCATCAATTTGTTCATACCTCCCAGAAGTGTAGGTGGGGACTCCAGAATGAACTGGCAAAATTCTGTACCATCTGCATTTCCTACAGGAAGTCCACTCTTTTTAAGACTAATCAAGAAAAGCTCCTGTTACCTTTGCCTGCTTCTCACAATCACATTTCAACCATCTCAGTGGTTTACTGATGACTTTCACAAATACCACGCTAATTTAAAAAACCACTTACGCTGAAACACACAACCATGCCAGCATTTACACTGTTTCTTTTTCCAGAGCATATTTTGCACCAAGCACTTTAAAAATATTAAACCTTACAAGTTCTCTACGAAAAAACATTAACATTTCCTTGATCAGATGGAAAAACCACAGCTTAAGTCAACTGCCCAGAGACACAGAGAGTGGACTGATGGCAGTTTTAGACATCAGTTCTTTCTTATACTAAGCTCATTTATGTTGAACCTGCAGACAATGGACAGCTGTATAGTGATTTTCGACCCACAGTTATGCACAAAATCTATTTTTCCCCTTGATAATGAGAAAAAAACACTACAGATAAAGAACAGTACTCAACACCAAATGCACGCCCCTGATCACAAAGTGCAATCAAAGACTAAAAGGAGAGCACTGTCCTTTCACTGAGCTGCCTGATGGCACCTACGCCCACAACACACATGACTCTACACATTCAACAGATTCCCTCTTCCAGAGGAAAATGTGCCCTTTCTGAGTCCTTTGGTTTGAACCTTACCTTTCCACAAGCCACCATGGACAGGGCAAGCTGGTACCAGAGGTGAAATTCATCAAATGCAAACTTCATGGCTCTCTCCAAGCACTGAGAAAGAAGTGATGAAAGAAATATCAGACTATTTATTTTCCTTCTTACACCTTTTGTCAAGACTGCTGCTTAGGTCAGGAAACAATCTGTTGTGGCCCTGGAGACCCAGGTGATTTTTTTTTTTTAATTATACCATTTACACTTCTCAGCTAATGGGACTTGTTGGTGTACATCATCACTTCAAACGGCAGCCACTTTGTTCAAGTACCCACGTATAAATTACGTGAATGTCGCAAACGGTTCTGTGTGCATTTCTGGCCTGTGCTGCCATAGCTCTGTAGCTGTTTCTGCTAATTGCTAACTAGCACACTCCATTTGCACCTTCTCCGACAAGCCACCGCAAAGAGAGGCTTTGCCAGCATGTTTGGAGGGACAGCTTCGGCAGAGGCTGGGGCAGGTACCTCAGACAGCATCACATACTGCCCTCTTCTGCCCAGCGTGATGCTGAGGAGGTCGTAGACTGCAGAAGCATCCCGGAGGCTGACGGCTCGGTCATCCTGCTGCTCGGGGGCTCGGCTGATCACTGCGTCCCGGTTCGCCTGGGCACAGACACAAGTGAGGCATCAGAAACCAAGAGAGCAAAACAGAACTGACTCCTCCATAGAAGCTACACCCATCACTCAGAGTTTTGTTTAAAATCATCTCAAGGTTTTTTTCTTTTTAAAGTTTATCCCAACACAAGAAAGGTGTTTCCACAGAGATGCTTTCTACCCACATGAAGCAAACTCAAGAAGATAGCTGTATCTACAGAAAGGAACTGCTACACATACCTCATCTGGATTTGTGTCACAGAATTAGAGCATTATAAAACAGACCTACCAGATCCCATTTCCTCAACAATTAGAAATTCAATGCCATCCTTAAACCATCTTCCTTATTTCCTCAATAATTAGAAATTCAAGGCCATCCTTAAACTATCTTCCTTATTACTTCAATTGCCTGGAACTGTGATAACTGCTTCCATCGCTGATAATTTATCTTCTACGTATACACTAGATTTCCTCACAATAGCATCCATTTTTGTTGCTCTTTTCTGCTACTCACCTTTTATTTTTTAATTTGAGCAGGTTGCCTAAGAAATCAAATTTGCCTGCCATCAACTTAAAGCAATTAGAGGTTTGGGCAATGCAATACCAAACATATATTTTTAAAATATATTAAATATGTCTTAATTTTGCTAATCTATCAGTACGTTTCTGGGCCTAGATCAGGAAGAAACATTACTTTTGACAGAAAATGATCAGTTCAGCAATTTCCGAGGATGTCCCAAAATACCGCATGCCACAGACTCAGATTTACCTCAAGATCTCAGCCCTTTGCGTTTCTCTGAGCACAAAGAGGGAGATTACAATTCCAGAGTAAATGGAAAATCCCTCTGATTTCCAAACACAGAGGACCTCACCCAGACTGCCCAGCCTCTGGGAGAGGCAGTGCTGGATGCCACTGAGCCTGAGCACTGACAGCACAGACACACTGCCCTGGGCTCCTCAGCTGAAAGGGGTGCAGTACCAGACACTCAGGTCTAGACATCTAAAAGATCAGAAAAATTAAGAAAATTGCCAGCAATTTCACCTTGAGCAAAGACAAACAAAATGTTCCCTCCTTGAAACAGGAAGGTTATGAGATTTATTTTACAATACAACTATAATCTTACATCTATTTCTTTCTAATTGTGGGGAGATTTCTTTTTTGTAAAAAGGTTAAACATGGGAATTAAGTGTAATAACAATTTCCAGAATATGCAGCCCTTAAAGCCCACGCATATTTCACTGTGATTGAGCTGCAGCTGTTTCATCATGATTTTATCTGTGCAATGCCCCAGTTCCAAGCACTCTTCATCACAGCCTCCAGCCGAGACTGCAAACACAATTACTGACAACTAACACAATCTCAACTGAGAGCTAAATGGTGACTGCAGTTAAAGGCAAGCTGACAGATCAGACCCAGTCTAGTGTTTGCACAAATAAACTTACACCAACTCCTGCAGCCACAAAAGCATTTTTCTTTTTCACGCTACTGCAAGATGTAATTTGCAATTAAAAAAATAGTTCAGAACAACAGATTGCATGACAGAATGAAACCAACTTTAAAAATTCTGCAACCAGAGTACAGAGACATAGCTTGTCTAGCTTTATTAGCAGAAATAAATAAGAATAAAAAAATAAATAGATGTTTAAGCTCTGTTTGGATTTAACATAAGACTGCTACTTTAAAAGGAAAAAAGGAGTTAAATGAAGGCATATCCTTATTGCATGATCCTCATTGCCAAGTGAAACCACCTACGGTTTTTTCCTGCACTGGTTACACTGTTATGACAATTGTTCGTAACAAACAGCTACTGAGATAGCACCCCCATGCTCTGTAATCTCATCATCAACTTCCCATTAGTCACCTATAGCCTGATGGTTTTTGGGTATCCATCTAGTACCAAGCTATGATTTTTAAGTGGAGGCATTAGCACAGGTAGAAAATTAATTAAAACTCATGACTGTCCATCAAGTTTTGCCAAAGAGACTGATACTAGAAAGAAGAACACACCGCAATCCTGCAAAAGCAGGAATATAGGGCATATTACAAAGGATGCAACATTCTAAAACTGCAGTCATACTGAACATATTGTACAGATCATACTTTACCCAAGCAGACAGCAGTTAAATGTGACATATGCATAGGCATGACAAATATTCTTTCCAAGAAGGTAATAAACCTACTGATTTTGTTCAAGCTTTCAAATATCGAAGCCACAGAAGGTCTTTGCAACCTATCACTCTCTGTACTTGCATGCATAAAAGTTGCCACTAGCAAATTCATTGTTACTTCTATCTCAACAATTTCTTCAATACTGAACCTATACCCAACTGCTAATTCCAGCTGCTCTAAAAAAATAAATCAAGAGCCCACATTATCACAGAGACATAAAAACCCCACAAACCTCAAAACCAAAAGATGCAAACCTCATAAAAAACTGGCTGAACAATAGCAAGAATATGGAGTGTTGTCTAACACAGTAAGGTAAATCACGATCCTAAGGCTGAAGGTACCACTGCAGTGTACGTACAGAGGTCAGAGAAGAGAATGTTAATCACTATTTCCTGAAACCCACTCAGGAAACTGGCATGTTTCTGTGACCTGCCTCTCACAGAAGGCAGGCTGCTGTCACCCAGATCACCATTAACTTTTTTTTTCTTTGCCTTTGCGTATGTTTTTGTAAATATTAGTTTGTCAGTGAGAAATCCTGACAGTCACTGGCAAGTACAGGTGCAAAACAGTTGCACTGCAATAAAGAATACACCTGTTCTGTGGGATGGGGAATTTTACCTAGAGAAATGTACACAGAGAGACACTTCATTCTGCATTTGAGAATGCAAAAATTCTAAGCTATTAACACCAACATTTTTTCAATACCTGTGTTTCTGTTGCGTCAGACCACTAGTTTTCCTGAACACAAGTGGAAAAAAAGGTTATTTGTACAACACTGGTCTCAAGCAGTATATCCATAACATAAGCAGCAATTTCAATTTGTCCTACTACATTATTTCCTCCTCCTCCACTATTAGCTGCAGTAAAACATAGCTACAAATACATTTTCAACACCCCCACCATGACTATTCCCTTTAAGCTGTTCCCATTGTCACACAGACATGCCTCACAGCACACAAGCAGGATAGAGAGAGATGATGAGTCACACCATCAAGAGAAGCCCTGTTCAAGGCTGTTTGTGGGATGGAGAAGGTCACCAGTGCTACCAACACAAGTTTCACCACCGGGAATTAGCATAACTTGCATTATAAAGGCAAAAATATACAGTCAATTCCCCTTTCTTTGAAGTATTCCAAAGTAATCGAGCAACCCAGAGATACATCACATTTGTATATTTTGGGATGCATTAGCTGTGCATGTAGGTGGCTCAGACATGACACCAATCCTATATGGGGAGATTGGACACATTTTGTAGTCAGGCCAGACCCATGACATTAAGCATCTTCAGCCCCCCTTTCCACAGCCCACTGACACAGCCCACCTGCAGGCCACACATGCCCAGGAGGCTCCAGCCCAGGATGGTGGCCCCGAGCTAAACCAGCATTCAGCTGTGGTGGTGTCTCTGAACCTGACAGGGCACAGAACCTGGGGGTCAGCAGGGCCTTTCAGTCTGGCTCGAAACACAGCAGTGCCACCGTGCAGGGACTTTCAGACCCGTGCTGGCTCTGACAGCAGGGAACACCTCTCCCCTTCCGAGCGCCCGCAGTGCTGAGCTACACACAGCTTGGACCTTCCTACTCACATACACAGTACCCTTACCTGCAAACTAGATAAGCCTCACGTCCACAGAGGATTTGCTGTACATCAGTGATGCTTATTTATGGCTTGTTTACTTCAGGAAGAAAGGAAAAGAGTCACAGCAAATCCAAACAGCCATTACTTCAGCAGTTATTATGCACACAGCTACGCCGCAGAAAATTATATTTTACCACAGTACAAAGATGTGCGTCTTAATAAAATGTCAAGCAATCATATGAATTACAATAGAGTATATTCCATGTAGCAGCCCCTACTCACAGCAATTAGCTGTGAAGTATCCTTTAATTGCTCACTTTGAAACATGGCTTCCCCTTCTTTTTTCCAAAGAAGAAAAAGAAAGCAATTAAAATCTTTAATGAGTGCCTGCTGCCTGCCCCCTAATTCATGGGCATTTGAATGTTCAACTTGTGTCTTTTCATAATAGACATAATTGCCAGATCCACTGCAACCCATCTATACAGAACGGCAGCATGTTTTACACAGTGTACTGTAATAATGTAATTGGTGTGATTCAATACTACCATTAAGAGAGAAAAACAAATGCTGTGTGTGTAAGTTTGACAACAGGCCTTCGAAATCATGCAATTGATGCCTTTTCTGCTAAGAGCTGGGAAATATTTAGCCCCTATCCTTTGGGTCTCCCTTCTGGCTGTTCTGCCTGCACTGCCAACAAAATGAATGAATTCTTCATAATGGCAAGAACCCATTCAATGGACGAGGCTACAGACTTTTTGCCTAAGTCATTGATCATCTCTAGTGAGGTTTCCCTCACTAACATATGCAACGAAAATACTCAGGCTTGACCTCAAAGATGCTGTGAAAAAGGCACATACATTAAAACAGGGAGGACAAACCACACCCCAGGAACTCACAAATCTTCTCTCAGAGAGATACTACAACTCATTCCACTTGAGACCAGAAGCACAGCAAATGAAAACTTATCCCCTTGTGAACCGCATGGCATCTGTCTCATTTCCGGTAATCAAAAGACCACAAGTCACTGGTGCCCAATTTGGATGTCTCATCCAAACAGCCCATTATAATTGCTTATTAAATATGACCATATAGATATATTTTACAAGTTTCAGGTGCATTCTAACACCTTGTACTGTAGCAGAACTAATTCTGGAAACATCACCAAAAGCAAGACAGACATACGCCCCCAAAGCAGCCAAACAACCCTACACAAAAGGAAGAGAGAGAGGCAGAAAGTAAGGAAGTTTGTTTATGGATAGTATCTTGGGTAACAAAGTCATGTATTTGCTAACAGTTATCTGGATTTAGAAAGCTATCTTCCAAGAATTTACATCCTCCTTGCAAGTTTGGAAACACGACTGACTACTGCGAAGCAGAAGAAAAGCTCTCATACCCTGTTCTCTAGCAACTCACGTCGGAACCATTTATTCAAGGGGCAACTAGAAGAGGCAGCGTATTTCCCACTAGAAACATCCAGCAGTCCATCTCTGCAGGTCCCAAACACATAGCTTTACCTTGCAAACCAGTTAAAGAGACAGCCAGATTTGCTACTCTAAGTGCGCAACCACGATTTGGCAGGAACCAACAGAGCAGGCAACCGTGTCCCCAGTTGTCTCTTTCAGGTGCCAGAGTCCAATGGCCCTCAGTAAGATAGTCATGATGGGAATCCAGCTGTTGTATCATCACTGGGCTTGGTGCCATTTTAAAAAAAGGAAAAAAGGAAAAACTGACCTACAAAAGCAACAAGAGAGTCTTCTCCACCAACTGATTTGTTGGACAGTGTTATTTTATAAAACTAGGAACTGCAAAGCTAACAGGTTTTATTTATTTCTGTGCTTAAAAATACACGGGTTTAATGTTGTTCTGTTAAAGGCATGCTCACAGCCATGAGTTTGTTCTCACCAGTAAAAAGAACAGGACAAGTCCCAGTATCTTACTTCCCCCTCACCATCTGTTCCATGCTCTCAGGCCCTCCAAGGTCAAATCGCCTTTAGGGATTCAAATCAGAGATAAGATGGGGATGACATTTCTAATCTTTGTTACACAGACACAGAATTTATTCATTTTGGATACAAGGAGCTTCATTTCCAGTATGAGTGAATGCAGAGCCAAAAAAAATAAACCATGTTACCTGGTATGTTTGGTGGACCACAGCAGCCAAAATCCCCAGCTGTAAGAGCCAGCATTGCCAGCACTGAATAAAGGCATTTCAGGCTGTATGCTGGACCTCAGATTCAAGAAGGCAAGGTTTCTAAATGCAAACAAAGAACTTTTTCTTTTTTTTAACCTCAAAAGTAAACACAAAAAGTAATATGAAGTGTTCCATTCCTGGCTCCGAGAAGCTTCTGGCTAACTTTAAGGGCAGTGCAGTCAACTCTGAATACTCTTGAGAATGGCTACTAAAATAAACAAAACTGCAGCTAAGGGTTATTCATGCCAAACCTCCTCTGTCTACACCCTGCAGCTCAAAGCACCGAAGTCCCCGATGGCGGAACCAGTCCTGTTCCCATTGGTAGGTGATCCAGAAAAATCACGCTGCAGCAAGTCACAAGATGTCCTCAGTTCTCCTCACAAACAGTGTCATAGGTTTAGATGGGTTAAATGCAGTAAGAAAAAGGACTAGCGGTTTAAAAACAGGCAAGTCCATTTTTCTTCAACATGTGATAGGAACACATCGTTCTGCCACAGCCTAAGCTTGTAATGGCTGTCACCAGCTGGCCTTGGTCTGAAGGAGAGCATTTTCCCCCTCTCAGAAACACAGCCCATCCATATCATAACTTAGGCTATACAAAAGCAATGACAGAGTAGCCAGGAGGCCACAAACCCCCACAAAGACAGCCTTGACTGTGGCAATCTTCAGGCTGCCTAATTTGTTTCACTAGATTCCTTCATGAGAACTCTACAGCCAAATGCTGTGACTAAGTAACAGCTGGCACAGAGAAGGGACGTTTGCCAAGCTCAACAACCAGGATTCTTTTCATTGTTTACTGAGATGCCTCAGCTTATGAAAATAGATTCCCATTTTTAACAGGACATAAAGAACACAGGAGGCAATTCATCAGAGTGCCAGGGCAAAACAGGCTACAAGCTTTCATTGTAAGTGTTAATACATCCACAGAAGCATCTTCAGAGCCATGAAAGAAGCTACCATGTTATTTGGCCATTTGAAAACCTTTTACATACTTAAGCTCAAAGGCAGAGTGAGTGAAATACCGAAGGAACCATTAGTTGTCCCTTTATTCTCATTTCATCCCACCAGAATATGCAAACTGGCTCCCTTGCAATGCAAGGGAAAGTGATAAGAAGTAATCACAAGCCAGAACCCTCCACCATTAAGAGCCAGAGAAGGTCTGGTGAGAAACAGGGTCCAGCTCTCAAGAACATCAAGGCAATTTCCTGCTTTCCCCTTTACAGGAACAGTTCTACTCCTCCATAACATCTCCTTGGGAGTCACGCAGATCCTGGCAAAGTAGATGTCAGCTTTGCCTTAGGAAGACAAGTCAAACATAAAAACAGAGTGAATTTCAGCAGCAAAGGTCTTCCAGGTGTATACTTCTTGAAAAGCTACTTCTTGAAAAATGTCTCCTTTTCAGCACATATTTACTTTGAGGTTCTCTGATGATTTATGCTCCTCCCCAGCACATCTTTGCTCTGTGTCCCCTCCACAGGCTGACAATTTCTTATGTCTCTCCTTCCCATAATTTTGTCCCCTTTCAAGGTCATTTTGGAGTGGTAGGAGTCAGGAACAGGCATGTGAAGAAGCTGTTTGGCTTTACAGTCCTGCAAGAGAGTTATAATGGCCTGGCTGCTCTTAGTCTCTTTAAAAATCAGAGAGGAGAAGTATCCTTCTGGTGAGTTTTGCTCTGACACACCAAAGTGTCAGAGTAGCCGATGTAATTGCATATTTCTGTTTCATTTTAAGGGGTTCATAAGTGTAAATACTGGAAAAACACCTAATCCAGCCAAAATCCTGCAACACCAGCTATGTTGCTTACTGGCCTACAGAAACATATCATTATCACTTGCCACTGACATTCTCTCCAGGAAGGAAAATACATTTTATTCAGTTGTTAACACTGTATCATTAAGGACAGATCTCAGCTGGAAATCTGCTTCCTGTTAACTCATTCCATAAGCTTCAGTAAGTTGTTTTTTTAAAGAAAAAACAAATTCACAAAGCCAAAAACCGAAACTTCAAACAAACAACAAACCTGTACATGAGATCACTAGCCTACAGCAATGCTGTTATGGAAAACATGTCATGTCATAAGTTAAACAAAATTTCCCCTTCTAAGTACCATTATAAAAATCTACAGGGAAGTATTTATGGATTGCAAACATAAGTAAGAATTAGATTGCTCCCTCTGTTCCTTCACTTAGGAAGAACATTCACGTGGCTCCTAAGTGTATTTCTATACACTTGTCCTGAATTTTAGTTAGAACAAACTCGTGGCAAGGCTGATGCAAGATGAAGGCTCAGATGTTCCATTTCCCCAAAATCAGAAATACAGCTGCATGGCTACTGCAGTGCTCTGCTACAGGATCGTCTTTTATTTGTTTTATATGTAGCAGATCAAAATGCCTTGCATCTTCCTCCAGGAAGTTCCTATATATTAGAGGCAGCATTTAAGCATACACAAGCTTACTTACTTAACCTGGAACTCAGCACAGCAGTCCAGTTTCTGTCAATAGTATTTTCACACTACTTCATCCATAACTTAGCTACAGGACCAGTTAGCTCACCATTTTACACACTATTGGATAGGGGTAACTTTCACCTCCCCAGCAGAACAAGATTGTGGAGTTCAAGGTCCCACAAGGCCTCTCTAACTGCAAGTCAGTCCCAGAAAGGCTGGAGTAGCCAGTTCTGTCACTGCTCCAGACCCTGATCCTCCTCCTGCTTGGATCAGCCCCGACAAGACCCACTGACATGAGTACTTCTGATTTTAACAGAAGTGCACATGATATTCTACAAACCCTCACTCCTGCAGTCTCCACTCCTAATTATGAACAGCCCTTCTGACTGAAGAAAAGCCCTTGTAAACACAAAGCAGATGTCCTGCAGAGGTTTAATCTAGAGAGCACTGAAAAGCACATAGTAACACTAAGATGTACATGATTCTGAAGTCAATTTAATATTTTGGGGTGGTTCCACTTCTTCAATTTTTCCCCAAATTTTAGAAGTAGACAATATTAAATTGCCCTGTTCTGAAGAAGTTTGAGGGAAAGGCAGAGGACCTGAGCCAGAAGAACCAGACAAGAAAAACTGAAGGAAGCAAACACCAAGAAGTTTCCACAGTATTTGTTTTCAATTTGTCTGAAAGTTATTAAAAAGTTTCTAAGAAGGCTGTTGATGCTCCAAGGTTTCTGTTGATGCTCCAAGGTTTTGAATCTCACTATGAGATACAAGTAACCACCCTGTATTTAAAGCAAAATACACATTACTCACACCTTTTCAGAAAACATTTCTTACACATTTTCTGTATATTTGCATCTTCTCAGAACATGAAAATTATCAAAGGTTACCATGCAGTTATTTTTCCTCCAATTTTCTGCCTGCCTCTTAAATGGATTTTTTTTAAAGTCACCAATGTTATAAATAGAAGAAATCTAATTATTTCACTGTAGCTTATTATGAGTTTCTGCATGTCACAAGATTCCCTGTATCACTGCATCAGAAACTGTCAAAGATCACTCCAGACTGAAACAGCCAAGGACTGCAGACCTAAGGCATGAAAGCAGAATATTGTACCCTGTGATTCCAAACAGCAGGTACCACCATCACGCCTGGCTTTAGGCAAGGCTCTCTTCCTCTCATTCTTGATCCATAAATCCATGCAGATGTTATGAATGCAAACATCTGTCTACTGACAATGCCTCTGGATGTCAGAAGCTGCAGGCAGCTATGGTGAATGCCATCATTTTCTCTTCTTGACAATTCCCAAAACCCTTCACTGACATTTCATTTAATACAAGTGGTGTCACTAATAAAAGAATGGATAGCATTTTCTGGTCAGCATCTGAACCCTTGCTTCTGTTTACCTAGGGAAGATTCTGTGAACAAAACCAACCAGGAGAAACGGAAATGCTAGATATCCCTTTGCACTATTAATACTACAAACTCATTTTTGGCTTACCATGGATTCACTGATTAAGAGGAGGAGGAGAGCCTCTTCAACGTTGTCTTGAGGGCAGTACACACTGAAAGACAGAATACATTTTTCTGAGGAAGGTCAAGAGTTATCCTGTCAGCCTCTTTCTCACTTCGCAAGAGAAGCCGTAACTTGAAGCACCTCATGCATAATTCATTTGCTAGGCAATACTTTCTTTGCAGGTTCACACAATTAAAAGCCCTGCAATATATCTTAGATGAGCTATATTGAACCCTAAATACATTATTTCAATTTCATAGCAACTACAGCCCTTTGGCTGGATTTTCTTCTTCCTGGGAGAAAAAAAAAAAATCACTATGTTTAATGTTTTATTTTTCCAGCAGACTTTTTAGTGGGAAGTTGAAAAACAAGAAGACACAAAACTACTACATGAAGCAGTGACATAATGAGCAGTACCAAAGAGTGTTCAAATACACTCCTTCCTCCTTCCAATAAACCGAAATAAAAATGAACACTTACTTTTCTTCTGAGTACATCTCAGGCCTCCGACAAAGAAGATTGCTAACATAAGACTGATATTCTTTGTTCATGAACTCAGGCAGCGGATCAGATAAAGGGCTCCAGTAACACTCTTCACTGAGGGAATGGAGAAGTACTTGGGCTAACTGTTTGGCTGCAGTCTAGAGATCAATGAACAGTACAGAAAAACACATACATCAGTGAAGCGTTCTCCAACACAAAAGATTCACCCCTCCCCATGTTCCACCTTGGGAAGGAGATGTACCAGCATAACAGTACCACTTTTCAAAAAGATGGAGTAGCAAAATCAGCTGCTAAGGTCTGCAAAAGTGTCAGTTTCTTCCCTCCTCAGAAAAGACCAGACTTCTGCTTTTACATGGTCTTGTTGCAATGCTCTAGGAAAAAAGTATCAAAAAGGCCTGACAGCAAGGGATGCTCTGGTGAACAAGGACAACAGATTGTCTCAGCAGTCCATGTGGCAATCTCACAATAGTTACTATATCAGAGTATGATGACACAATACAGTGTACTCAGCCTCACAATTTTGTATGCAAGTCTCAGGACCAGAGGCGACTTTTGTGTTAGGTTTAAAAGATCAACCTTTTATCTGTTAATACCACGATCCCTTGTAGGCTTTTATTGTTTCATTTTGGTACTGCTTCTCTTTTCCTGTTGCAGTAAAGGAGGGAGGAGGGAAGATGCTTAGGAACTTTATAGTGAGACAGCAACATCACATGTACTTTTTTACCATCAGGCAGCCAAAGATTCCTAAATACTTGCTTTCCACTTCACATGCACAGCTCGCAAACTGGGCCCAAAAGGAGGCAAGTTAACTTCACTTAGCACAACCATCTTTGGCATTTGCCCTTATCTGACACCCATCAAATCTCTAATTTCTTGCACTGTAAATAGATGAGCATGCAAACAAGCTCAGAGACATCAAAATGGGTAGTGTCTTCTGTGAATTCTAAGCAGCACATCACTTTAAGCCATGAAGTAAATACTGCACAAAACAGAGGGCAGACTGAAACTTCAGCCCCTCTGTCCTAATACTTGTAAATTGTATTTTGCAACTTCTTTAACTACTAGATATTTATTTGATATGAAATTTACACTTTGAGATGTGTTACAAGCCCACCAAGAGTCATTTTCTTTTAAATACCAGGACAGGTATGTTACAGATGTCATACCTCAACATCTACGGGATCAAATAAACCACACTGAGGTTAAAGTTTCTATTACCAATTTCAGAAAAATAACTTGTTTTGATGCAAGGCTCTTGATTTCCATCCACCTCACCACACACGAATTCACTGAATTAGTCTAAAATGCAACCACAGTAGCATGTACTGCCTCTTAAACATTGTAAAAGGAGGCCTCATAGATGGCAGTGATCTGAGCATGCAATGGTGTCTCAAAGAAATATCATCACGGACAACTCCCTGGAAACCTCAAGACCTTCCATGCCCTCCCACCGACAAGTTACAGAAAGCTATCTGTTTCTAACTAAGCTTTTCACTGCTTTTTATAGCAAGTAACTATGAGCAAAATGGCCTCAGGCCCTGCAACATTAGCCACTATCATATTATCGTCTCAGTGTGTAATTATTTAGTCAGTTTTACCCTGAGGAGTCAACTCTCCTATATTTTTTTCCTACAGTCTTAGAGGGGAGGGAAAATAATATGTCAGCAAGAGAGAGATCTCTACGGGTTCACACAGAAGTAGGAGTACAGTTTGTGGTAAGCCATTCAAAAGGCAAGCACCAAATACTTCTAGTGTCTTTAATTTTAACATACAGTAGCTGTGTAAATTAGCTTCACTCTTGTTTTGAATAAGACCAAACAAACCAGAACAGGCCAAGACTCTGATTTATGTTATTACTGCCTTTAGCTAAAAAAAGCATCATTATGCTTGAAGAACACTGTGATCTCTCTCATAAATTAGGGGGAAAAAACCCCCACGTTTTACTTTCGTGCTTGAAAAACTTGTTTAATTAAAAACATTCTTCCCTTTGCCCTCTTGATGACTCTTTAAAAATAAATAAGAAAATGAAAATGCAACTTGGAAATCCCAGGAAAAGCTACTGAATGAACACCTTGAGAGTTCCCCTAAGGGATAAATCCCCCAAGGGTGTTGTACAGCTGTCCCCAGTTGCACAGGGAGAGGAGCAATTGAGCCGCGTTCTTTCACAGTCTAGGAGCAGCAGATGGTGAGACTCATTTCAGCAAAATGATAAAACAGGAGAGCACAAAAATACTGCTGAACCCTGACCTCAGTCTGGAAAAGGATGCAACCATTTGAGTGGACAATTATTTAAGTCATCTCCTCTAATTTGCTGCACAAGCTTCCACATGCATTTGTATTCTCAAAAACACTAGGCAAACCCATGCCCACCTCCCCTGCCCAACTTCTCTGGAATGACTCAAAACACAAAGCAGAACCAAGTACAAGTTTAGCTGTAAAAGTATCAATGCTTTTAGGGCTGCAAAGCTTTCATTCCCAAGACTGCTATTCTGCATGCTGTTGACCTTGTCGCCTCCTGAGCAACTTCAGGACAAGATCTCTCCAAGAGGAGACAGAGAAGAACCAGTTATAGGTCTAAGAAGTTAAACATAAATATTTCTTTACCTGAGACATTCAGGATAAAAGGATGCAAAGATGCAGAATGCCAACACCAAAAAAAAAAAAAAAAAAAATTAAAATCACTCTGTACTGTATTGAAGAGGGTTTTCCAGAATGAACACTGAAAGATGTCAGTTTAAAAAAGCACTGCTTGTTGCAAGAGAGAGAAGTATTTAATGCTTCTACATGCAAATGCAGAAAGGTGTGCATGCACACTGAAACTGGGAAAGAAAACAAGACAGCGTCACCTGAGGACAGCACTGTCAAACTAAATACACCTCTGTTTCTACTAGGGCCAGAAAATGCACTGAAAACAAGAAAACAAAACAATCAAACAAACAGAAAACAAAACACAAACCCAACAAAAGTAACCTGCATGCCCAGGTCTGAAGGCTTGGAGGTTTCAACTGGGCAGGTCTTTGAATTAAGGGGATCGCTTGACATATCACCTCCAAAAGTTAAAAAAAGAAAAAATAAAGGAAAAAAAAAAGCCAATCAATCAAGTGAGGACAAATATACTTTTGTGCTACTGCACTGGTCAATCAAGAGAATTCCTGCATACCAGACTGCCCCACCCTCCCATCTCCCATTCTCTTACCATTTTGAAGGTCTGAGTAGCTTTTGTTTCCACAGTCCGTAGTATTTCTCGCAGACTCCTCATTCCTTTCACAATATTTCTGTGGGGAAGACAAAAAAAAAAAAAGAAAAAAAAGAAAAACCCCTAAAATCAGCACACTGAAGACAGAATATTTTTATAATGTGCCAAAGCTCAGCAACACATCTGATGTTCAAACAACCCATGAAACAATCAATAACACTGAATGTGCAGTAGTGAGACAAGTCACTCTGAGGCACAGACAGGACAATGGAACAGAGCAAGGCAGCGACTGTAGCATTGCCTACTCCAGATGGCTTCCTAAGAGAAGATCACATTCACATTTGATGAACAGAGGGGACATTTGGAAGCCTTTCATAGCTCATATTTATAAAGCAGATGCTGCTCCTTAAAAGCATCCACATCTCCTCTTCATACACACAGATTGTACTTGTTTGAATTACACTGAGCTTACGTGATGCTTTTAAATGACGATTTCTTTTAGGTGGTGCTTAAACGCCTTGTGTCTGATGGTCCAGCCACATGGTAAAATTACAGTGGTTTAAACAGTTTATTATCAGGCAGCTAAACTGCAGTAACTGTCTGCTAGCACAGCTTAACCTGCAGTAAGAGGGTTAGACTAAAAAAAAAAATTAAAAAAAAAAATCACATTACTCTGCATACACCATGAGCAAGTAAAGCTGACTAGTTGCCAAATGCCATCTTAATCATGTGTCTGCGCACTCAGAGAGATGCAGAAAGGAAAGATTAAACACTGGACATATTAGTTAACACACTGGCAGCCTATCAGCTGTTCAAGGCTAAGGACATGGCCCCACCACCACAGTAACTGCAAAATGGTTCAACGCACATTTATTGCAGGGTCAAAGCTACCCAAAGAAATACAAGCTATCAGAAAAGAAGCAATGTTGTACAAAACAACAAAATAAGCAGTTGTACTGGTACATTAACTTCCACTTCAGCTTATCCAGAAGAATTTTCTGTGTAGATGAAAGTTAAATTTCATTTAAAAAAACAAAGCCATAAAATCCTTTTCTGTCAAACTGATTAAATTTTGAAGGTAAGCAGTACAGACTGCTTTTGTGCCTGCTTTCATGCATTGCAAGCCTTCTTGCACTCCAGAATCAACAGCAAACATTTGATGACAACAACAAAAAAAAAAGTAATTATTTTGGGGATGGGGAGATAAAAATGTGATCATGTTTACCATGAATACTGGCTACATAAAATGCCACCCTAAAGCTTGTAGTCACCAAGTCACAGAATGCAAATGCACATGGCTTTACTTCCAAGCAATACCCATCTCAGTTTTAAATTGTGAGGTAATCTGTACACTATCTAATCATGGGCAATGTACAGGCAAGCAAGAAAGTAAAATGAGCAAAAACACTGAAGACTTGTAGAGAAAGTCAGATGCTGTCTTTTTTCCTTCCACTTTCTCCCAAGTAAAAAATGTGCTTTGAGTTTATCAAGGGGAAAAAGCTCAAGGAAGTTTTTGTAAGTTGGACTTGAATACTTCAGCAAGCTCTCCAACGACAGAGCCAAGACACCAGGTGCTTTTTAGTGGGCCTAGAATAGAATATACCCACAAAGATGCAGTTCTGGACCTTATGCACAAGTAGTGACCAAATCCAACAGAACTGTTTACATGGTATTTACTGTCAGACAGAAAAAATTAATGAATTCCCCCATCTAAACAAAACTCAGCTGCCCAACTGCTCTCCTGGATTACTGAAAACTACCAGCATTTTCTGTTCTTCCATGGACTCCTTAAGAGGCTGGACAGAAGAGTTATGGAGGGTAACAGTTCTACAGAATTTTCAAAAATGCATTTGTTTAGGTTTCTTGTTAGCATAATGACATTTGTCTTAATACAGTGCCAATAAATTGCATTAACCAGAATCAGAAAGAAGACTAGTGACCACTTGCAAAGCCAATAAATTTCACATTTGGCACATACATATGAGAAGAAAAACCTACCAAATGTGATAAAAGAAGACAGTTTCATTCCTAGAAAACTGAAGCACCACTACCGTTCAACATTTTAGACAAGGTCATAAAACAATTTAAGCCTCCTGGCAGAAACACCTTGCTCTGGGGTGGGGGGAAGGGGAGAAGAAAAATAAGGAACAGACACCCTGAAGTGAATGAAAGAATAAATGGCAAATTGCTGCCCATCTGTCAGCAGTCAGGGCTGGAACCATGCAGCACATGACAAATACTTAGGAACACCTTTATCAGACGGCAGGAGTGCAAAATGGATGGCACAGGAGGAGCACCCAGCACTCGCCACCTCCTAGACAGCGCCCATGTGGTCAGGATCTATCAAAGAGCACCCACTCCATCGCCTGAGCTCTCAACAATACCAGTTCTACAGCAATGAGGATTTGGTTTGGCAGCTTTTGTATTCTGAACTTTACTGAACATTACTGAGCTGTGATAGGAGACAGAGCACATCTGCCAGCATCCTGCAAACACAGGAGTTTGTCTTTCCACTCTACTGTTCCAAGCCAGGAGACCATTGGAGCACATTTCATTTTGAGCATACGAATTGCTCTGCTCATAACAATAAGGAACTCACTGTTCCATTAATATATGCCTTTTATATACTAAACGTGCACTTGAAGGGGTTTTTTTTTAATTAGGACCTTAAGAAGTTAACAAAAAGAAAAGTATGTATTTGAACAGAAATACATACTATGTAGATGACTGGATGAGGATGCAGACATAAAGCCTCTGGCAATCGGTGGTGAAAACACTTGATCTTACTTAGATTAGAAAATAAACAATCTTGAGCCTCTGCAGGACTTGGATAGAGGACTACCTGGAAATCCCAGGTAATACTGCCTCAAGCCATGGCATCATAACTGAACATTAGATCATGGAAATGAAATGAGCTGGAAGAGTCCATAGGCCCGTACTGTACTGCTAAGAGGCCAGAAAAAGAAATGAGGAAAAACAGGACGGGAAAAGCACACAGTCATGAAACTGCCTTGGTTTTAACCACAGCAGTGGCCAGAGCACCATTTGAATGAAACATGATGAAGTGCAGTTTAGGATTCAGTTACGGCTAATCTAATAAATATGAACACAGACAATCATGGGCACAAACTGTGACAAAGAGCAACTTGAGAGTCCAGCCAGTCGAGCTTGGCATAAAAATATGTTTTGTTTGTGCATGTACCCTGTTAATATCGATTAATTACCAGTCCATGAATCAAAGCAGTCATATCAGAGTTATGTCATATAGTTTGGGTAACTCTACATAAAATTTTAAAACACAAGAAAACGAAGAAATACACTGTTTCCTATGCAAATTGCTGGGAAAAATACTGACAACAAAAGAATGGACTGTGGACATGGAGGTCTGCAAAGACAGTCCCCCAACAACATGTTCACCAGCAGATCATATTCTTATCCCCACTCATTTACTGCTAAACTATTAGTTGCTGACAGATAGAACAAACCATCTTGAGACAATTACATGGGAGTTTGCATAGTCACCTCTCCGGAGTAACACAGTATCTGAAGCACAGAAACAGCAGCAACACCACTGCCTTTGCCCACCTCCTTTTGCATCTCTGCACCTCACCCAGGTTTCTAACAAACCATACCCTCTCCTTAAACAGCTGTTCATGCATAGACACAAAATGCACCTGAAGAAAAGGCAGTAAAGAAATGAACCTAATATTCATACATCTGCATCAGAAGAAAAATCCCCAAACAAACAAACTAACCAAAACCTAGTGCAGATGATAACATGAAGACAACTGGCTACCTCTTACAGTATGACATCATCTGCCTTCCTATGTTCTGCATCCACAGCATCAACATTCCTCACTGGGGGACCAAAAGAAAGTTTTCTTGGGTTGCAGCATGGCAAACAACTGCAGGAAATGCATTTTCAGCAACACAATGTTTTTAAGCAGCAGGTTATTAAAAGTCTCTGCGACTTCTACAGCTGCAAGACTTGCTGGTCCTTACAGCTGGCAGTTCAACACCTGAAGGGGAGACTGGACCTTTCTTTTATATTGATGCCTTCTTTCCACTGCACACTGCAAGAGAAAAGGGCACCCCTGACCACACTCCGAGAAGAGCACATCTGATCCTGCCAGCCGGAACAAAAGCATAGCAACAGCACTTGTATCCCTCAGCTCTTCTGCCTGTTGAGACAAGAATAAAGCACTCACTATTCCTTTTGTACACATGTAGCACTGGGGAAGGACATCCCACCTAGTAGAACCTACCCCCTGACAGCTTGAGCAGTCATCATCCAAGGCTTATTTCCTACCTGAACACGCTGGAAGCAATAAGGGGAACAAAAGCATTTCTTTGAGCTGTTCAGTATCAGGTGGAGTAATCTATTACACTCATGAAGCATCCTAAAAAGCTTCTTCCCATAGCCCTCCCCTTTCCTTAATATATCCCAATGCAGCTTATGCCCTCTCGTGGCAGAAACCACACATTAGTATCAGCTGCGGGGGCGGACAAGTTGCCACATCCCACCAGGCTCTTTTTATCCCACCGGACCTTCCAGCCCTGGCTGATGTTTTGCACTTGCACTGCAGGTGGTAAGGAGCCCGTGGGATTCCACTCCCATCCCAGCTGCAGGATTTCCACTGCTCTTTCATCACGACACAGCTCCAGAGAACATTTTTCTGCTGTTGCAGCAATTCAGTTTATAATCAAAGCATGGCTTAATTCACACGTATTTTGCTTCAAATTGTTTTCCTGCAAGGTTTTTGTGGGTTTTGTTTGGGATTTGGTTTTTGTTTCTAAGGCTATAATTAAAATAACATGGGAAGGGAGCACGCAGGGCCCACAGTAATAGCCAAAATATCCCACTAGATATAATGAACTCATCACTGATGAAGGCTGAATTTAAAATGCTGCTGAATAAAATGAACACGAGTCTGATATTCAAAAGGTGCCTAGAGGACATCAGTGCCGTATGTCGTAAATGGGATTTTATTTTACTACATAGTTAATGAGCTTACTGGCAAGACCCGAGCTTTTTGTTTGCCATGAGAAGGGCAGAAGGTTAGGAAAGCACATACTGTGCCACAGCTGGCCAACCCCCAGCTCACCTGGAAAAACCACATACCAAGTGAATACTGAGACTACGCTTTACAAGTCCATACTTTTCTCTGTGCATAAACTTGTACTGACCCCTGACTAAAGGGGTCATCTTACAGCATTTGAGCTTTGTGGTTTTGTAAGCCTCCAGGTTAAAACAAGGCTTACCTGAAGGCACCTCTCCATGGATATGCCTACCAGTACAGCTTCACTCTACATGCATGGAGAACAGTGGCTATTCACAGTTGCATTTAAAGTCATCCTTGGGGGATAAAAAGGTAGCAAAAGAGCCCTAAACAAGAATCAATTCTCCTCCAGCAGAATCAGACAACTGTATCAATTTTCTACAGAAGAATTTAAACTGATTTCTGCTGAGATTTTTTTCCCCTACTTTTCTACTTTTTAATCTTCCCTAATTTTTTTGCTTTCCTCTCCATTTTACCCAGCAGGAAAAGACGTGAAGAAAATGAGAGAAAACATCTCTGACTGGGGGTGAAGGCAAGAAAAGCCAGAATTAAATATTTGTGATGACAGTTTGTAGTGAGAAACTCAGTATCTGATTCCTTGAGAATAAATGGGGTAATACGGTGCAAGAACAGGACTAAGGAAGGATAGATTCTCACAAGTGCTGTTTACACATGCTGAAGAGACATTCTCCTACATGACAAAATCTCTCCATTGGATAACCAGAGTTAATTACATTTTGAAGAGATGGCCTGGTTCTGGGAACAGCGTGTCCTCACCAAGGGCCTTTGGAAGTGAGCTTTCACAGTGTCTCTTCTGCTGGTCTCAAGAAGGTTTTCCACAGGTGAAATTCATTGCAGGCTTATAGATATTAACTCCTCTTGCCCTTCTGAAGTTCATCAAGAGCTGTATTTCAGAAGCATAATAAATACCCTGGAGCAGCACTGTTCCCACATGCAGTCTCCACAGTAAAAACACATAGATTTGGGGCATTGATTGGGATATTTAAGACCTTAGACAAACAAATAAATAAATGAAACTACCTGTCAGACTTTACTGAACTCTAAACCAGCTGCTGTGGCTGAAAATTTTAACAGCACACAGCAGTGTAAATTCCAGTCTCTCTTTACAGTCCAACTCCCCTTGTCTCCACTGGGAACAAAGCTGAGTCAAGACAAGAAAACTGTTCTACCCCACTCTACTTGTAGGTCTGGAAAAATGATGCTTAAGACTCTTAAGAAAGACAGAGAAACACAAACAGGAGAAACTGAAGGACGATGAGGAGAGTTGAGGTGAGCCAGCAGACAAAAGTCATAAAAAGAAAAAATTTGTCTTCATCTGAGACAAAACATGCAATATTATCTAATTTTATTAATATCTGCATCCACCTACCCTTTCTTTAACTGAGTCACGTAGGCACTCTGTAGAGCTGCTTCCAGAAAGTAGGAAAGTTCAAACTCAGAGTAAGTCACACTGCTGCCCTTGATACTCCTTGAATGTGTGTTGTTTAAGGTCTGTGAGGAAAAAAAAAAAATATATGGGAATACAGACAACTGTTGGAACTAGCCAGATCCTCATGAGCCAGGGACATCTTCAACAATAAAATGTTACCTTTTTTAGTTATTCAAAAATGTTATAAAATCAATTTTAAAATAAACTATACAATTACTTCCATGAGCTATTCTGCACGCAATATGAGTTTTGAAACACCATCCATTATTATTTTCCATCCTTTAATAAAGCAAGTATAAAGCTACATATTAACACCAACAGCTTGGGAAATACCACTCAAACTACAAAGATCCAGCATCTTGCACAGAAATATTAATACAATGTTTGAGTAGATTTATGTAGTTTAATATAACATAAATATTTGTTAAGAGTTAGCAAGCCATCAGGAGTCCTGATGGAAGAATCTCCATCCTTCCTCTATTTGTCCTATCAAATCTTTCTTGGTTTTGCTTCCTTACTGATAACAAGCAGCTTCCATTGCTGAAAGTTGCCTCTCCAAAGCAGGGTTTTTCATCTAGGACTGGAGAAGGACTATGAACTTTTACTACGTCTATCAGCGATCCTGCATTTTTGTCTCTGTGTCCAGAAGGCAACTATGTGAAAGGAGGTTGTAGAGACACAGGGGTCAGTCTCCTCCCAAGTAACAAGTGACAGGACAAGAGCAAATGTACTCAAGTTGTGCAGGGGCAGGGTTAGATTGGATATCAGGAAAAATTTCTTCACTGAGAGGGTGGTGAGGCATTGGAACAAGCTGTCCTGTCCAGGGCAGTGGTGGAATCACCATCCCTGCAAGTGTTCAAAAAGCATGTGGTCATGGCACCTGGCAACATGGTTTAGCGGCAAACATGATAGTGCTGAATTAATGGGTGGCCTCAGTAAATCCAGCGGTCTTTTCCAACCTTACTGATTCTATGATTCTACGTGAATGAATTACAGGTCAGACCCCTTCCCTTCTTTGCAAACCCAAGCTGTCAGCAAAAAATTTACAGTGTCCAGCACTGGCAGGAACACATCCTTCCACAATGGAAGGACAGTAACTTATTTTAAATCAAAAAACCATTCCATCTTTCTCTGCAGAGAAACAGAGCAGGCCACTTGTTAGTTGGCTTTCTTAATGAATTGTTACACATGCACTAAGCTTATTTTTTCTTGTTTCAATGCAGCTAAAAACAAAACCCGAGACAGAAACACACCTTTGCTACTGAGAAGAGCAGAAGTATCTGGTCAGGTCAAAGGCCTTTCAGTTACAGGACAGATCACATGCATTGCCATCAGTACTGCTGATGTCAAGCATAATGAGTAGCAAAGGAAGGGTATAGAAGCACATGGTGTGTCCTGTAAAGTCAGCTAGGAAAAGTGTGCATGTGCCCAGCAAATCAGTGGCACATATTATCTGCACGGCTCAGTGGAGGGCTCCCAGTATTCATCTTACTCATCATCCTACCAACCACGGGCTAAGCAGTTACTTGCTACTCATCACAGAATGGTTTGGGTCAGAAGGGACCTTACAAGATCACCTAGCTTCAACCCCCCTGCCATGGGCAGGGATACCTTCCACTATACCAGGCAGCTCCGAGCCCCATCCAGCCCGGCCTTGAGCACTTCCAGGGATGGAGGATCTAGCTTCTACTGATCTAGACTCCTCAAGGTTCACTTGGAAAAGGTGAAGCATTTCCAATTAAACTGCTATAGCTGACCCAAAAAGGGTTTCTTTCAGCTCGTTAGGGACCTCAATATTCACTACTGTGTATCATTTACACAGCAGGTATGTAAAATGTCTTGAGCTCCTTCATGTCAGCACTTGCCATGCAAAGTTCATAGTTCCTCTTTAGTAAGGGCTAAACTTGAGACACAACCTGTGCATATCTGAAGTATTTGTTGCTTTACCACAGGCAAAACTGGTTTCCAAACCTTATTCTCAGAGGAACCAGGTAGAGACCAGCTAAACTGCTGTTTTGCAAATGATTTTACTGAGACACCTCACTCTTTCCAATTTCTTCTCATACAGGATCACTAGACGTTTCTCCATTTTTTATTTTTGCTGTCAAAACCCTGGAAATCCCACCCAGGCCACCAAGCAACACCCTAAGTACATTTCTTCTTACCTTCTCAACCTCCTGCAAGTATACCTGGGCAATAACACACGCTCTCTCAAAACAAGCCATGACTTCCTCCTCCCTTTCACACAGTCGAGCACGTGAGGCAATTGAGTTGGATGAGCGCTCCAGTGACAAACCTGCAAAATGGCAACATCTTCTTTAACTGAAGCCCACCAACAGTGGTATGGCCATATTGTTCTTAATTTACCAGCTGACAGGAAGGCTTTTCCACATGTGGGTTTCCCTCTTGTTTTGATGACTTGCAGGACACTACCCCCAGGAAAATACAATTCCTACACATGCAAGGCATCTTTGTCATGCTGCTCTAAGACAGTGCCACTGCACACTCCTACAGCGCCTTTCAATTACGTTGTGAAGACAGGGCACACAGTCCCTCTGGTAGGAATCAGCAAACAGAGAAATTAGGATTTGTATTTCCAAAGACAGCTATAAATCTTGGGTGCTTCAATTCAGTGCCAGCCTGGCACTGAATTTGATAATTTCTAGGCATCTGCTACTTCAAGTGAAGCTTTCAATAAGCAGCAGTGTTGAGGGGGAAAAAAACAGACAACAAAAAACCCTAACTGGAAAATGATACAGAAACAAAGTCGGAAAATCTGAGGCCTCTCTTGGAAAATCTGAGCACATGCAGATTGCTCATGGACAAACAGCAAGCTCTTGGCAAGGCACAAGAGACTCAACCACAAGATCATTCCCTTTCCAAAGAAAGGAAAAAACCCTGGGTTTTGTACTACTAAACTTCTTTCTTGTATCATTATCCAACATCACCAAAAAACACAGAGTATTTTAATTGAAGATCCACAGCTACTGGTCCCTACATTAAGAACTTCTACTCTCAGACCTTTGTCTGGCATCACACTATGATATCCTTTATATCTTTATATCCTATTTGGATAGGCTCCACATCCACATATCAATTTCACTCTGATTGGTACAGGTTCTTGTGCCACACTGGATCTCTACAAGGCCCCACTGCTTGAAAACTTGGGTTTCTACCAATCACAAATGCACTGATGCCCAGTAGCCCAACACAGGCTAGTGGGCACAAAAAGTTCAGCACATGCTTTCCAATAAATTTTATATATAACAACATTCCCTAATAACAATGACAAATATGTAAGATATAATACAAAATCCTAGTGTTCCTGACAGATCCACAGAGATGACAAAAGAAGAAAAGAATTCAACTGTTCAGACAGCCCTCCAATGAAGTTATTTCAACTGCTGCAGTAGGTGGCAAAGGATTCGTGAGGACCCACCACAGGCACTAGCCATGCTTTCCTGGACTTCCACAGTCCAGGAGGCACAGCACCTCAGCTCTGCCCATTCCAGGAGTGTTAGAAACAAACTGCTGCAAGGCAGCAGTGGGCAGCCAGGCTTCCCCATGATGTACGATACAGTCCGGGCGCTCATGCTGGAAGAGCCTGAGGCTCCCAGGCAGCCTTAGCTTTGTTTACTTCTAATGTTCAACATTTGTTTTGTCCCCTTGGTTACTCTGCTAGGAGTTTCCCTATCTCATGTCCTACATTTGAGCCAGACATGAGCAGTTAGTTCAGTGGGCTGAGAAAATACCTCCCTGGTTCAAGCTCAGGAGGTGGCTCCCCACTCCTTCTGCCCTCTCCCAAGCCAGAAGTACACGGTGTGTTCCCTCAAAGATCTGTATCTTGGAGGAACACACATTCATACCTCTCACCTCTGAAAATACAGACCAGAGTAGAGCAGGAGGACTGAATTTACTTCAAACTGACAGGGTGTGTGGGACAGGGATGACATTCATTTTGCTGCTTTTAACTAATGCCCAATCTGTGTTTTCTTTTTCTTTCTTCAACATCTTGTACAGCATCCAGATATAACAGATTTTGTCTCTAGTCCCTCTATGAAGTCTCTGTCTTTACATCATGGGTTGTTTTCCTACTATTTTGATGCTTCTGTCTTCCAACCCTGTCAGTTTGTAATGAGTGAAGGGAAAAAACGCACATTAACTCTCTACAGCAAAAGAACAAACCAAAAGTATCCAGCACTACAGCTAGAACAAATAACTACAAATGTTCTTCTTACATCCGTCTCATTTTCATCTACCTCTGAATTTCTAGTCATTCCCCTTAAGTGAAAATAAATTTTAAGAAGTCTGCATTTCAGAGCCACCATCCCCTTAAGTGAAAAGCAGGGCTGAGGGCCCTACAAAAAAAAAAATCCAGTACAATCCACTGACGTTCATATACAAGCAGCATTTAATCAAACTGCAAGAGCCATCCTAACACAGTCTGTGTGGGAGCGTTTATCGTGGGAGATGTCACACAGAGAGAACAGGCTGATAAAAAGCCATTTACATACATGCTACAGCCCACTGCAAGGAGTTACTATCTCTGAGCTCTGACACGGGGGAGGAAAACAAGCAGCCTCTGCCAGCATCAGGTACTGACAACAAACATGCTCATCCATGCAAGTCAGAAAAACAGAGCTGGGGCTGATCAGAGACAGAGGAACAAACTTCTCCAAAAGGATTCTTGCCACAGTAAGTATCCAGCAATACACAGTGTATTAACACAGATAATATGCTACACTGCACTACTTGTAAAGGGCTAGAAGGAAAAACGACCCACTCCATGTAACATTAGTCATGGTTCTCTCCCTAATATCATATGCACTGACCTGATGTCATCTGAGTACAAAATCTTCTATAGAATCCAAACAGGGCTATTCTTCCCTACCACAGAAATGCAATGAAAAGAAGAATTGGAGCAAGCAGACTGCAAATCCAGTATACAAGGGGAAGAACTGAAGGAAAACAACACAAGTTCCCTACTCTTGCAGCCAACAATTCAGTTCTCACAATACAAAGCCCCAGCAGTAAGATTTGGTTAGGGTGCAGTTGGATAAGACTTGACAAGCCCTCCAGCACAAAGAGCACAAATTCCACTAACTGTTGTCCATCCTCCAGTTATCAGCACAGAAAAAACTTTGCACCACAACATGCAATTTAAATTCAACTCAGTTTCCACAATGTGTCAGAAAGCCACTTAAGTGCATGCTACTTCCACACTGGGTTTAGCAAGAAACGTGGAGCTACTGCCAAGACAAAATTAGCTTCCAAGTAAATCATAAGGCTATATGCTTTCTTGTTAGCTGGTTAAGGTAAAGGGACTCAGGTATTTTACACAATCAGTTGTGGTAAGAGAATACCAACTTAAGCTTATCTATACTAAGATTTTTCTCATATGAATCAGGTGCCTGAATTTAAATAGATACATACATATATAATATAGTATATATGTATCGTATAGTGGAGACAGTTTTCTAATAGAGTATGGCCCAGGCTCAAGATTTCAAGATGTTTCCAGATTATCCTTCTTTAAAAGAAGAAATTTTACCCACTTCAGAGGAAGTAACTTTCTGTGTAAAGAAATGCGGCTTTTCTCTCCTGCATAAAGACAAGGCTTCCATTCACCTCCTCTAGTTCTCCCAGAGATTCATCTCTGGCTCTTCACCTTTCTATAATCTTTGCCCCTTCTTCCCTGCCCCCAAATCTTAGCTGCATTTATGTAAGAAAAAACTCAAATCCATAAGGTTTGTAAGACATACCACTGAACTAATCTCTTCCTCGAGTTGAAATGCACTGCTCTCATTTATAGAAATCTGAAAGGGGAAATTTTATGAAGGCTTATTTCCCCTTTCATCTCAGTCAGTCCTTGCCAAGAGAAGACAGTGGTATCATAAAGCTCCAATGCTCTGAGGTGGTATTATTACCAGAACTGGAACATCCATGTGCACATGGACATGTGGAATCAGATTCTCAGCAACACAAATGGGATGAAAATTCATGCTGGAAGGAATCCTTGAAGGTCCATAGTCTGACTTTCTACACAAAGAAGGGCCAACTCAGGGTGTTACCCAGCCTGGTCTTCAAAGCCTCAGTGCACAGATGGAGACTGCACACAGACCAGGGAGGAGATTAAGGTGGCTTTATTTTTCTGTGGTTCATAAACTACCTCGCCAAATAGCAGCGCTCCTCCTTCCAAGCAGGAACAATGTACCAATCCTCTCACAGGTTCTTTTAACTTTCCTTTTTACGCATACTTCAAGCCTCCTGTATTTGGATGAATTTAGACAACTAGGGAATGGTGGGTTCATAGGTACAAGAATTCAGGGTCAGCAGCAGCCCATCAGTTTCACCAACAGTGAAACCTAGCCTGCAGCCGCTAAAACCCCACAGCCCAGGAGCATCAGAGCTACCTGGCAAGCTGAAGAAGAGATCAAAGAAACACAACAGCACAAAGAGCATGAACCCAACCTCTCATGTTGCGTCCCAGTGCTACGTGTGGAACACACCTATGGCAACCTGAGGCAAAAGACGTCTTAGTGTGGAACTTACAGCCCTGCCAACAGCACCAGCCCCAGTCTGCAGAGCAAGGTTCCACTGTCTGTGCTCCTGTGCCACACAGACAGGCCAGCCTGGCCAGAGGACAGTGTGATGCTAAGCTAAGTGCATGCAATAGTTTTATTTTACGTACAGGAAGGTAAGTCATTTGTCTTTAGGTAAGCCATGCATGAAGATACCGCATGGCAGCAGCTGCTGCAAGGAAACTGGTTGTACACACATTCTCACCCTGGAGAATGCCAGGTCATTCCGGGTCACTGTCCCCAAGCAGAGGATGCACTTCATTTCTAGCACATGGCCTTCAGTCTAGTTCAGAAATGTGGCTCTAAGAAATTAATTAGCATGGAAACAAGACTATTTTTAAGATTTCAAACATATACATATGCATGCTGACTAATCAACATTCATCAGAATACTAAACACTTTTCAGAGACAAAATTCAAAAGCACAATCAAACCATTCTAGAGATGGTATTACAACCAGTCTGCCCTGCCAGCTAAGGTTTGAACTTAAGAGCACAGTCCTCAACTAAGCTGTTCCATTACAGTGTCTTGGAAAGGCAAATAGCCTGAACCTCAACAAGCAGTAGTTGGGATTAGGTTGACATAGGCAAGACCCAGCACTATGCATTATTTCTACCACAATTCAGCACTTTAAATAATTTACAAACTGGTCTTGACGCTCATCTCTGCAGCAACTAAGCTATGATCCTTTCAGCAGGGCTTATTTGCAATGCAAATAGAAGAGGGGGAAGAAAGGCCTAGAAGCCCTTGGTTTTAAACACATTCATTCATACTTCAGCCCATGAAAGAGGAAGAGATAAGTTCTGTTGTTCAAGAAAGCTGCATGTACTTCTTTCTCTGCTGCTTCCTATTATACAGGATTATTGTAAATTCCTGGCAATCTGTTGCAATCTTGAGGTGTTTTTCATGCAAAAGTCTCAAAGGTAGAAAGGCAGAAAATTCCAGTAACCCCAAGTAAAATTATCTGAAGACCTTTCTAACTATAAGCTGGGAACGAAGCTTAAAATTTAAGCAACCTGTGAAGGCTGCTGAGTTGCATCAATGCAGAACTCAAGACCTCCTACTCCCCGCTTTCTTACTACATGCAATAAACCAATGCTAACAATGTTACTCCAATTATTTTCAAAGCAAGAACTCTTGTCTGGTTAGACTTGTAATTACAGCTCAAGTTGACTGCTAAAATTAGGACAGCTTTTTGATCGAGTGGCTGTGAAGCCAGAAGGCAGCAAGCACTCCCCTGAGATGCAACCTCAGTCCCCTGCCCTCAGTCAATGCTTCGTGGGCTCTGCATCACACTGCATATCTTATGCATAGTAGAAATCAGCAACTTTAATCCACAGACACTAATTCTTTGGAGCATTTCCATACCCGCTCACCTGGCTGCTCTTAACCTTCATGGCACATCTTTTAACCTTTGCTTTAACCTGCAATACAGTGGTCTCCAAAATTCTTTGATCATATTAAGTAAAAAAAATTTTGATCATGCCCACCCAACATACACATATAGTTATATACATACATTGCTTTACACTCTATTTGTTATATATTTAAGTGTTTATTTTTTTTTAAAATACCTGCTAGATAACATGCTACTGACAGCTACCTGTCAACAGAGAAAAGGGCTGCAAATTCAGAACACTTGACTTTTTGTAAAAGCAAAAAGGCATAATTCACCTTTGACAACTATTTTAATCATTTTGTTATGAAACAACCACTGAGCTTTGGTGTGTATAGATTTTCATGGTTACTCCCCAACTCATTACAAACTAGATTCTATTTAATAGTCTTGTGTTTATAAAGTTAACCCCACTGATGCCATCCTACAGTACTTTGTGCATTTCTGGGCCCTATTGCGCTGCTAAGCAGTTCTTTATGTATTTCATTATTAAACCAGAATCTGGCAAGGTGTTCCCCAATGGTACCTTTCTTTTTCATATTTTGCTTTTACATAAGAAAGCTCAAAAGAGGCTTCTAAAAATTTAAGTACTGAAGTGAGTGTCATTAGACTTCATTGATTAGATCCAATTAGACTGCCACTGCTTTTACCTGATTGAAGAGCTCATGCTAATAGTGTAAGCTCTGACATTCTTATTGTTCACTTGTGCTCCGATTTCTAGTATTACCTGGAATCCACAGGTTTTTGAGGGAATCTTTAAGCTATTTGTCTATTTCATAAGGGTTAGTTTAATAAAAACTAGACAATATAATACATAAATCCACTTAACTAGGCACAAGCGAGCTGCAACATATGGAAGTGAACGAACTAGTGAGGATGGCCTTCCACAATGTGAAACACCCTCTCATTTGCCAGACACTTCTGTAGGCTCTACATGACATGGGACCCTCTGACATAGAGACTAAGTGAGGGCACCACTTTCAGTAAAATACAATACTAAAGATTTATTTCAGTGTGAGGCGCTTTTTTCCACTGGTGGATTTTTAAAGAAAAAAATAAATAGAAGTTACAATATTTTTCTTCTGCACCACAGGAACTCATCTTGCTCATCCCCTGGGGCACACGTACCACTTTGGGGACCACTGCTATAAAGTATTGATTATCCTGGTGTAAGAGGCCATCTCCATTCCGTGACATCAAGATATATCTACTGGAGCAATACTCTGAGGCACAGCAAAAACAGGGGTGATCAGCAAGCTCTTACAGTTCCACATATAAAGACTTTGCCAACATCATCCACATCCATAAACTGTCATGGCATACTGCAGAAATTACACTTTTTTCCTTGGTCTAAATACAACAGGAAGAAGCAGAAGAGAAAAAATGCAAAGTAGAAGGGGCACAAGGGACAGAGATAGTACTGATGACCAAGTAGTGGATTTTGTTCAGCTTGAATTCATCCGTACCACAGTTAAGCAGCATCACCAGCAAGAAAGTTCTCTTCTAGCTGCAGAGTCAGTGAATCAGACGAGCCCTAGAATCCTGCGTTCAATTTTTTGGCCCCTCATTACAAGAAAGACCTTGAGGTGGTGGAGCATGCCCAGAGAAGGGCAATGGAGCTGGGGAAGGGTCTGGAGCACAAGTGCTATGAGGAGCAGCTGAGGGTGCTTAGCCTGGAGAAAAGGAGACTCTCTACAATTACCTGAAAGGAGGGTATAAGCAAGGTGGGGGTCAGTCTCTTACAACATACCAAGTAACAGGAAAAGAGGAAACAGCCTCAAGTTGTGCTAGGGCAGGTCCGGATTGGCTATCAGGAAAAACTGATTCACTGAAAGAGAAGTCAGGCATTGGAACAGGCTGCCCAGGAGTCACCATCACTGGAGGTATTTCAAAGATGTGTTGATGTAGTGTTTAGGGACGTGGTTTATTACTGGATTTGGCAGTGCTGGGTTAATGGTTGCACTTCATGATCTTACAGGTCTTTTCCAATTGAAATGATTCTATGATTCTAGGTGTATTTGGGGAGCAGAAGGGAGAGAAAGGAAAGATAATTCATATTTTACTATGCTGATTCATATCAAGCATCAAGACAATCCTACTTAGAGTTACTAGAACGGACAGAGCCTGCAAGGACTAACAGGCTTGTTGCCCTGTCACTAAAAACATAGTCAGACATTTGAAGCTTACTCCAGGGCAAACCAGCACATGGAAATCTTCCCATAGCCACTGGACACACACCATGCTACACAACACAGCCCGAGCATGACACCATCATCACAGCCATCTAAAAGCTTCCTCTACCTTGGGCCATTTATGAGTACATCTGTATTTGTTCTCTTCTAGTGAAAATAAGTGTAGCATGTTGTCTCATGTAACCTTACAAACATTGGTCCATTTCCTCAGAAAAGCATGGGCAAATACTCTTACATCTCCTGATGCTGCTGACCCCACAGCTTTAGAGAACTAAGTCATAGTGCAGAAGGTGGAGACTGTTTTATGCATGTGTGCAACCATTACCTACAACTGTGTGTGGGGAAGGGAGCAGAGTAACTAAACTTTACCATTGCAGAAACCAAGTCATTTTTAACAAAAGGAACCAGAAGTTATTCCCTTTTTCCACTTTCCAAATTTCCATAATCTGCATTTAGTGGCCTGCATCTAAACTCTCCCTGAAAGTCTAAAGTAACACCCATGATGCATTTGTGCATAGCTGACTGTGCTAAACAAACTACTTCTAAAAAGGTAAACCATCTAATCCAACAGCAGAGAAAAGCTCATGGTGCACAACAGAAAAGCCTAAGTGCATCAAGAATACCAAGGCTGGGCTTGGCAACTCTTTCACATCCAAGCAGGAAAGCACTGGCACCAAGGCACACAATTCACCAACACACAACAGGTTCATCACTGTCATAATGTAAGGGCAACTCCAGACTCTTAAACTGCTTTTCTGAAACCCCAAATAAAATATACTAATACTAGCTCCTTTTATCAAGACATCAACATGTACAAAGTGGGGCTTTTGCCTATCAGACAGCTACTCTGATACCAACATGAATTAACAGCACGCTTTCTGTCTTGCTGTCAGAATTGTGAAAACTAGCACTTTGAAGTGCATACCAGGTATAGAACAAAGTCTCTCTCTCTCTCTCTGATGTGGATTAACATTTAAAAAATGCATCTTTTGCCAAGCAAAAGTGAAAACAAGTTCTGCCAACAAAATGTCTTATTTTAATTTTCAAGTCCTATTGTATCATACATCCTTTTGGCTGGGACTCAATTTTTCTAATGGCCAGGCAAGAAAACTAATTTTGCTATTCAGGCTCTGTTTGAAGGAACCCATCTCCCACAGATCTCAGTTCTCAGAGAGGCAAATCTCAACCTTTTGTAGTCATCAGAGGATTCCAACAAAGGAATTCGTGCCCTGCTCCTGCCAGACCCTTAAAAAAAACCCTAACTAACAAAACAACACCAAAAAAAAAACCAACCAAAAAAACCAACAAACAAAAACAAACCAACCAACAACCAACCAACCGACAAACCCTCAAGCAAACCAAAACAAAGAACCCAACACAAATTCTTCTCTTCTACTCTGCCCCACTAAGTTCTACTTGATCACAGCAGCAGCTGAAATCACTGACAGAAGTAAGCTCACCAAAGAGCTGCCAGTAGAGGAAACAGCAGTTAAGTAACAGAGACAACTGCAGGCAAGTATATCATCTCAAAAGCTGCATAGAAATTAATAGTTGCACGCTGGCAAGTGTTAATCACCCTCATGAAGCCCATTATCACTGAAAAGCTATATATGAGTATGAAAAAAAGTGAAATCAAAGTTTTAGATAACTTTTCCTTCAACTGGCACCCAAACCTATGCTTTTCTCATCTCAACTTTGTGCCCAGTATAATTCTGGTTCTTCATGATCAAGAAACTTTCCTTAAGACAATGAAGAATGGTGGTGTTGTCTCTAGGAAGGTTCTAGCTGCCCTTCTCAGCACTTCAATGAACTCAAGTGCCTCAACCAGCATCATCACTTCCAAGGTGGGCAGGTTCCAGACAGCAGTGAACTGGGACCCTGGGAAGTCAGAACATATTATGGTAATAACTCTTTCAGTTTAAATAGGATTATAAAAGTATAGAAGAGTTAGACTTTCAAGGAAAGGCATGTGGTACACATGCTATAATGTCAACAGTGCCTAAACGACATGATACTTGACACTGAAACTAGTGGAGAGAGATGGGGAAGGTATTCAGGCTCTTAGGATTTTTCCCCTGCACCTTACAACCTGCTGGCCATTTCTGCTAAATGGGTACATCACAGCACACTGCCCTCAGGCCAGACAGTAATAGCAATGCAAGCACTCTGAAAACTCAGCTTCTAGGGAGGGTGGGGTCAGCTGTGCTGGAAGGAGGGCAGGAAGATCCAACTTCCCTCTTTTTTTACCACTAGCAGATTTGAGTACTTTCCTTTTAGTCATGTGGCTCCAAAACAACAATACAGAAATGGAGCATCTTTATCTTGACACGGGCAGTTACAACATGCTTTTGCTTTTGTCCATTAGTGCACAGAGAGAATATAAAGCAAATTACTTACTTGAACATGGAAAAAATGTCATCAGTCTTCCATTAATCCATTTTCTACGCTTGTCTCAGTGGACAAGATAAGGTATGTTCTTACATAGTAAGATACACACACACACACACTATCTCTTTTTAGGTTACATTACAGCAATGTTCCTCTTAAGGAACTTCAAAAACTCTTAAAAATTATCCTGTAGTAAGGATCTCAAGCACAAGAGTATATATAACCACTGGCAGAGTTTTTTGGCATACAAGAAGTGGAATAGTATTCCAAACACTGTCTGCAGAGAGGAGAAGACATCCTGAAAAATGCTATGCCCTCTGAAACGAGGAACAGACGCAAAGTGCACATACAGCCCATTAAGAGGTTTATAAAACATGACCTGAATTAAAAAAGGTTCTGGCAAAAAGAAGTTAGAAGTGTAAACTCACTTTCAAAGAAGATTATGAAACAAATTATGATCCTGCAAAACTATATGATGCTTCTAAACTCAACTGATCTGCACTTGAAATTGTTCAAACTACTGGTACTCAAAATCATTCGACACAGTCTGTATTCCAGAACACACCACAGTTTTGCTACTACGATCTCACTTATCAAAAACTAAGTGGACAAAAATCTCATTCCAGAGAACCTAATGGGACACTGCAATTAAAAGTAAGGCTGCTTAAGTTAAGCCAATAACACACAGTAACCCATTAATGTTATTTAAGTGGAATATATCCTTGCACTATGGGATTGGCAGCATTTAGTAAAGAACGGAACTAGAAAAGTTAGTAGCTTAGAATCTGAAATAAGAGTTGGATGAAGCACTGGAATAGTCTTTAAAATAGAGGTGTCCTCTTGCAAAGAGGAAAAAAAAAAATCTAAAACCCCACAAACCTTACCTTTCTCCCTTTCAATTCTCTCCACTATTTAGTTCAATGAACCAACACTGAACTAAATTAAAACCGAACAGGAAAGCTTATTTTTCCCATTTTAATCTGTGAATTAAAAAAAATGTACACATGACAAGAAATTTATCAACCTATGAGAAACACTGAGTTAAATTCATTTATTAAACTGAAAATTCTTAATCAAATTATTTAGAGAAGAGGGAAAAGCATATTTATCAGAACACAGCTTTGCAATAAAGCTATCTTTAACTCTACATTTTATTCTAATTTTCAAGCAAAAGCAGCTGAATACAAATCTCACCTAGGAAATTAATCATCATGTAGAAAACTGTATTAGAAAAATGAATGACACACAAGCAAATGTCAAAATTAAAGACTCCAATTAAGCATATGAACAAGTGTGTGATATATCCTCTGATTAGCTAGAATGAACGACTTCAATACCAAGCTCATATTTACTGAATGCAAACCTACTGTTTTTAACAGTAGTGCAAGCCAACAAAATAAGTAACTAATTAAGCAGCACAATCACAAGTAAGTTTAAAATAGCTTATTCAAATTTTGAGGCTTCACTTGGTCAATTTAAAACCATGATTAAAACCAAGCAAATAGTTTTCAAACCAGCTGAGTAAAAGGTCAGGTTTTCTATTTATCTCTGTATGATATCACCATTTTCCTTTCAGAACACCACCAGAACCTCCAAACAACCACTTCCAGTATTAAAAACCCAAGACAATTATTTCACATGGGGAGAAAGCAGAACAATATTAATTCCAAGCATACAGACCTCATTACCACTGAATTTCTAAAAGATACTACCACAAGAGAAACAGGAACATACGTAAGCGCAGCAATTTGTCCTAAGACGGAACAAACACAATCCACAAGCTGGGCTGAACCCAGGACACTGGAAGCAGGTTCCAAGCTGTTTATCATTATCAAACTCAGGAAAAAAATCCCACATGGTAGTTTCAAGGTTTTGCTTTCAGAAATACCACTCACAGCTCTTAGGAGAGCTGTAAAGATCAGTGGCTCAATCCAGCAGTGTTTGTCTCAAGATCTTTGGTTTTTCAAAAGTGTCACACCACAGATCTTAAGCATCTTTAAATTACTAAAATGGGTTCAAGAACAAAATACAGATAGCTCTGAACCACTGCACTAACACAGTCTCATTTCCTCATAGATCCTTGTGGTCGGATATGTTACAATAAAATGCAGACTATGATCAAGGCTTTTTATAAACACGTTACATTATCATCTTGTTCTCTTCCACATATTTTCAAAGATCAAAAAAGACCTATCTCACATAGCAGCCTTTCAATAAAATCGATGTCTTTTCTAAAGTTAAAAAAAACCAAAAACCAGACAAAAGAACAAAACCATTCAGAAACAAATTTACAAGGGATAAATCTCAACTTAGTCCACAGTCTTCTCTCACAGTCACCAAAGAGGCTGTATTGTACAACACCATTCACTTCAGCTGTGTCAGACGCCATTTAAAGAGGTGATGAATCACCCCAGAATAGCCAACTTCTGACTCTACAGAGAGTTCAGACTGAAGCTGCACAAATTAAGCCCACCCTGAGTTGCCAAATGGCCAATAATAACACAAAAATGACTAAATGACAAAAATTACAGGATGGACTGGGAGAAAAGGAGAAAAATAGGCAGTGGGACTTTTAAATATTTAACTCCCTAGAAATCCATTTAGAAACTAGATACCATGTGCAATCCTATGTCATTGCTGCACGAATTTAGATAGATAGCTATCTCTAGGCTACTCCACTCCAGACAGAGGAAGTCCAGTGCCTGGCCTGACAGACACAGGGATCTCCCCAGCACAGGGCTGACTCACCTTGCAGCAGCTCTGACACATCCCTGACCACAGGCTAAAGCCCCTCTCAATCATTACAAGGACAGGACCCACAGGTCACATGAGCCCTGCCTGAGTCTCCATCACTCGGGCTGGCAACAGCCTGCCTCAGTTAAAGCAGCTCTCATCATGCTCTCTGCAGCACAGCAAACATTGCCACATCAGAGAAGCCTCTTTCTTGGAGCTTAGGTATGCTGAAGCCCTGGCTAGAGCTACACAGTGCTTTGTAAGGGTTAGGTAGTGACCTAACCTACTACCAGGAAGATTTTCTCCTTGAGAAGAGAGAGATCTCTGCAGATTTTCTGCAGCAAGCACAAACAGAGGAAAATCAGTGGGCTCTGACAGCTACACATTTTGTTCTGAAGCCTTTTTTTGCTTGCTTGTTTCAAATGGACAACACCAGGTAACAAAGCCACAGTGTATCCCAATTCAATTAGAAGCAAAGTTTATTTACTCAATAGTGGTTTATGCAACACAGAGCTGCTTGCATCAGAGATTACCAGCACTAATGTGAACTGAGCAGAGGTAAAATTTTAAGGAGGGATTGACTTCATGGAGGATGGAGAAGAAGGAGACAAGTATAAACCAACCACCAATTAACTAACCATAGAGGTTAAAATGAGTCATAATGAAAAATCAAACTATTGTCAGAGTTCCACTCACAGCACCCACAAAACTTGTCTCCTCATAATGCAGAGATTTAGAAACAGAACAGGAAGCAGCAGATGAGAAACTGGAGAACCTTGCTCTCTCTGCCATTTCTCCTCTGACTTGTCAATTGCACAAGTCCTCAGACTGATAAAGAACTTCAATGTTTACTTCTTGATACTCACTTTGTGTGGAAGTTTACTGAGAAAGCAAGCCAGAAAATTTTTCCCTGCTCAACTTCTGCAATCCAAACACAAGGGTGAAAATCTATACTGCCTCTTATCATAATATGAACCTACTACATGCTACGGACCTCCAGAAAAAGACTCCAGAAGATTTAGCTCAACATCCAACCTTCAGTGTTGCAGAGGTTAAAGGGTGTTATAAGGAAGGAAACTTTGTTTTGCTGGATTTCTACAACTGGCTTCATCTGTGCAACTCCTCCCTGTGTATCCCCTATCTTTCTTGTTACGTTTTTGTTCATTTCCAACATTGAAAGGATAGGTGTCAACATTAAAAATATAAGCCTTTGATTTGACTTTTTTTTCTTCTATGACCTTTCCAGCCTCAACCTATGCTGCCATTCTGCATACAGGCATAACTCAGCAGTATTAACTACACAAAACTGAGGTAGTTTCAAGCTCACACTATGAGGTGATACAAAGTTCTGCTGCTTTAACTAACGCTTGATGAACAGGGATATTCTATTAAACCAACTGCTTTCTCCCATTCCTGAAAATGTGAACAAGAAATTAAGTGGGGAACCTAACTTTTGCCTTGAAACAGACAGGACTGTGGCTTTTCTGGATATTTTCCTAAATGACCCCTGCAAAAATTTTACTACCAGCAACATTCAGAAGGTTTCAGATTGCATAAACAACCAATCGTTCAACCAAAGACAGTAATATGGTATGGATCAACATAATTTCTGGAGAGATACCAAATTTAAAAGGAGAATAAGAAAAATCTATGGTATAAAGTATCAATGAATTTTAAATAATTCCACTCTATATTGTTACTTGCACTGAAGAAGCAGCCTGGACACATATGTTTTAAAATGAAAATTTAAATCAACACTGCTATTGCCATAGCTACCTGCACAAAGTGCTAACATAGGAGTGGGAGGTTGAGGGAACATGGCATGAGGGAACAGTGATCCTAGCAGTGAGTGCCTTCTCCAAACTCAGCTGGACAAGCTCCACTCTGCTGGACTTTTTTCTGCCAGAAACTTTGGTAGAATACTGAGTGACTTACTATACTCTTGATATCTTAGCTAATATGAAAATAATCATAATGGAGGTTAAAGACTGTGGAACTGTAACAGCACAGAGATTGCTCTACAGTGGCAGAGGCTCCTATGGTTTACAGGGGCAACACAGTGTTTACGTTCCACGCTAAACCACATGGGGAAAGAAACCATAAACACTGCCGGATGCTCTGAGGCAAACACCGCCAACATCTTCATGTGTAAGTTAGGTAGTCAACACAATACAAGGGGTCTTATAACAACAGTGCTATTCCATCAGTTGCCACACACACGTTATCATCACACTCACACCTCACCAAGGGTTATTTCCAGCTCCCAGTGAGGACAGTGCATCTCCTTCTGACTCTGGAGTGCACGAGGACTTGCTCTCAAATACGCTGCTGAGAATGCACTAGCAGCTACTTGCTCCTCTGCGCCATGCAAGTGTCAGTGTGAGGTACAAGTAAATTAGTCCTGCTCCACAAAAGCTCATTAATGAAGCAGTTTTGATCAGTACTACAGAAAACAAAAATCAAAGCAAGCAAAGCAGCACAAACAGGGTTTCAAAAAAAGCAGGATGACTCAAATTATTATCAGTAATACTAGCAGCCCAGTCAAACAGTATTTTGGGTTGATTTGGTTTCACTCTTTTACATACCAGTTGAAGGTATCTGATCATCAGAGTTCTCATTCACCTAATTAGCTGGTGGACATGCTGAAAAGAGTAGAAAGCAGTAGATAGGTAGCAGTACTTGAGCAACATTTATAAAGGAACCGAAAGCAAATGAAGGAGAAGATTACTGATCTTTTTCTCCCCCCAAGTCAAAAACTGACAAGGGTCTTCCTTTCCCCCACTCAAAAAGGAAATGCAATTTCACTACCCACAGAGGTAGTTTTAATTAGAATCTCTCAGAGTGCAATGTCTGTAGAGTTACAAGTGGGATGAGAGATTCCTGTTTGTACATAAGGTCTGATACTGTGTGACATGCATTGCAAAAATATACTACCTGCTTTGAAAGCACATATTCTGTTAGTCCAGAGTTTAAAACTTGGAGACATCGTCCTTGTTTAATTCACAGAAATTACTGAAATGTACAAGTAGATGAACTCTTTCTAAGAGAAAGCATAGGCCCAAATTCAGCCCAGGGCTTGATTTAGATTTTCCCAAAATGGACACACAAGCTCAAGCATGTAGCTGACTTACAGCCAAGAGTTACCACAAGATTTCCAGTTTCAAACTTTTCTTTACAAGCCAGCCAAGTTTAAAAGCCATGGACTAAGACTCCATAATGCCTTTAAGTTTAAAACTACGCAGACCATACCCAGTAGGATTTTCTACAGCATACATCTTTGCTCTAATCCTGCTCCTACCAATCACTTCAAGAAATACGTTCAACCTAAAACCAGCATACTTCAAATACACATACACAGTCCTTTACCTTTAATAACAAAGGCTTCAGTTATCAAACGCAGCATGTACAGAGGTTCATCTTTGGTTGAGAGGTCATCAAGTCCTGCTTTTGCATACATGCTGATGGCATCTCTGTAGCATCCCTCCACATAATGAAGCTTTCCTAGGATCAGCACAGCTTCTGTCATATACTTCGGCTGAAATGGAGCAGGGAGAGAAAAAGTGTTTACAGGGTGGAATACCAGACAGGAAGAATCCACAGCAAATGAGGCAGGTTCCAAATGCTTTCCTGTCACAACTGCAAGGGCAAAGCTCATGAGAGCAGCAGGACAACGAAGGTCAGACAACCACTTTGGAGGTCAGTTTTGAAATATACAGTTTCTAAGCCAACTCTTTGGTCTCAGCTGACCTGTACTATCAATTCTCCAGCCACAGAGAGCACATAAAAGGCTGGCATTGTCAGAATTACCTACACATACACACTAAGAAAAACCCCAGCTTTTAAACTAGACAGTAAACATCACTTTTTAGACAAGGAGTCCCCTCTCCTCTATATATTTAGAGTGAGAAAGCTCCCAAATTTTCTTTAGTTGTCAAAGGATTTTCATGCAACAGTGAAAAAATAGAAGGCACACCTGCCATTTCTAAGATTTGTTTCATTTTAGGATTGAAAACGTGTGTAACAGAAACCTCAGTAAAACACATGTGTTCAGACCCTTTGGAAAGTACGAAAAAGTTCCTAAGCCTTCATACCCATTTTTTTATTACATGCAATCAACACTGCCTGAGTAGCTAAGTCACCACTAGCAAAGAAACAGTAATGGGAATTCATGCAGCCAAACTAAACACAAGGAACTGGAAGAATTCAGTAGTTCTGACCGTTAATGGGGCTAAACTATAAAGAAAGAGGGTTGGACAGACTCCTCTTCTTTACTCCATTTTATCTTCTAAATAGGCTGACCTTGCTCATTGGTAATTAACATGGTAAAAGTATAATATACATTTCCAACCTAACTAAACTAGCCTGGCAATTTCAGGACCAAAAGTAATACAAGTCTAGAACAGACTGTTGCAATTCATTTATATCTAAACCCAGTTATGCAACTGTGTGTCAAAGGACACCAAGGCAGCAGCAGCCACCAAAGCAGAGTATCAAAATACTCCTGAAGCTCTGCAACTGAGTTGACAAGCAGCTACCAGCCACATACCCAGACCACAAAACAAAATAAAAGCACTCCTTCTCTGACAGACACCGAAAGCAGTGCAAGGCTGTAGTCCTGGACTCACGACACAACTCTAAGTTCCTGACAGCGTCTTGCGGCACATTTTTCTCCAATCAGGAGCTGACCGGTTGTGCACAATTCCCTCAGATCAGGAGCAGCAGGAGGTCACTCAGCTGTGCAGGCCTGACAGCACCCTTATGTGGCCACGCCCCACCACACAAGAGAAATTCTAAATATGTATCCTGCTTCTTTCCAATTAAAAAAAATAAATAGGATATGTCTCTGTAGCACATAATCTCCTTGAATATGGAAAAGCAAGTCTCACAATGTAAGATCCTGCCAAGGGGAATTACCAGTCCCTTAGCATCACCTACAATACAGCACTGTACATCCATGGACATCAACAGGCAACACCCACACCCTGTATCGCACTAATAATCATAAGAAAGAAGTATGCAGTTGGCAGGAATTACGATGATAGAACCCACTTACTCTTAGTTTCCCTCTGCTTAAGATATCAGTCAGATACTGTTTAGCTTCACTCAGTTTGGGCTCACTCTTCTCTGACAGTGGAACGGAGTCCTTCAGTTTGGCAAAGTTTTCCTTCAAACATTCTTCCAGCAGAGCCTCTGCAAGCAGCATACTCCCATGGTCCTCTGAAAGCACACAGCAACCAACAAGAAACATTGCTTACTGCCATACTGATGACACACAGCATTACAAAAACAAAACAACATGCCTTTGAGAAACACAACAAACTCAAATGAGGGGATAAGGAAGAGCTAATAGCCAAAAAAAAAAGTTCCACTAACTTCTATCTAGTGGAAACAGTATGTTTTGTATGGAAAAATGAAATAGCACTTCCTCGTAACTTGAAGATTTTCCCTTAATCCTTTAATTTTGGCAGCACGGTTCCTTCTCACATTGTCACTAATATAACAGTTAAGAATTTTCATTGCAAAACTCACTTTCAAAAGCATAAGACCAAACTTTGCAAACATTTCAGTGGATGCTTTTTATTTACAAAGGTACAAGCATGAAATGAATGCTTTAGACTATAGAGAATTGATAGCAGTAATTGCATAGGAAACTTTTACAACTGACCTGAAAGTACACAGAAAAAAAATTTAAAAGATAAATTAGACATATTCTATACATCCACTACAAAAGACACACAAGGATTGATCCTCTGCCGTAACTAACATGCCACATAAAACTCTTTCTAGATTAAATCCATCCCTATTCACAGTTCCACAGAGGAGAAACTCAAACAGACAGCACTGGATACAGCACGAAGCATCATGCAATGTGGCAATCATGTGCTGAAAAAAAAGTTTCATCTGCCAGAGTACTTGGAGTTCTTACATGATGGCCCAGCTCTGCAGTTCCTTCATTCGTAACAACAGTACCTCCATCAGCAGACTAGTGGGTCAAGCAGGGTAAGGAAATCTTTGAATATCAAAGAGCCAAGCCCTACATTTCATATATATTCATGTTTCAAAGTCTGAAATTCGAGAATGAGTGAAACACAACAGTGTACCTATTTCTGTATTTTCAGTCCAGGGGACACCTTATGACCACTTTCTACCTATACACTACATACAGCCTTAATAATCAACTGTGTGGTGGTTCGGACTTTTTCGCTGTTGTGGCCTAAGTGTTCAGCTGCATATCAAATTATAACCGTAGCTCTTCCTGCTCGTTTGCAGGTCTGCAACTTGCATAAACAAAGTACAGGTACATAAAATGGGAAGCGTAAGTGTTCAACTATATTTGCCCCCAAACTTGCATGCAATCATTTCTACACACTAAAGAGCTTCAGGTAGTCATTAATCTCTTAATCAAACTTAAGGAATTAGGTAAGACCATACACAATTAAGAAATAAATATACACAACCTCACAAAGCAAATACTGCTGTTAAAAAAAACTCATCCAGACACACAATCATTTCTAGAAGCACAAAACCTGCTGAAGGAAGCTCTGTAGCACTAACAAAGCATTACTCTTTCATAACTAGCAAGTTATGATGACATAGCAGCAAATTACCCAATCATGTTTTTACAGCACTCATACTGTTGTTATACCTCTTAATTACAAGGGAAGAAACTACTGTGAACTCTTCAACTACTAATGCCCCCAAAGTGCATGGTGATCTCTGCACCTGGGAAAATGCAGCTGAAACCTGACTAAAGTTCAAAGGTTGGCCATGTGGTTCTCAGCACAGGGTTCTATCTGCATCATGTACACACTTGGAAAGCCTCAAAAATAAACATGTATTAAACTATCGACATCTCCCCCATCATGGTTCCCACTGTGAAGTTTAAGGCACCCGAGAAAGCTTCAACTCTAGGGCCACATTCTGCACACACTCCTTTAAAGAAGCAGGTTTATTCCTAGAAGTAGCTCTTCTGACTTCAGCGGCAGAGCCCTTTGCACCACTACCGTGGTGACAACTTACTTGCTGACCTCAGACTGAGTAAGCCTGCCTCGCTTTTTACAAGAGATTTCATTAAAAAAAAAAAAAAAAAGGAAAGCAGTGTGTTGTAACAGAAAAAAAAATACTAATACATCTGCTATTTATGAAACCGGCTTTACATGTTAAAGCCTTTAAGTAAAGCAGTGCCCCTTAGAAACGGAGAGAGGTAACACAAGGACACCCACCCAAGAACAGCGCTGGGCAGGGGGTAAGAGCGAACTAGCATGACACGTATAGAGAAGCTGAGGACACACCTTTCCAAACGGGGGTGGCCCGGCCGCAGCCCAGACGAGCTGGTTGCACCCAGGGCGGGCTCGGAGCGGGGCAGCCGCCACCTGCGCCCCCGTGCTGACCGCGGCGGGGGCGGCATCCCGAGCGCTCGGCAGCCGCCCCTCGCTGCCCGGCCGGCTCGGCAGCGCTGACACGAAGAGGAAGCGCAGCGTGATCTTCCCGAGCGCCGCTTCCTGAGCTCCCGCGCCTCTCCCAGGCATCGCTCCTTCCCTCCCGCTGCGGGGCCGGTACGCAGGCACGGGACGCCAGAAGACGCTCCGCAAGCCGGCGCTGCCCAGCCCGCTCCCCCAAGCCCGGGAGCCGGGGCAGCCGCAGCTCCCACCCACGCCAGCCCCCTGGCGCGAGGTTACCGAGCCTGGGCGGCAGCAGGGAGAAAGCAACCGGCCCCACCGCCGCCCCGCGCCCGGGCGGGTCGGTACCGGCGGCCACCCCGCCCGCCCCCCACCGCCGCTTACCGGCGTCCTGCGCGCCCCTCGCCGCCTTCGCCTTGCGCGGGGGCCGGGGCGGCAGCAGCTGCTGTGCGAGTTGGCGGAGCCGCCCCCATTGCCCCTCCGCCCGGCACCGCTCGATCTCCGCCTCCAGCTTCACGTGCGAGTGCGAGCCCTTGGCGGCCATCTTAGCGCCGGGACGGACCCGCCCCGCCCCGGCCCGCGGGGAGTCCCCGGTGGCAGCGCCCGGGAGGCGCCGGCGGAGCTGCGGATCCGCCAGGTGCGGGGGCGGAGGCGGCCAGAACGCCCTGCCCGAGGGCTGCGGCCGGGGACGGCGAATCCGCTATGGCCGCCACTCCCTGACGCCTCGCGCCTGACGCCCGGGCACGGAACCGCGTCCCGAACCGGCGGCTGCTGTCCCGGTACCGCGGGTATGGTACCTCGCTCCCTGCCTGGGCGAGACGGGCCGGCGGTGCTGTTGTCCCACCGCCGCCCTCGGAAGTCACCTGAACCCCAGGGCTCTCTGCCGGTTGACCCTCACGGCCACCGCCCCCCTCCAGCAGCAACTTCGGCTACGAAACACCCGGGCGGTGCGTGAGGAACGGGCCAAAAGCCCCCCGGCTCCCCGGGGCCGAGGTTTGCTCAGGGGTTATGGCCTACGGGAGGCCAGAGCGGTGGCTGTGTAGGCGTCGAGTATGGAAACAGCGAGACCTGTCGCGTATAATGCGAGGGGAAGCAAAGAACACACAGAGTTTATAAACTGGAGTGGGCTCTGGAGAGAGGGCACGGCAGTTCCCACTCGAGCAGCAGGGCAGGAAACACGGCGGCCCTTTGTGGATGGGGCTAGAGGGAAGCATCTGGAGCAGGGGTGGCCGGGGACAGCCCTAGGAGCAGGACACACACTGGCCCTCACTGCCACCAGCTCCGCCACTGCCTTCCTTCTCGGTTCTGCCCAGGACATTGGAGGGCATCCCTCCAACGCATCCTCTGGAAGGAGTTCTCTGGATCAAAGGCCAGGGTTGTCAAGACCCCACAGCACCCAGAATGGGTTAGGTTGCAAGGGACCACAGTGGGTCATCTGGTCCAAGCTCCCCTGCTCAAGCAGGGTCATCCTAGAGCACATGGCACAGGATTGCATCCAGGCAGTTCTTCAATATCTTCATTGACGGAGACTCCACAACCTCTCTGGACAATCTGTTCCCACGCTCAGTCACCTGCACAGTTCTTCCTCTTGTTCAGGTGGACCTTTCTGTACATCAGTTTCTGCCTATTTCCTCTAGCCCTTTTGCTCAGCACGACTGAGTAGAGCCTAGCTCCATTCTCCCTTGTATCCCTTGGCACCCCCCCTTATATACACTATATATATATATGTGCATATATATATGCACACACTTGTATACATTGATAAGGTGCCCTCTCAGTTGTCTCCTCTCGAGGCTGAACAGGCCCAGCTCCCTCAGCCTTTCCTGGTAAGAGAGATGCTCCAGTCCTTTAATCATCTCTATTGCCATCCACTGGACCTGCTCCAGGAGCTCCACATCTCTCTTGTACTGGGGAGCCCAGAACTGGACACAGCACTCCAGATGTGGCCTCACCAGGGCTGAGCAGAGGGGCGGGATCACCTCCCTCAACCTGCTGGCAATGCTCTTCCTAATGCACCCCAGCACATCACTGACCTCCCTGGCCACAGGACACACTGCTGGCTCACGGACACCTTGTTGTCCACCTGGACCCGCTGCCCCGCGCGCACACCTAGACACGCGCGCCCGGCCCGGCTCCGCCCCGCGATGGGCAGAGCACTGCCGCACCTGCGCCTCCGCGCGGGCTCCACGTGGAGCTCCGGGAGCGGTGACGTCGCCCGCGAGGCGGGGCGGGGCGGAGCGGAGCGGCCAATGGGCGGGCGGAGCGGGCGGGGCAGCGCCGGGTCAGGGGTGATCCCGGGATGGTGTCCCGGGAATGGTGTCCAGCTTGCGCCCAGACCGGAGCTCGCGGTACGGCGGAGACCCGCCCGAGGGTGCGTAGTCTGGCGGCAGCGGGGCCTCTCCGCCCGCCCCGACAGCCGGTGCTAGAGCGGGGATGCTGGGGCCTGGGCGGGGGGCGGCGGGCCCAGCCCCATCCCGCTGCGATGGCGCTTTCTCGGGGATGGAGCCGGGGGTGGGAGACTGGCTGGCGGCCAGCGCCGCGTCGGTGAAACCGGGGGTCGCTCCAGGTGGGGCCGGGAGAAGAACAGGAGTGGAAGCCACCAGCCCGCGCCTTGGCTGCCCTCGGCAGCGCGCTCGGCCCCTCTGAAGCTCTGTAACCTGTCACCTGCCCGTAAAGTGCGCACATGCATGGCTGCGTGACGTCTTCCAAGACGTGTGCCACATAGGGAATTCAGTTTTAATAGAGATACTAATTAGATGGAGCCGCTTCGATACCGTAAGCGACCTTTGCTCCCACAGCTGTGGGGCAGGTTTGCCTGAGGCAGGCATAGTTGCTTGGTTGTCTCGAAGGCATATGAAAACCCACGCAAGGCCAAGGTGTGCGCATTTCCTATGAGAAAAAAAAAAAAGACATTATCTGAAAATTACTGCATAATCCCGTAAAATAGGGACCGTCATAAAAACTCTTAATTGGAGCTCTCTGGTTCTCTGCTTGCAGAGTTCCCAATGCAGCAAGTTCTTCTAAACTGAAATTTAATGGGGTTGTTTCTAAGCACTCTCTAAATCTGCTGAAAGTAAATTCCATTTCTCATGTGTTGTTTTGGGGGGGGATGTTTTCTTTTTTGTAGGAGATCACAATGGCCCAAAGGATGTTTAGAACACATTTGCTATTCTGCTTTCTGGCTGCATTCTTCATCTCTGCCCTAGCTGAGGAACACGTAGGAGAGAGTCAACATCCAAATATTCGCCTTGATAAGAATTTGGTACAAGATAAGGAGTATGTGTTCCACGTTCTAAAAGCGTAAACTTTACTTCTTAATGATTTCTTATCTTTAAAGTGTTATGCGAGTTGGACTTAAACCTAGGGCACCCTGTTTTCTTAGAATGTTGTATGACTAGCTAAAGCCAGATATGAGACATGCTTGCTTGATAAATTTGTAGAGATATGAGACCTAGAAAGGTCTCTCTGGAGCCTTTAGCCCTACTTATGCTATAAAAAAATTCTTACAGAAATCCTGCTTACCCATATCAGCATACTTTAGACAAAATCATATTCCTAGCAGGTAGAGTTCATTTTCTCATTTGCTTCTTCATAAATGCGGAACAGTTCTAGCAGAAAATAAAACTCCCTAGAACACTTCATGGTTGACTGGGAAAGATCTTCCTCCAGTTCCTGTGCTTTGGAAGACGGCCAAAAAGGGATTTTGGGCTCTGCTTCAGTTGTTTTGATAGCCTGCTAAGTAGGCCAGAAGAAATAGAAATAGCTAAGGTATTAGAGGCTACTACGGCCCCTGTAACAACCAACCTTTGTGCCTGGTTTATCTTTGTATCAAACTATAGCTTTTAGGTGTCCTGGGTGCTTTTAGACATACAATATTTGATCTAAGACTAAATTTGCTGTAAACAGAACATTAAATGTTAACTGATGGAAATATTGTGGGTTTTGTTTTTCATAGACACATCATGGAACACTTGGAAGGTGTTATCGAGAAACCAGAATCTGAGATGTCTCCACAGGAGTTGCAGCTCCATTACTTCAAAATGCATGATTATGATGGCAATAATTTGCTAGATGGATTAGAACTTGCTACTGCTATCTCACATGTCCACAAAGAGGTTGGTGTAGTTTTGTAAGGGCGTATGTGTTTGGAAACAGTTCTGACCCTAAAAGGAGCAGAACAGTTGCAACACATCCTCAGTGCAGTTAGAGTTTTGCCTGAAAATGAGACTCTTTTTCTCCTGATAGTTCTGGTTGAACTTATAAATGTACACTATCACAGCTGTTCATGTCACAATGCAGTTTTTAGGAAGTTTCCATTTTAGTTGAAAGTCTAGAATGAGGAAGGGCTCCAGAGTGAAAATTATTTTACAGAGGGCTTACTTTGGTAGGTAGGGATGGGGAGAAAGGGAAATCATCCAAAATGGGGCATGAAGATTTGTAGAAACATCATGTGATGTGACACTGTTTTCAACTTCAGCCTGTTACTACTGTATATACACAAACTATAAAAAACCTCTTGCACAAAATTTGTATTAGAAGAACCTGTTATCGTTTGCGTCTTCCTAAACTCAAATTCTCTTTCCAGTCATTAGGAACACAATAGAAACACATTATCTCATATTGACCTTCTGGAAGTTGCAACTCAGAATAGCGTAACTTCCTGCTAATAACGTGTGGCAAAAAATACTGAGCCAAGAACAGAATAATGACTGGCTGTTTCTTGTGCAAAGGTACCTCTTTGCGTTCCCATAAAGGGTGTTACTAAGAATTTTACTGACTTTGAGCTACAGTACTGAATTTTTTCACTTCTGTGTTACTATGTTTCCGTCCTGTGTAGAAACTACAGTATCTATACTACATCAAGATCCTAATTAAGCATACATCTATTAGATGTTTGTCCCTCATTATACATTGTGCTATTCAGCTTTTGGAACTCCTGACCAAGAATGTTGACTTCAGAATGCTTGTTCTGAAGTCAAGAGAACTTTGACTTCATAGCTTCCATCTGATGAAATTTGCTTATATTGTTATAAATGCTTCCATAAAACTTAGTGCCAAATTAGGTACCAAACTTGAACAACTTAATAAAAAATTAGTTGTCAGTAATCTGTCATATGTGCCACTAGATGGGAAAGACTGCTAAACTGTTCAATTTGGTTTTGTTTTTGTAGGAAGGTGGTGAGCATACCCAAGCAATGAAGGAAGAAGAGCTGATTAGTCTAATAGATGATGTTTTAAGAGATGATGACAAGAACAACGATGGATACATTGACTATGCAGAATTCGCAAAATCACTGGAATAAGGGTTTGCTTCTCCTTCTAACCACATGAAAATGTGAACCAGTATAATGTGATTCATTACTGTCTCATGTCAACCTCTGTGCTGTGAGGAGAGGTGTACCAGTTCCAGCTGAATTTATTTGAAAGTTGTATGTGTTAAGAGGCTAGCTAACTTGGAGTGAGAGCCATTTTTGACTAAATGTAACTACACATTTGATTCATGAAGCATGGAAGTGTCAACAGTACTCACACAGGGTACAGCTGGCAAACTCCTAAGTAGCTCTGTATGAATACTAAATCGAATCATTAGCATCTAAATTTCAGGTTTTCAGTCATTGGGTTTTATAGTTCTTATTTGCTTACATCTTCTTTTTAAAATTATACCTAGAAAGCAAGAAATGATTACTGCATATAATTGTATTCCAAGGATAAATGTCTTTACCTTCTCTCTAATTTACAAGGAAATCTGCAGAAAAGTACAGGTGCTTGAAACAGTAGTTGTAGGGGGAAAGCATTTGAATGTGGGTTAGATTTGAGTTCCACATGACACCATATGGACTTAAACAGTCTTTGAATAAATTGAGTATTGTTAAATATATGTACTTCCTAGCATACCCTTACATATAAATATATATGTGTTTTTCAATTTTTTGACCTCTACAAATTTACTTTTTGTATCTTAATTTACTGGATTTTTTTCATCTACCTTCCATGTTTTCTTAAGGAAATGAAAATATTTTTATTACATTTATATGTTGTGTTAATGCTGTATAGCATTTGCTAGAGTAGCTTCTGTTATCTCATTTTGAATCATAGAATGGCCTCGGTTGGAAGGGACCTTAAAGATCATTCAGTTCCAACACCCCTGCCATGGTCAGGGACACCTTCCACTAGACCAAGTTGCACAAGTGCTCCCTATGCATGGTTAGGTCATCTAGAACTTCTCTGGGCAACCTGTTCCAGTGCCTTTCTACCGACCCAGTAAAGAATTTCTTCCTAACATCTAATCTAAACCTAGCTTCTGTCACTACATACTATTATAAAGAGTCCCTCACCATCTTTCTTGTAGGCTCCCTTCAGATACTGGAAGGCTGCAATCAGGTCACCCCAAAGCCTTCTCTTTTCAGGACTAAACAATCACACTTCTCTCAGCCTTTCCTTGTAGAGGAGGTGCTCCGGCCCTCTAAACATCTTGGTGGCCTCCTCCGGAGTCTCTCAACCAGGTCCCTGTCTCTCCTATGCTAACGCCAAGGGTTAGGGTTACGCCTAGGGTTATTTCTCAGAAAAGCACAAAACCAAAGCTCCAGGAACTCTGCTGATTCAAAAAAAGAATGCCAAGGCCAGTGCAGCACAGCCCCAACATTCCCCCCTCCACACTTTTCTCCTTCGCACCAGCCTTACCCCCAGGTGGCTTCACTTCTCTGCCTAGGGTTAGGGTTAGGGTTACGCCTAGGGTTATTTCTCAGAAAAGCACAAAACCAAAGCTCCAGGAACACTGCTGATTCAAAAAAAGAATGCCAAGGCCAGTG
>VZRV01009370.1:0-91870 GCA_013398115.1 Falcunculus frontatus
ACCTTTTATATGTTTTCAGAATTTGCCATGGAGGTGCTGAGAGTTGCAATACAATTATTTTGCCATTTGTTTTCCTGTCATTTGTCCCTGGAAATTATTTCCTGCTGTAACTACTTGATAAATATGGGGATTGTACTTTCAACACTTTGACCTGCTGGAGTCTGATAGTTATCAGATAGGAATCCATTTGCAGTGAAAAATTAAATGTGTTTATAGTATTTTTCTGACATGTACTATTTACTTTTGAAACTTCACATCAAACTTAAGACCGGAGATATCCTGGGCGTTAAACAAGAACATAAAAAGCTTTGCATTAGACAAAATAAGTGAAAGCCTTTTTACCTTCCAAAATGCACTGTATGTTATCGGGTAACCATAGCATCCACTAAAATACGGCGGCGAGGGCTGAGGCATCTGTGCCTCCATGGACTTGGCAGAGCAGCCCTGAGACATTTACACTTTTCCAGCTTTATTCATTTACAATCATTGACAGATTTTTCCTCCTAAGTGCATGAAGTTAAAGCAGTTTTGCGAGCAGCTGGACCTTGCTCTCGGTATTTTGCTCTCCTGTCGGAATTGTGGCTTTAAGCAGGACGGTATCGCAGCAGGTTCCTTGCCAGGAGCAGCTGTGCCCTGCTGCTCCCTGCACGGAGACCGGGGAGGCTGTGGTTGGAGCGGGCAGCGGCTTTCCCTGGCTGCCTGCGAGGGCTCTTTGTGCTGTGCGGTGACCGCGGGGCTGCGAGATCTGCACCACAGGCTCTGCTCGGGTCACATCCCGGTGCCTGGGGGCGCGTGGGATCATCGTCTGTGACAGGGCTCCACGGCCCCCAGAGGGACATTCCCAGTGCCTCCCAGTAGGATCAGGGAAGAGGGCTGTGCCTGTGTGGTCTCAGGGAAAACGCAGCGCCGAGTTGGAAAAGGAGAGGAGAGTCTCTCCAGAAGCCCCAGGCACGTCAGGCAGGGACTTTTGCTTAAATACTGCAACCCTACGGCTGCTTTTCTTTGGGGGTGCTAAAAAATTCTTGGGTGCAGTTTTGCTTTGGTTTTCATGTCAGTTGACCCTTAGAGCCCCCAGAAGGCTTTTCCTGAAGAGAACAGGCTGCTGCGTCCTTTCCTTAGAGTAACCCTGGGGCGTTCCTGAGTGGGTAAAGTGTCTCTTCGGGTAACTCCTTTCAAACAGCAAGGAAAGAGCCCCTGAGCGAGGAGGGAAGGTGAACATGTGGTGTTTTGCAGACAGAGTGAATTACTGAAGTTTTAAATGAAGAAAGTAGGAGGAAGGTGAACATGTGGTGCGAGGAGGGAAGGTGAACATGTGGTGTTTTGCAGACAGAGTGAATTACTGAAGTGATGAAGAAAGTAGGCTTGGGCTTTTTGCCTTACTTTTGGCAAAACACCCATTTTCAACCCCAGACTTCATTTAATACACTTCTTAATTCTATTATTTGTAATTCCATTTCTGGGCTGGTCAGAGAAATGGTGCATCTGTCTAATTGCAATTGGCTGTATTGCATGGCAATATTTATCTTCAAAACAAAACATTTCACATTGCATTGCATTACTAAGTTTTACTATGTTAATTAGAAATCAAAATGAAAATCAGTTATACTGATCTCATGTTATCTTAAATATGGGTAATGTAGTAGGTATAGCACCATTTTCTTCTAGTATTGATGAATAATTGCTCAAGGCAGCATGTGAACTCCCTGTGAAATTGTACTGGAAGAGGTTTAAATGCCAAAATCGAGATTTTGCAAGAACATTAGTTTTGCAACTTGTCTTTGGAATTGTTTCTGCTTTTTCAAAGGGTTTGTAAAAACACAGCACAGACCAACGTAGGTTGATGATAAATTTTACTCAGACTCAACAGCTTCCATACAGAGCAGAAGAAAGATAAATGATTGAAAATACAATCAAGAGAAGATTATCAAGGAGAAAAATCTTACTTATGGATACACAGTTCTATGAATTTTCTTCTGCAAACTTTATCAGGAATAACCACAGTAATAAACAGGCAGTTAATTAATCTTAAATTTCAATCATGAAATATGTCGCTCTGAGACGTTTGATCCTGATGAGAACTTTGGTCCTCTTAAAAAGTTTGAGCCTGAAAGAAAAGGGAAAACCGATTAGATTTAGACTGAGAAAATAAAATAAAAATGCAGCTGAAACGCTTCCAACTAGTTGCCTAAAAATTGCAGGCTTATGTCAAGAGCTAGAGCCCAGAACCTTCCTGAGAATGGCTGAGCTCCAGGTCATTGCAGAAGAGTGACAGATCTGCTGCGTTTCCTTACGTATGTGTACACTGATGTATAAAAAGTCATAGGAAAACCACATGATTTCAGTAAGTTACATGCTGACTTTTGCTTGAATCTTTTTTTGTAATCCTGTTAACCTGTCCTAATTTTGGAACACAGAGGCTGTATGTAGCAGACTCACCAGGAGCTGGATAAGCGAGGTAGGAGGGAATTCCTCTGCACAAGGCTTGGATTCGTTTTCCAAATGGGCTCAAGCTTTGGAGTCTGTTCCTTGAGATAATGAAACTATTTTCTCTGGGTGGCAATTGGTAAGGCCCAGGTCCCTGAGCATCAAAGAAACAAAGGCAGAAAACAGCATTTAGGAAAACCAAGAACGCAGTTTAGAACTGGGGATGAACATATCAAGAGCAGCCCTGCCAAGAAGGACTCGGGGCCTGCTGGGTGACAGGCTGGACATGACATCAGTGTGCACCAACAGCCCAGGACCCCCCGTGCTGGGCTGAGCCCCCAGCGTGGGCAGCAGGTCCAGGGGGATTGTGCCCCTCTGCCCCACTCAGGTGAGACCCCACCTGCAGAGCTGCCCCAGCCCTGGGATCCCAGAAAGGACATGGAGCTGCTGGAGCCAGTCCAGAGGAGGCACAGGATGAGCAGAGGGATGGAGCAGCTCTGCTGGGAGGAAAGGCTGAGATAGTTGGGATTGCTCATCCTGAAGAAGAGAAGCTTCGGGTGACCTCATTGTGGCCTTCCAGTACCTGAAGGAGCCGAGGGGAAAGATGGGGCAAGACTATTTGCAAGGGCCTGGAGTGAAAGGACAAGGAGAAATGGCTTCCCACTGCCAGAGGGCAGGGATGGATGGGATATTGGGAAGGAATTGTTCCCTGTGAGGGTGGGGAGGCCCTGGCACAGGGTGCCCAGAGCAGCTGTGACTGCCCCTGGATCCCTGGAAGTGTCCAAGGCCAGGCTGCACAGTAACTGGGGTTATTCCTGGGCAATGCAACTGTTGAAGGAACTTTTACAGGGACTGAGCTGTGCTGAGAAGGCTCTCTTCAGTTCTTGGAGCCTTTTATCCTGCGTGTGTAGGAACAAGTGCTTTTCACTGACAGTCAGTGGGCTTTTGCCCCGCTTTCAACCACCATCCTACCTTGTCTCCTTGAGGTGGTGTAGGAAAGTGTTTGCCAAGCCAAAACCTCTTGCTGGTTGTAGCAATGATGCAGGTGTTCTTTGAAAACACCTTGGTTGCAACGTAGCCCTATTAAAATGAAACAAAACCCCCTTTTTGTTGCAAACGGTAGACAGGGAAAGAGAAGTGGGTTGCTGGAGAGAGGCACTGCTTAAAAGAAAGGCTTTCTACAGTGCAAATAGTCATAGGGAAAGAAAAATATTGGTCCTTTCAATTCTATTGTTTAGGTAAATGTGTCATGGAGGCCGCCGAGAGACTTTGGTAAAAGGTAAATTGCCTCCTCCAGTAATGCCACGTGTATGATGTGTTCTCCTGCTGGGGGCAGCTGAAGGAATTTGCTGCTGAAAAGCTCAGAGCAGCACACAGTACACCAGAAACATGAAGGAGCATGTTTTTAAGCATCTCCTCTGAAACATGATGAAGTTTTGTTGCAGCTTTGGTGTTTTTTAGAAAACTTTTGTCTCTTTTGCCATTTTTCTCGTGCCATGGTGGCAGTTACTTACAGTCTTGAAATCCCAGACGGTTTTCCAGGCCTCAGACCCGTCCTTTGGGTTGATGCTGACCCTGGTGTCAGAGCGGTTTGAGTTTTCACTGGTCTGCCCATTAAAGTTATTCTCCATGTTCTGATTTTTGGAAAAGATTAAAAGAGGTAAGGATTTAGCTTCCTGGATTCCCAGTGGTGTTTCACTCAATAAAGCATTAGCTCTAGTAGCCATGTTTTGGGAAATTATTGCTCTCGGAGATCAGATTAAAGGGGAGAAAATTTCTTGGCTCAGAATGAAGACTGGGAAGCCTTTACTTTTCAAGTAATCAAAATAATCCCTTACTGTTCTTTCCCCAGCTGGATCTTGCTGGTACCAGATTACTTACAGTATTCTACTCTATTTTGCGGTCAGATCAATCATATTAATATTTGTTTCTCTCCACATCATTATTTTCAGTGTTTGTGCTCATCTCAGGACAGACTTTCCTGATTCTGTGTATGGTAACTGTCTTTTTCCCTTGATACATCAAGCATGGAAATAATTTCTTCATTATCATAGAAGAATTAAAAAGAAATTTTCTTCTAAATATCAAACTTAAAAATGCAGCTGCACTTCCAGAAACACATTTCTCAGAGGTGAGAGCTAAAAGCCAGTAGTTCTTGTGGCAGCAGTGAGTAGCTGTGTGTAGCTCTGTACTTACGTAGTTGGCAAGAGCAGGAGCCAGGAAAACTCCAAGAAGAGAAGCAATCACAATCTGAAATGAACATTTGAAATTCAAAACGCTTGAACATCATGCTGCTTATCTTGCATCAAATTATTTGCTGTCGTAAAATAATTTTGACTTCCCATTTACTTTGTGTACAGGCTCAGCACTTTCTGCAGTGGGGTCCAGCTGAGGAGGATTTAAATATGCAGGAGAATTATTTGTTGATGAGTTTATAGAAATGGCTCTTAGCCCCAGCAGTGCACCTTGCCCAGGCAAGAAGGTCACTGAAACACAGCAGGTTCTAAAACTTGCCCAGCTCCAATTCAGTAACTCCTTGGAAAAAGGTACCCCGAAATATTTGCTTTGCAAGAGGGAGCTTTTCACCCCGAGCTTTTGGTTTCAGACATGGAGCAGATCTGAGAAATGTCCATGTGCACCTGTTGTGAGGAGTTGGAACTTGGGTGCACAGTCCATGGGTGCACTCTGTGCTCGGAACACAGCAGCAAAGGAACCTCAGCATCCTCAGAGTGATCTCGTCCTCCGAATACAGGACTAATAGTCTAAGGGGAGCACAAGCATTTCTGTTCAGAAAATTGGGACATCAGACGTTTGTTGCCCCTTTATAAAGTCACAGAGTTTCAGCAACTCACAAGCTTGCTGTTGTTCAGGTTTGTCCGAACTACCAGGGACACCTTTTGGAGAGATTTCCTATTGTTATGATGAAAAATTCTGTTGGGATAACTCTTGTGAACAATTATTCTCTCAAATCCCTTGTATATTGAATCGGCCCCAAATTTCACCGGCTGCAAAGGAGGATTTTGATGAAAGAGGTCCAAGTCTGACTCAGAGTATTTGAAAGTCATGCTTGGGAATTTTTCCTGCACCAGGTTCAGGCTGCTGTAAACACCCCGGTGTCACCGTCCTGCACCTGAGTCTCTCATGTCTCATGGTTCTGCTACGCTCTCAGCAAACAGCTGAGCCCTAACTTTGTGTGACTTGCTGTGACTGGTGATTTGCCTCTGAGTCCTGAAGGAGAGAATATTGTCCTGTGGATGCCTCCCAGGTGTGTGCTGCCCCTGGAACAGAGCACTTCTCTCCTTCACCTTTGAGTAGGCATGTGGAGTTCCACCCCTGCCTAAAGGGAGATTTCAGCCCTGCAGTCCCCACCCCTTTGGCATTTTCCCTCTGTGAGCCCTACAGAAATCACTAAGAGTTCACTCAGTGCCAGGAAAAGCTCAAAAGCATTTAAAAGCTGCCCAGCCTTAAGAGTTTTCTGGGAAAGAGATAGGTATACTTACAGGGAACTTCATTTGGATGGTAGGCCAGGCCAGCTCTGCTGGTAATTGATGTGTACTCTTACTTTTTATACATAATATCCCAAAGTTAAATCTGAAAATGGGTTTACCTTATTGGCAGGTGCCCTGTGTTCACAGAAGCATGACGAGTTTCCTGGGGAAGTGCTCTGATAAGAGGAGGCTTTGATACCAGCCTGATTGAATTCACTGCATACAGGGAACCAAAAGAAAACTGGTCATGGTGAGTTCAATGCATTTAACAGTAACTTTTAAATGGAAAAAAATGATCATCCGAAGCAGAGCACAGATTCTCTGTCAACTTGTAGTGACGCTTTGCACCGATGTGGCAAAGGACTCAGCCTGAAGTTGTACCTATAAGCAAAAGCAGCGTTCAAACCAAGGGAGGTGGTAATCTTGCTATGTTAAAAATGTTGAGTCGCGNGGTTCACCAAGGGATTCTGAGTCACAGCTCCATAAGCTAAACCTCACTCTGCCTGAGGACTGGCCAAAGTGAAATTAGAGGAATTTCAGCCCTTCTTAGGCAGCTCCTTCCTTCAGCTGCTTCCTATTGGAGGGTGTTTCTAGGACTCTGGTTCTTGGGCTTGAGCACATGCGTGCTGATTTCAGGTGTGTTCTTGGGAGATGTGTGATGAACTGTGGGGGAAAAGTCTCCAAAAAGCAAGGTTTGTCTATTGGCAGTATATCAAAGGCTTTGCCTGAGACAACCAACTCGGGCTGTGTTCTCTTGCAATCGTGTTAGTGAGGCAAATGCTTTTTAGAAACTAACCTCTAGTTTTTGTCCTTGTCTGATGGGACCAGCAGAGTTCAGTCAGTGCAATGCAAGGTGCAAATGGTGAGACTGTGGCTATTGTTGCAGTTCTTTCTCAGTAAATAACTGGGTCTCTCCTGTGCCACTCTGCCCTTACCTGTGCCTGAGCACATCAATGCTGAGGAAAGCAGAAGCTGCTGCTTCTTGAGTGTTCTTCAAACAAAATGAGTATATGAAGGCATAATCCCTGAGGAAAAGTTAAATTAAGCTTTCCCCTTAGTGCATTTAGAACTTATTAAAGCTTTTTTTTAACTCGTGGTACCTGAACCCTGTTATATTCTTGCTGTGAAATACTTATTTGACTGTCGAAATCTACTCTGAGTACTCCTGACATACCTGTAATCTTAAAAACAAAAAATCTTTGAGAAGAAGGGACAGAGCCAGCTTTCAAGAGGAGTGCAACATCAACCTAATTAGTCCAAGTGGGTTTAGCAGAATTTGTATCTGTTTATGTGTTTTCTGATATATTGCTTAGCAGCACAGCATTGTTACACTTGAGATAACATTTTCTCGTGTGGACTTAGGTGGCATAAAGCAAATATGTGCAATTTCCTTTTTATTCTTTTTCCACTGAGGCCTGTTTGCTGAGAGATATTTCTGTACAATCTCCTTCACCTTTTCTCTGATAAGAGAAATTACAGAAATGTGTTTGCTATTAGTTTCAGTTCTTGTTTTATTTGGAGGGAACCAGCCTTGATTGTGACCCTCTAGTAGAAAGCAGAGTGTGATTCATCCAGGTCCCAGCACTGGCTGGTGCAGAATAGCGGATGAGGAGGAGTCCAGGCAAGGTCACAGTCACCAGAGAACACCAGGGAACATTCTCGTGGCAATCTCGTGGTCACTGGCGTTTTCACAAAATGCAGAAATCAGTGGCGGCTTCAGAGGGGGAATCCCCATCCTGCTCCTTTTGTTTGTGACCTCGTGTGCACCACAGAGCCTCTGAGTTTTCGTGTCCCTCCTCTGTTTGCTGAGGAGGCCAGAAGTGCCCCAGGCTGTCTGGTGAAGCACAGCTGCTGTTCCCAGCTCTGTCACTGATTTCAATGCACGTGCTCTGTTCGTGGTGAAAAATGAGCAGCACTTCTTGGTAGGAGTCCCTGCATGTAGAATGGAATCATGGAGTCCCACAATGGCTCGGGTTGGAAGGGGCCTTAAAGATCATCCAGTTCCACCCCCCTGCCATGGGCAGGGATGCCACTCACTCGCCCTGAGGTTGCTCAGGGCCCCATCCAACATATTCAGAGAAAGAAATGGCTGAAGAATCGGTCTGTTTGTTGGCTGACATGGAGGCCACCATGACACAGGTGTTTCTTCTCAGCATTTCTCTGCAGCCTATCACTCAGGCTGTTAGGGATTGTATTTCAGAAGACAAAATGCAGTTTGTGTGAATGAATAGCAGAGTTATTCCCAATGTCATTTAATTCTGGATAATATCCTGTTAAATATTTAAAAAAATAGAACCATCAAGACTAAAGTTTAAACCAGTGAATAATGGCCATTTGCAGAGTGATTGATTTACTGAGAGTTACTGAGTGCTTTAAATATATCTGGGTCAGGTTATCTGTGCCAACCCAAAATTCAGATAGGAGGCTTACGACATGTAGATATGGACTTGTTCGAGTCATGAAGGAAAGTTCTGTCAAGTGTTTCCCACACCTCCAGCAAGATATAAAAGTTGAAGGTCTCTGGGATTTTCTTGCGTTCTTACCTTCTGCAGCCGCTTGTTCTCATCTGAAAGGAAAATGAAGACATTTGTGAGTATCTCCATTTCTGTTGAACTTTTAATACTCTAAGCTCCTCACTTTTAAAAACAAAGGGATAGAGAAGAGGATGCTCAAGTAAGTGGTACAAATGCAGTAATATGATCTGTGTGTTGGTTCTTTGGGTGGTTCAGAGGGAAACTCGCATTTCTTGGGTCAGCGAAGTCAGTGGAAGCCTCATTTGAGCAAAGAATGCAGAATTGGTTCCAGAAGGGGGGTTTAGCTATGGTTTAATAATTGCAGTTGTAGAGGCAAATCAAGAAGTAACGCGGCATCAAGGAGGGACTTCTGTAAACTGCAGCAATGTCATGGTTAAGTTACTCTGCTTTTTCAGTTACAGGCAAAAGAGAGCCTGATAGCAGGAACTTTACATTGAGGAACTGTAGTTGTTCTCAACTAATATTCATGCTACTTGGGTAATTTTTCAAACTGATGCTACAGCTCCTTCCCTCAGTTTATGGACTGGGTTTTTTTATGGCACTGCCTGGTGTTTCTGATGAGTGAGAATTCCAATTCCTTTTACAGGCTGCAGTCCTCATTTGCCTGGGAATCTTTTGGGCTCAGACTTCTGCATTGGATGTAAGTAGAGTGGTGAGCCTTGTCCTGCACATGAGCATTTAAAATGGGTTGGATCCCTGGGCAGGGGGAATAGAATAGGAAGAAAACCACAGAAGAAACTAAAACTAACAAGTTGCTTATTGCCAAGTGTAGAGAAAGAGCTTTGGCCGGAAGTGACAGTCAAGCCAAAGAGGTGGTTCTGTGCAGGTGCAAAGTAACAAGAAGTCAGGGGGACAGACAGCCCCTTAGCTCCATCAAACATCTGGAGACTGGTGCAGCCTCCTGCCAGTCCCTGCTGCCACCCAGAATGATTGGGATGTCCCATGCAGTTTTTCCTCAGCCTGCAGGAGGGCCTGTTTCATAACTGACCTCCACCCCAAGAGCTGCTCCAGACTGCCCCAGGGTTCTTAAGGGATTTAATATTTACAGAAAGCAGAAAGCACTGGGGGTTGTTGCACCTGCTAAAGATGGAAGCCAGGTGATGAACAATGATTTTGTGCTTTTTACCAAAGACCTTTTTGCTGAGAGATCCTATCAGCAGCTATGTCACTGGGACTATGACCATCCACAGCGAGGAGCACATCGTTGATGTCCATGTCCGCTCCGGCGTGTACTCCTCTGATACCATTTTTGACTACACACATGTGAGTAAATCCAAGAGTCTGCCTCCAGTTAATCCCCGAGGAAGTTTTTAAAATCAGAAATTATTTTAGTGTATTCTCGCCACATCTTGTCCCGGAACACTGTTTCTTTGAAGACTCCCAGCACCTTTCCTCCTCCTTGGCCACCTCCTTTTTTCACCCCTACAATGGGGCAGTTTAAAAGACTTGTAATGAAACCTGTGGTGGCAGTTCCTGGATGTGAGATCACTGACCTCAATGGGGCTGGAGGTGAGGATGGGCTGCCAGCACTCGTGGGCAGCAGAAGTCTGCCAGAAATGATGCTTCCATTCTCAGGGACAGGCACCAGGACAGGCTGGCCCCATTCCCCAAAGGAGACAAAGGAAATGAGACATTCCACAGCAGCAGCCTCTGCAGCCACTTGCTGTTCCTTCCAGATTGCCCCAGAGAGTAGAGAGCATCAACAGCAGTAGCCATTCCTAACGATTTAACCTTAATCCTTTCCATCACAGGGGTACATTGCTACCAGGTTATTTTCACGAAATGCCTGCTTTATCATGAAAATAAAGAAGGAATACATCCCAGAGCTGCAAGAGCTTGGACGTCTGGCATTTGAGAGACAGGTGACTTCGTGGGGAACCCTTGCTGCTGGCAAGGGAGGCTGGATGGGAGCAGTGGGGTGTGAGGGGGACTGTCCACTCTGCCCCTAAAGCAGCTCAGGGATGACTTGTGCTGTCTGAGGAAGGATGGGGCTGACCTGACAAGATACAGCTTCAAGGGAATATCATGCAGAATGTTCTTTTAACATAATGAACCATCCCCCTGCAGTTTTATAGGGGGTTGTCGAGGTGTCTCAAGCTGTACAATCCCCTGTCCTTGGAATTGGTGTAATTTGAGTGTTTTGAGGTGATCTCAATATAAGTTAAGGCAAACTTTCCCTTTATTCATTGTCCTGCTGAAATTTTGACCTTGACATTGCTTGAATTTTTTTTTTTCAACAATGTAGAGATCAATTTACTTTGACCAGATTTTGACTTCCCTATTCAGGCTGAGGTTTCAGAAGGAGACTGGAAGTATTGCCTGGAGGTGAACTGAGGTTCTGGCCCATTAGCACATTTACAGCAAAACTTGCTGCCAATTAACATAATTATTATGGCAGTAATAATAATAATAACAACAACAACAACAGGTTTGCTCTGTTGGCATAATTAATATCTAGTGAATTTTGTTACTGAATAGATTGAAAATATGTTTTTTTAAAGCACAAAGCTTCTTTATCTAATGTTTTTTGTGAGGCAAAGGAAGGTGATTTTAGGTTCAGGAACTTTCTCAAAGGATGTCCCAGCAGAGTGGAGCTAAAGCTACATTTCTGATGGTGTCTAACCTTTTCCTTTCAGACCATGAGGGATCTATACTCTCCGAATAATGTGTGGGCCCAGTTCCAATCTGGCAATTCCAGGCTGGGGCATTTGAAAGATTGGCTTCTCTATGGCAAGCACATTGAAAATCTCTGCACGGGGCTGCCTCTCTACGAGCTCGTAGCCACTGAACGTAAGTTACACATCTGGGGCATTCTGCCTCTGCCCCAGGGCACCTTCCCTCCCTTTTAACCCAAGTCCTCGTGGTGCCTCGGAGCTGTATGGACATTTCTTCCCACTGAGTTGCACCACAAAGGTTTTGCACAATTTTGGGGCAAACAGAAGCCTCGAATAGGGCCATAATTGGGGATGGAGATTTGTGTATTTAAGATTTTTCCTAGCTGGATACAGGGATCACATCTGGTGAGGAGGTACTGATACTGATACTGAGATATATACTGATGCTATCCTCATTTTCTTGGGATTTTTTAGCACCACTGAATGTTGATGGCTGTGCCAGTGCTGGGATCCCAAGCATTTTGGGCCTTAAAATCTGTGAAGAACTCGTTGCAACTGGATATTGATGTTTCTGTTGCAAGGAAATGCCTTCTTTCTTTGCGTGTTCAGTGATGGTAACCAAGTTCTCCAGCTGGAACAGAGCTCGGGTACAGGGCTCAACCTCAACCTGCCCGTCCAAAGCTTTGATGCATAACAAGCCTATGATATACAAATAAATGTAACGCTTTAATAAATAAATAGAATGCTTTGTCTGCTTCTTCCGTCCAAAATCAGACCAAAATTACCGTGGGCCCTGTGAGCTGCCCTGCAGAAGAGACACATTTCCCTTTGGTCCATTCCTGGGCTGGGGCTGCAGCATGGCCCAGGCACTGCTTTGTGCTTCATGAAGTGAAGAAACAGAAACAGAACAGATTTTTCCAGTGGAGAGCTTCACTTTGGCATCAGCATCCAGGTGCTGGCTCACCTTGTGTAGGATGGCTGGGGGAGGGAGCAAACAGGTGATAAATGGAGATAAAGCGAGGGAGCAGATCCACGTTACCAACATTTGCAAAGCAGCCTGAACTCTGCAGGGCCAGTGGGAATTTGCAGCAGTTTGAATAAGTGCAGAGGGTCAGAGAGATTTTTTTGTCCTGGGCATTTTCCAAGCCTGAATAGACGACACTGTCCCAGCCCTAAAAAATTTGTACCTTGGAATGAAGTTTTCCTTTCACACAGTGGCAGGACACAAAGAGCTGTGACCACTGAGTGTCCCACGTGCCTTGGAGAGGATTTTGTGTCAGGGGCTGATGGAAATACAGGATGGGGCAGTGCTGGTGCCTGCTCTGCTGCAATCCCAGGGAATGGCTGAACTCACCAATCCTTCCCACCAGGGCTCAGAAGGGGCGTGTGTTTTGGGGATAAAAACTGAATGTTTGCTGTTTATTGCAGCCTTGAATGGCTGCCAGAGGGCAAGACATTCCTTTGGAGAAAAATGGCCCCAGGTCTGCAGTTTGTTATTTGAGAATCAGACTCCTGGTCAAACCATCTGCTGTTCAATAAAAGAGCATTGCATCACATGGTGAAACTGTTCTTTTAGATTAATTGTGTTCACAACAGGCTGCAGGTTCCTGGTGATCCAAAAAATGTTTCTGGAGGGTCAAACTTTGTTAATTAAATCCAGGAATAGTTGTTCCATGTTCTATGGACCCTGAAACCAGCCTCAGTGCCTCATTATCTGCCATTTAATTTTGAGTTAGGGAGGTTGTGTTCCTGCCCTTCCTCACAAATGGAGGAATATTGTTTCTAGCTTTAATTTCAGTTCGTAGTCTCGTGGTACCAGTCAGGCCTGTGAGGAATAGATTTATATCTTGTGTTTGCATTTTGACCGCTCTGTTTGTTGTTTGGTAAATAAAGTTTCAGCTCCCCAGCCACTCTCACAGCCCCTCCAATGTCCAGGTGTCCAGCTCAGGGGAAACTTCTGGATGGAGGGACAGATCTGCTGTGGGGCTGCTGCACCTCTTGGGGTTACAGCTCCCAGCAAGGAGAGGAGGAAGCACGGGCAGAATCATAAACCACACGACCCCTATGGCTGTGCTCTGCTTCCCCCAGTTTTCCAGAGGATGTTCTGTCCCCACAAGAGCACATGGATGGGCAAATTACAGCTCTGAATTCACAGCCCTTGAGCCTCGGCCTCTTGGTATCTCCAGCAACCTCAAAGGTCATGCTAAAAAAGGCTGCAAAGCAAAAAGAAATTTATTCTCAATTTAAAATAACTAATTACAGGGCAAACAGGAGTGTACAGCCAGCTCTGAACAAACCAGAGAAAAGGACTTATTCAGGAGAAAGAAGTTTGATATTTTATTTATTGATACTGTATTTGCCCTTGTTATTTCCTGCCATTTCATTCTTTGTTGACCAGGCCACAGTTTACAATATGCTTTATGGACCTGTCTTGGATTATAATTAATCTATTTTTCTTATCTTGCAGGTGCTTGATATTATAATTGGACTACAGGGAAAGACCAAAGAGGTAAAAATCAGCAATAGGTGAAGTGTCCCTGAAGATCAGATCCAGTTGTTGCCTGAAGTAAGTGTAGTCTGAAAATGTCAGTCTTCAAATCCATCCTCTGTCAGCAAAGGCTCTGCTCTGAATGTTCCTGATGTGCAGGAAATCTCAGAATCACGGAATCCTCAAGGTTGGAAAAGGCCTTTAAGGTCATCAAGTTCAAGCATGAACCCACCACCACCACCATGTTCACCATCAAACCACATCCCCAGGTGCCACATCCACACTTTTTTTGAACATTTCCAGGGATGGGGACTCCAGCCCTGCCCTGGGCAGCTGTGCCAGGGCTTTACAGACCCTGCAGTGAAGAACTTTCCCCAATACCCCCCCTGAGCCTCCCCTGGCCCAGCCTGAGGCCGTTCCCTCTCCTCCTGTCTCTGTTCCCTGCGAGCAGAGCCCGACCCCCCCCGGCTGCCCCCTCCTGTCAGGGAGTTGTGCAGAGCCACAAGGGCCCCCCTGAGCCTCCTTTTCTCCAGCCTGAGCCCCTTTCCCAGCTCCCTCAGCCTCTCCTGGTGCTCCAGCCCCTTCCCAGCTCCATTCCCATCTCTGGACACGCTCCAGCCCCTCGATGTCCTTCTTGCCATGAGGGGCCCAGAGCTGAATCCATTAGCATATTAAACCTTTAATTCTATTGATCAGTTAACTTAGACAGGCTCTATCTGATAGGAAACGCTGCTGTCCCAGAGCTCATTAGGTATCAGCACCTTTGTGGGTCGTTTGCTGGTAGAGGATCTTTTTGCATTGTGATCCATGAGATTTTCCAGTGGAATGGATGGAAAATTCCCACTGGTTTCCGTGGGAGGCTCCCACAGCCCAGCAGCAGCTCCCAGGAACAATGGTGGAGTTGTGTTCCCAGTGCACAGAGCCCAGAGCTCGTCCCACAACCGCCCAAGGTCAACGTGCAGGTGGAGAAGGTGGAGCTCGAGGTTGTCACCTGGAGAGCAGCAGAACCCCAGGAATCTGTGCCAGGAGAGGGGCAGGGCTGCCCTGATCCCACCGGGACCCAGAGCTGTCACTCAAATGAAAAAGGAGCCAGTGCTCGAGCTTAGATCCTAAAAACAGATTGGGCTGGAAGGGCCTGGAGAGGGAGAGAGTCAGGATGTGATTCATCATCGTGAAAGTTGCCTGATCTTCCCAAGAGCTCCTCTCCACCAAAGTAACGGGCATATTCTGGTAGTGTATCTCACTTCCCAGCCAGGCTTGTTCTGTAAAAAGCAGAGAATTTATTTTATGTGGAAGACCAGAGATCACAGAATATTCCGAGTTGGAAGGGACACACTGGAGAGCTCAGTGGGAGCGAGTCTGGGTGTGCCTGAGTGAGAACCTGGGTGCGTGTGCACTGGCTGCTTCTGTAAATTAAAACAACATTTATTCCTGGCTGGAATATGGAGATAATGCTGATTGTTTGCTCCCAACTGAGAGGTGTTTGAAGGCACGTCTGGAATCCAAGCCGTGGTATCGTTGGGTGCCACTGACAGCAGCTGAGACACGCCAGGCATTGGGGGCAGGCAGGACTGGCCCACCCATGTCACTTCTGCACCTCTCTGCAGCTCCCACTGCCCAACCCCTGTGGGCAGGGGACCTCTGGGGTCCCTCACTGCCAAGGACATCAGATTTCCCATCAGATTTACCTGTGCTGCACTTTAATCCGAGATGCTTTTACCACTGAGCCCGTTCCCCTGAGAACCTGCCCAGATTTCCCAGTGTGCAGGACAATTTACCAAGGTCAGGGTTTGACAACTGCATCACTTGGGATCATTTCAGAACCAGAGATTAATGTGGAAACTCCTACCCTCTTGAGAAATACCTTTCAAATGAAAGACACAAATTAGGAGGAATATATCTTGTCTGACAGGTGAAAACAGATTTTCCAGTTTGCATCAAGTCATGAAAAGGGACAGTTATTAACATTGGTAAATTTTCCCTTATAGGAAGAATTCCCAGTAGCAGGGAAAAATTAATCCAGACTGGAGAACCAAGCCTAAATTAAATAGAAATTGTGTAGTCTGGGCAGGCCAAAGATGTGAATGGGTCTGGGTCTTCCCACCCTTTTTGTGCTAACAAGGTGTAGCTGTGAGAGGAAAAAAATCATCCATTTTAAAAGGCAAAAATTTGCCCCTGGAGTGTGTGTGTCTGTAACCACTGCAAACTGCTGTGGCCGAGCTCTGAACAGGGCAAGATCCATGTGCCAAAGGAAAAGAGAACAAATCCCTCACTCCAGCTTCAATCAAAGTGCTTGATCTTAAACACTCCAATTATAAATTATCAGCAGCTGAGCTGGGCCCTGCACCATTACTTATCTAAAGTGAATGCCTTGGCTGATGAGCCAGGCCAGATTTCCAAGGAATACACCCCAACCCTGCTGTACAGATTTCTTTCTGCTCCAGCCAAGCAGGGAGTGAGATTTCCATTGTCCACCAGATGGCAAATGGTCACAGCAGCCTCGGAGCTGGGCTTTTCTGCTCGCAGCCGGGACCCAGGGTGGTGAGTGAGATGTGCTGTCAGTGGGCTGGTGAAAACACTGACTGTGAGCCAACCATAGCTCAAAAATAAAATGCAATTAATGCTGTCAACCTGTTCCCCAGGAAGTAAAAGCTGAGTTAGGATACAAAGCATTAGAATTCATTCTTTCAGATTTCCAATCCAGTGGAATGTTTATTTTCACTTGTAATTATGCCCCATTTGGTGATTAACTGAACTATTTTTTGATTTCTTAATAATTTTAATTTTTCTCTCTGAGGCATGTGCATGTTTTTATATATCCCATTATATAATGAGGCACTGCATTTGTGTGAGGTTTATTAATCAAATATTCCCGAGTGCTCTGGAAACACGAGCAGCAAAGACTCTCAAGCTCTCATTTGAACCAGTGAAATCTTTTCCCTTTCAGAAAAGGGGCCCTGCAGCAGATGAAGGCTCAGTCTGACAAAGGCCAGTCCCACGCTGAGCATGGGCACAGGTAAAGGGACACCCCTTATCTCTCTCTCCTTATCACCACCCCATTGGCACCCAGAGCAGCCCAAGCAGCTCCTGTGCCCCTGCCCGGTCCTGCCCCCCCAGGCTCCTTCCTCGGGCATGAGGAACCCACTGAGGGATTCTGTGCTCTTGTTTCATTTGGGTTTTTTGGAGGGACCAGGGGCAGAGGGGGCTGGAGCTCTGCAGCCAGGTCTGTGCTCCTTCCAGCACATCCTGCCAGTCCCAGCCTCCCCACAGCCACATCCTCTGCTGCCTTTAGTGTCTCTCACACTGCTGTGAGTCCCCTTCTGTGCCCTTTTTTGCAGCTCAGTGAGAGGCAGCCAGACACAGGTGATTTGGCAGGTCCCAGTTTATTTAATTTCCTGAGGGTGTATGCAAAGGGAGGATGGTGATTCAGACCTGCTGAATGAAACCTCAGCTTGCTCCAGCCATTTTTTGCTGGGTAGAGAAGCAAATGCAGCATAAAGTTGATCCTTTTGTAGCAGTGCTGAGAGAGGAGAAAACATCTTTAAAAAACCAGTTTGTATTTGCTGGTACCGAGATGAGAACTGAGGTGGGCAACGAATCATAAAATCACAGAATCATAAAGGTTGGAGGAGACCTCCAAGATCATCAAGTCCAACCCTCGAAATCTATCTGTGATGGAGGGCAGAGGGGTGAGTTTTTCTGAGGGTGTTCTTGTAGCTCAGGTATCTCCCAGGAGAGCCCAGCCTGCCAGTGCCTGGCCCGCTCCAGGTGGGACTCTGCACCTACACCCCCTGCCCAAGGATTGCCAAGCATTTAAAAACATGTTTGAGGCATAAAATCGTTCAGGCTCGAGCCAGCAGGGATCAGCAATCCCCTTTCCCCCCCGTGAGGGGAAGCAGAGGCTGTTTTCTCCGGGAGCAGAGGGGTGGGAGTGCTGCTCTTACACAGCTGGGAGGGAGATCAGCACAACACAGTGAGAAACTGGCACAGCCAGACTCTCCAAAGTGGGAGATTGGTTAAAAGTTATCCAATTAAAATGTGTTTTCATGATCCTGAGCCTCACAAGGGTTAATAGAGCCCACAGAGCACCTGAGAGAGAGTAACCTGTGCATCCTTGTGCTCACTGTGGCAGGACTCACAAACCAAGCCACAGATCCATGAAATAATTTCCTGCCTCTAAAGACACCTGCATGGAGCTGTTGCCACTGGGCCCTCGTTTGCTTTGCCTCTTGTGAACTGTTTTTTAAAAGCTGCCAATTAAAAAATGCCATTTTGATGTGCTTGTTGAATTTGGGGATGAATTATTGCTGCAGTTCGTTGTCTCAGATAAATGTAAGAGTTTTCCAGGTGAGGAGCATGCAGCAGCTGCTCTGTGCTCACACCCTGACCAAAGCACAGCTCCTCTGAGCATCCCAGCCAAGGGGAACAGACCACATCTGCCATTTCTGCTGCAACTGAAGTCAAAATTCGTGAGGTGTTTAAGCCACTTTCCCTTTTAAAAAAGGATGGAAAAGACCAAATCTGACATTCAGCTGCATGGCAGTCAAAAGAGAGAGAGGCTGCTGACAACTTTAATTTAGGCAGTATAATCCCAGTCATGGGGTTACAGAAAGTAAAATGTAATACACTTTCATCTTTGAATTTTTAAGGCTAAACTTACAAAAGTATTTTTTAATGAATCAATCTTTTCTGCTGTTATGTACAATTTGCTTTCCCTTTCTGATTCCAGCCCTAACATTAAATAAACAGAGCAAATATTAGACAGGCTTGTCTGATTTTTCCTCGTGTTGTGCTGATGTGATTACAAGCTGTTGACTTAGTCATTAATACCTTGTGCTGAGATATCAGCTAACACTGCCAGAAAATATTCCACCTCTGCTCAGTACTCAAGCTGTCAGTTAAATAATTTCAAGTTATTAATCAAAATTGCCAACAAAACAATTTCTGCTGACCCGAGTCTGGTTTTTTCCCCATTGCTGAAGATCAGGAATCCACAGTTCTCAAACCCAAGGACAAAATACATTTAGTGATTATTCCCAAGAACTTTGCTCGTTTAGGGTTGTGAGAGCTTTTAAATGGAGCTCTCATTAAGGAAAAGAATGGTATCCCTCAGAGAGCCCCCTTGGACATGGGGCTGACAAGGAAAGGGGACGAGTCTGGGAGGTTTCTGAAAGGTTTTGTTCTGCAATCTTGTTTTTGTCAGTGTCACTGGAGCTGCTCAGAGTTTCCTGAAGTTTAACACCCACATGAATACCAAAGCACTACAAAATAACTGCATGATGAGAGGAAGAATTTCAAAAATGTAAAATTAAAACTTTCTCTTGACCTTTTTCTGTCAAACTGTTCTGTGAAGGGAGTGTGATAAGAAGGCTGCAGAGTCCAAACCCCTGGGATTAAACAGCAGCTCCTCTCTGTTCATTAGCACTGCTCTCACTTTCTGTGTGAAGATATCAAATAGGAATTGATTTATTTTTGACCATGTCTCACCAGGTTGGAATTAATTGAGGACTGAATTAATAAATTGTGTGACCATAAAAGGTCATTTATTTTCATTCTGAATGACCTTTCAATATTTTTAGAGCCTGCATCCTTACATACCAAGGCATGTACCCAGCTCATGGGAGGGGCGACAAATCAAGAGATTTTGAGACATTTCTCATCCTGTAAATGACATAAGCAAATAACTTCCTGCCCCTGGAAATCGTGTGCATTTTTATTGCCTGTGTTTGCTCCTTTTGAGAATAAGCACCAAAAAATAAAACCAGGTTCAGTGCTGGAATGTGCCTGTCTCACGTGAGGATCTCAGAACTTCCTGGGTATCCCCGTCCCACTGCAGGACTGGGCAGTGACCTTGGGGGGTGCCACAAATGTCCCAGTTAAGTGCCAAGCCCACCCAGCCCTGGAAAGTGGCAGCTCTTCCAAAACCCTGCTGGAGGAGCTGGGAACTCTGCAGACTCTGGGAGCTGGGACAGGGAGGCCGAGAGCTCTCAGGGATCTGCTGCACGTGACTGACAGGACACTGACAGGGAGGCAAACCCCAACTCTTTTTGCAGCTCTTTTCTTTCTCTTTCAGTTCCTCAGGCTTTGCAGTGGCTCAGAGCTCTCAGCTCCTCACCATTTCTCTGTGCTGCCAAGGCCCAGCCCAGGCTGCTCTGGAGCAAACGCACGTGGACGGGCTCTGTCCTGGAGCCTGGAGCTTCTGCACCTCAGCGGGATTAAAGGAGAGAGGAAAGGGAATTTCCAGTGGCAGTGCAGGCAGTTTGTGTGCCCTGCTGGTTTGTGTGATCCCCATCCTTTCCAAATGCCTGGGAAGAGCAGAGGGAGACGAGCCCTGGGTCACCTCATGAAGCCAGCGGTGACCAGGTCAGGAGGAGCTGGGGCCACAGGGTGTGAGGAATTCCATGGATCAGGAGGAGCTGGGGCCACAGGGTGTGAGGAATTCCCTGGATCAGGAGGAGCTGGGGCCACAGGGTGTGAGGAATTCCCTGGATCAGGAGGAGCTGGGGCCACACAGTTTAAGGAATTCCATGGATCAGGAGGAGCTGGTGCCACAGTTTAAGGAATCCCATGGAATTCCCTGGATCAGGAGGAGCTGGTGCCACAGGGTGTAAGGAATTCCCTGGATCAGGAGGAGCTGGGGCCACACAGTTTAAGGAATTCCATGGATCAGGAGGAGCTGGTGCCACAGTTTAAGGAATCCCATGGAATTCCCTGGATCAGGAGGAGCTGGTGCCACAGGGTGTAAGGAATTCCATGGATCAGGAGGAGCTGGGGCCACACAGTTTAGGGAATTCCATGGATCAGGAGGAGCTGGTGCCACACAGTTTAAGGAATTCCCTGGATCAGGAGGAGCTGGTGCCACACAGTTTAAGGAATTCCCTGTCCTGGTGGCTGCCCAACCTTCTCCGTTTCCTTCTCTCTGATTTTTCTCTTGATCACTCAGGCCATAAGGCACTGCCACGTTTCTTCCCCCCCACCACCCTTTCATTAAATACCATCCTTTCATTTTCCAGTGACATCTGGAATGGGAATGGAGCCCCTGGGAACAGCCCATTTATGGACAGGGAATCCAGAGCAGCCCTGAACCAAGGCATAGGGGAATAAGGCCTTAGGCAGATGCAGGAATGGAAACTAATTTTAGTTATTCCATTGCAAGCTCATCACACTGTCAGTGTCACACTCCTCGTTATCTCCCATGTCACACCCAGCAGTTACCTCATGCCACAGCTATCTCCTGACAGGGACCGTTGTGGGGCATTTTTGCAATAATTTCTTGCCTGTATTTTGGAAAACCTCGAATCACACGCCGTGGCTGCCACAGCACGTTTGCATCCTGCTCCCCTGCAATGGTGTGAGTGAGCTCCCTGATCAGGGAGCAGCCCTGACCCGAAATTCCTGCACTTCCACAGCTCTTGGGAAGGATACTGGGGTTGTCCAGGACGAATGTTAAGAATTTCTCAGCAAGCTGCTTTCAATTCAGTCTGAACATTGAGATTTGTTCCAAGGGCTGTGACAGGGGTGTGTCTCACACCTCCCTGCCCTGTGCAGTGGGAAAATAGGGGTTTTTCAGACTGATCCCAATGGTTTTTGTCTGATTGACATCACCAGAGTCACTCCTGTTGTGCCATTAAACACACCCTGTTCTTTATTAACGCTCTGTTACTGATGGGCAGAAGCTCTCCTGGGGCTGAATGTGGTGACCTGGCTCTTCTTGGGTTTCTCAAAGGTTCCAGCACAAGAACAGAGTTCCCTTGTGCTGTAATGCAGGTTCCTTGTAGGGGCAGGGTGGGACAGGGGAGTTCCTGGTGGCTTAGGAGTGGGATTTTGAGTTCTGGACACTGGGGCACAGTTGCTGGGTCTGCTGTCCCTGCCCTCTGCTCCCCTGGAGCCCAAAAGCCCCAAAAGGGGATGTGAGTCCTTCCCTTGTGCAATCTGAAAAGAAATTTTTACCACAGTCCAGCCACAGTTTTACCTGTGATCTTTATATTTGTGTACAAGCAGGACAAGGAAAATTTTAATATCCTCTCCCTCTCCCACAGATTATTTATTTAACTGATTTTTTTCATCAAATATTTTAAAAAAAGAAAAAAAAACCCCAAAAGAAAAAAACAAACAAAAAAAAACAAACAAAAACCCCAAACAAACAAACAAACAAAAAATTTAAAAAACCCCAGAAAACCAAAAGGAGAACTCAAAGGAATATTTTCTTGTCAGTAATTCACCTGTAGTTAATCCAAGAAAAATTCTGTTTCCCTCTACTGAAACCTTCATTTCTTTACGTTTGCTTGGTGGTGTTTTCTGAGAGATTTTTTCTACAGAATCCATTAAAACAAATAAAGAAAAAGGGGGGGAAAAAGGACCAGAGAAACATTTTTTTCACATTTTAAAAGAAGCCTACTGTGTCGTAACAATCTAATTCAAAAGTCATAATGACATTTGTAAGGTGTGGATTGCTGAATGAAATCCCACCTGTGTTTACAGGTGGGGAAACGAAATGTGCCAAGCTTTTTATTCCCTGGGGAGCTCAGGGCACTTGAGCAAACCCTGATCACCTTCTCCTGGGAAAGGTTCCCCCTCTGAGGCTGCTCCGAGCCTCTGGCTCAGGGCAGATGTTCCTCCATCCCAAAAAACAGCCCAAGGAAGGGTGAGGATGCTTCAAAACCCTTCCCATTCCTTCTCCCCGTTTCCTCCTGCCCAGAGGAGCATCACACCCTCTGGATCTCGTGCATCCCGACCTTGGCACTCGGAAAAGCCCTGCCTCAGTCCCAGCCTTTCAGCACTGCTCCTGCCCCACATTCCTGCTCTGACCCCGCTCTTCTGCTGCCTCTTGACAGAAGGAGCCCTGGCAGCATCAGCTGGGAGGAAGTTGTGGGGTGCCCGAGATTAGAGTCTATTTTGGAGCCCCACAGTCTCCAGGATGGAGGTTTTGGATGAGTGAGGAGCTCCCAGGAGCAGCAGCGGGGCCTTGGCTGCTCCTGCCCTCTCTCTGCTGATGCCTCTCTGCTCCCTGGGCTGGGTTTCTCCTCCAGTTCCTACCACGGCACAGGAAGGGATCCCATCCAACACGGTGCCTCTCCAGCACAGCAGATCCAGCAGGAAGGTGGAGAGGGATCTCCTGGTGCTCTGTGGGCTCTGCCAGGGTCAGTGCAGAGCCCTGGGCTGGCAGCAGCCACCAGTGCCCACAACAACTGCAGATGAACTGGAGATGAGCAGCAGCTCCCTCGGAGTGAGGGCCAAGAGACCTTTCTGTGACCTTTGTGTAACCCAGTGCCCCAAGAGCCACCTGCTGCTGATGGAATGGGGTCACTGTTTATGCCCCAGACTGAATCACGGTGCTAATTAATGCTCCCTCTCCAGCTGCCTCAGGTGATCTCGTCAGCATCGATTTTCTGAAAGCAATTCCTTTCTGGGATACTTCTTGTGTGTGTAAATTGCAGAGCGTGTGGGGGGAAAAGGACAAACCATTTCAGTGACATGAAATAAAGCCCTTCTGTTACACGGCTCAATTCAGCAAGAACAATTATCAGTGGTGGTGAAATCATCAGCCTGAGGAAACAGGAAGCTGCCTTTCTATCAGATGTGCTCTCTGGTTATTCCTCATCTGGCAAATCCCCAGCAGGGTCTACATGGAGTAAGTCAGGAAAGTCAGCACAAGCTGCTTTGTGAACAAACCCTGCACTCTGCCATTGTTCAGGGACTTATCAAAGCCAGAGCGGAAATGCAGAAACACTTGGAATGTCTGAGCAGGAATTGTGTTCCTAATGAGCCACCGAGGCAAGATGACACTTGTGGGTTAGGAAATGGATGTCAGATCCCTGTGCTCACAACTGCCTTTTGCTTTACCCAGTAAAATCTGCAGGGTGGGAAATGACAGATCCATAACAAACGTGTCTGGACTGAGCAGGGCTCAGGGAGGTCCCAGCCCAGCCTCGGTGCTGCTCCCACCACCCTCAGAGCAGTTGAAATGATGCTGTTCAAAGGGAAGCAAAGCCAGAGAAGCTCCTCTGGCTCTGGAACTGCTCATCTGCATCAGCAGAGTAACAGAGAATTTCACTCCGTCTCTGATCAAGGGCCAGCTGCAGACCCCCAAATACTCGGTGTGTTCATAGTGAGAGAGGAAACTCAACTAAAACACTCAAGAGTGACAAAAATGCTGAAGAAATCCTTTTAAATTCAAAACCTTCAGCCCAGAACCTCACGGAAAACTGCAATCTCTTTGAAAGGAGTTCCACAGATCCCAGTGCAGCAAGCAGCAGCTCTTACAACGTACTTATCTCTTTAATTGAATAATATCTGTATATACATATATATATATATGAAATCAATGCATTTTTGAAATGAATATTGAAGCATTAAAAAAGGAAAGCCTCTGTAGGCATTATCACCCCCATGACAAATGTCCTGCGTCAGTGGCTGTGACAAGAACCCCAGAGACTTTCCTTTATAGGAGTCACTGATGTGCTGCATCAAAGAGTTAAGGCTAAGCCAATTCTCAGGGCTTTTAATGTTAATCTCACTTCCTATGGAAGTAAAGACCTTAATTTGGTGATGAATCATCAACAAAAAGAAGACTGCACTTTCCTCTTAATTCACAGAAGTGACCCAAACTGCTCCAAAATTTCCCCACATTTTCTGTGCTCAGCTCTGGAAATCCCCAATATCCAGAGATCAGCCTTTGATAAGGCTCTAGAGGATTTACAGATAGCCATGAACTCCACAGTGAGGTCTAAATTAATCTTGCCAAGCTCCAATATCTACTTCTAATGTGGTGTAGCAATAACAGGGACCTCGATCACACACTTCTCCTCTAGCATCAGATTTCCCACGTTCAGAAGAAGAAAAGTTGCATAAAACAGGGTTAAAATGCCGTGTCAGTGTCTGGCTCCATGGCAGCCACACTGCACATGATTTTCACAAAGATATTGATATTTAATTTAAAACCTAGAGGATGAATTTAGCACAGGCATGACTTGAGCAAGGTTCTGATTGCTGTGCCAGGGGCAGATTTGGGCAAATGACGAAGGGAGAAAATTGCAGAGATGGGGCAGCAAATCAATGGATGTGCTTAGACAAAAAGCAGAGTCCAAGAAACCCAGCAGGTCAGTGGTTTAGCCCTTGGGTAACGCTCTTAGTGCTTGCAAGGAAAAGCTCTGCAGCAAGAGCAGAAATGCCTCTTTATCTCGAGTGCTGAACCCCTCGGGGACAGGCGCTGAGCTCTGGCCACGCTGCCAAAACAAGAGCACTTGGGAAAGTCTGTGGAGAACAGGGAGATTGAAGTGGACAATGTTATCTATGAACCAGACCCATTTTTGCCTGCACACTGCTCACATTTTGTTGAAATTTGCACACTAATGCAAAAAGCGCCATTAATTTGAGCACATATTTTTGCAAAGTCATTTCTGTGTTCTCCACAGTGTCCCTGAGCTGTTTGAATTGATGTGAACCTGAAATCAGAGTCACCTGTTGCCCTTTGTGTGTTTGTAATAATTTTTTATTTAGCAGTGCTGTGACCAAATCAAGTTTAACTGCGATTTGCCAGTCACATACGAAAGACGAAGGAAATAAAGATTTTCCGAATTATTTGCAAATACTCCAGTCGTGGAATCATGGAATACCTCAAGCTGGAAGGGACCCAGGAGGGTCACCAAGTCCAACTCCCTGCTCCTCAGAGGATGTATTCTCCTTGCCCATCCTGAGCTCTTCTCCTCTGCCTCCAGGGCCTGGTGACTCTGTGCTGTGGCAGCACCAAGAGCTCTTCTCCAGACAAGTACAGAAGAATGGAATTTTCCCCAAAGAAATTCCTTTTTAAATTTAACGTAAAGCCCTGACTCTAAAATAGCTCTGGAAAGGGCAGAGGGAGCTGCTGTTTGCCCTCGGTGTGCAATGGGCGCATTTGGAGAGAGGCTCTCTGGAATCCACGCGCTCCCCTGAAACGCGCGCGGGTGGAAGCGGCTCACGCACGGCAGGCAAAGTCAGCTACCGGCAGGGAGAAAGGAAGGGCAGCTCCTCTCTGAGGAGAAACTTGTCCTATCTCTGAGAGTCCTGCGCAGAATGTTTACAAAATGCTCATTAAGGGAGAGGGGATGGAGAGATAGCAACAAATCTGGTGAGCAGCTTCCACTGCCCGAGATAAGGGAGGCAAGGCGGCCATGGAGGAGAGCGAGTCAGATCCAATTACCGAGACCTGGTTTTGGGGAGGGGGAAGGGGCAGACAGACAGGACGGATCACAAGTTTCAAGACAAGAGCTTCCAAACTTGTCATCCCTCTGTGACACAAGCACAACCCAGCGGATAAAACCGCCACCGAGCCCACACGAGAGCCAGAGCTCGTTGAGCGCGGTTGGAGGCTCGGGCGAAGCCATGGATTCTGTCGTCCTCCAGCTCTGGGCTGTCCTCTCCCTCCTGGTTCACCTTGCAGCCTGCAGTCCCATCCTGAGCTTGGAGCACTCTTCCCTGGAGGAAGATGCGCCTCTTTTTGATGAGATCCTCTCCGAGCAAGACGGGGTTGATTTTAACACGCTGCTCCAGAACATGAAAAACGAGTTTTTGAAGACGTTGAACCTCTCTGACATCCCCCTGCACGAGTCGGCCAAGGTGGACCCTCCAGAGTACATGCTAGAGCTGTACAACAGGTTTGCCACGGACAGGACATCGATGCCTTCTGCAAATATCATCAGGAGCTTCAAAAACGAAGGTAAGAGCTGCTCATCCCTGGGAGAAGTGGATAGAAAGGAGCATCTCTAGAGCCAGTGTGAAATGTCTTGGCCAGGCACAGAGCAGGAACCGTGCTGGGGAAAAGGCCTTTTGGTGAGGATGGCCTCAGAAACCAGCAGCTGTGGCAGGGCTGCCCAGACCCCACCCCTGGTGAGACAGAGTCCTGGTCCTTTGCTCTGGAGATTGTAGGGTTTTGGGGGATGATGTGTCCTTAATGTTGGGGCAGCGCCAAGTATAACTTCAGTGCATCAATTTCTTTATCCCCATAGTGACTCACATCAGCTGTAATCAGCTGATTGATTTTTTAAATTGATGCCTTAAGAAATGTTTGAAATTAAGGCAAGACTTATTTTTACACACTGTTCAAACTGATTTTCAAATACAATATTTGAGTGCAATATTTTAAAGTTATGAGCTTAACCAAGTAGAGCTTTCTGTTAATGCCTTCTCACTACTCATCCCTGTGGCATTCGTGATGTTTTCTTCCTTTGGCATCAGAGCACAGTCCAGAAAATGCACAGAAATAAGTGAAGAGGAATTTTGGATAACCCTTAGGTTTTACTTTGGAGGACCAGACTATATCCTAATAAAACAAACAAAACCTGAAGAAGTCTAATTAGCACATAATCACAGAATACTCTGACTTGAAAGGGACCCACAAGGACCTACAAATCCAACTCTCAAGTGAATGGCCCACAAAGGGATCAAACCCCCAACCTGGGCATTATTAACACCCTGCTCCAACCAAGTGAGCAAATGCCCTCGAGCCATTTCCCTCTCTGATTTTCCTTCCACACTCCCCTCAGTTCAGCGAGGATGAGATAATGCTTCAGCACTAATACTCAGTAATTTGCCAATACCTTTTTACACCAACACACGTTTTATCCTAAAAACGTTTTTCAGCTAAACAATTCCAAGTATCCATTGCTCCACATGGCAAATGCTAGTGCTTTGACTCACGTTTAATTACCCAGGGGCACATGTGGCTCTTCAGGCTGCCTTGGGGCCTCTGTCATCCTCTGTTCGTTTAATTAATGTCATTAAAGACATTATTGCTTTGTCTCTGACATTTGCAGTTTCAAAGCCATGAGCTGTGAGGAGAGGCTGAGTGGAAGCCGTTTGAGTTTTGTGGGGCAGAGGGATGCCAGGAGAGAACCCCAAAGCTCTGTTCTGCTCCCATCTCCCACCAGGCCCAGGCACCCTTTACCAGCAGCGGGTTTCTGGTATGAAGAGACTCTGCATTGTGGTTTAAAGCTTTTTTATAAATCCTTTTCTCCCGTGTGGAGGAATTTATTGGAGGGCTGGTGGCAAACCAGCTGCAGGCACTGCTCACCTTGCCGTGGCTGTCTCTGCCCAGCAGCAGGAGTGAAGGCACACGTGGGGGAGGTGTTGTTCCAATTCTGAGCTACTTGATAAAGAAATAATGGGATAAAGATTGCCAAGTACAGTAAGGTAAAGAATAAAATACCCTGTGCTGCAGTGATGCAAATCTGAAATCATTCCGCCTGTGAAAATTCAGGTTTGAAGCAGGGAAGTGGCACAGACTGAGCTTTGCCAGGTGGTGGTGGCAGCTCTGTGCTGTCCCGCTGCCCCTGTTGCAGAAGTTCTGCATCAAATGGGGAAAACTCACCTTAAATTTCTGCCATTTCAGTACTTCTGTCACCTCCTCCAACCCAAACCAGCAAGAGGCAAAGCGAGGCCGCTGATGGGAGCACAGCTTCACAAACACGTGCAGTTAAAGGACTGTGCAATTCATGGTTTTTGTGTGTCCTCAAAGTCTGGGTAATTGAGAACCGTCCATTTCATGCTAAAGAGCTCTTTTGATAGAGAAATTAATTGCTTGCAATGATACGGACAGGAGAAACAGACCATGGAACTGTTTTGTTCACCTGCCTGCTGAAAACTGGCAGCAACCCCAGTTTCATTATTATCCATTAAATCCTTTATTATAGAAATGTAACAGGTGGCACAGCTGGAACTAGCTCTTTGTTTTAACCCATGGACCATAACAGTTTGGTTGTAAATGGGGCTGTAACCAGTGCTTAATACTTGCAATAAAGTCTTCAGGGAAATTCTTCTTTTCCTACGGACTCCAAACCTCCCTTCCCAACCCTCCCGGGGGTGTACTGGGAACAGCAGGAGATCTGGGACCTTATGGACTCTCTAGCTGAAGAGCAGAGTCACATCCTGGCTGTGTGAGAGGTGCAAAGGCACATCCCTCACGCCCTTCTCACCCTCACCTGGCTTCTCACACACGGAGTGGCCTTCCCCTGCCTCCTGGTGAGTTCTTTGTGCTCATCCTCCACAGGTTCGGGGACATTTCTGCACCCTGGCATTGCCTGCAAGCACTGGAGCCTTGTTTTAGCATGGTAAGGTCTAGGAAACCACAGAGATTCCTCCCAGGATGGAGATTATAGCTCAGCTTGGATCACAGTCAGCTCCCACCCTGGCTCTGTGCACGGTGGGTTCTGCTCCCACCTTTCACAGGCAGGGAAATGGAAGCAGAATCACCCCTCACTTTTTTATTTGTGAAAAGATTAAAAACACAAAATGAAAAAAAAAAAGAAAAGAAAAGAAAAAGGCAGGTGCCTCAAAGCCTCCAAAGTGGAATTAAACAGGAGAAGTCACGTGCTGAAGGTCATGGCTTGCCTAAGTGCTCTGGTGGAGCATGGCCAGTCCTTGAGGCTTTATCAGTGTCATTTTTCTACAAACATGGAAAAATTGGGGAAGTCAGAGATGAAGGGAGTAATAGGTCACAAACAGTTTGCCTTTGCATTAATTATAGCTCCAGCCTCTATGTCCTAATCTGCCTTCTGGGCTGCAAGGAGGCAGCAAATGCACCCTGGTGAGCAGAAGAAATGAATGTTGCTGTGCAGAAATCGAGGGTGCAGCCCAGCTGACACCAGACATTGTCCTCCTCACCTGTTCTATTGACTGAAGGTGCCCAGGGTGCCTGGCTGAGTGCAGCTGGTGGCTCACCCAAAGCCCACAGGGCCTGTGGCTGCTGGGTCACCCTGGTGTCACCACCTGCTCTTCCTGACCAGGAGCCTTTACATCTCCCAAAGCAGCTTTTCCTCTCTTCGTGCTTGGCCCTTTCCACGTCTGAGGGGTGTCTGAGCAGCAGGGAATTCCTGCTAGCACGGGAACACAAAGCACCCACATTTCCTTGTCTTTGCTGATTATCTGTTGCCCATTTCATGCTCGCTCCAGTTCCACGTCCTTCTGCCCTTCCTGCACCAATGAATGTTTTCCCTTGTTTATTAAACAGTTGCTGTGCAGCGACCTAGAAGTGATTTTTATGTCAATATTAAGCAGCACATTTTTAATATGCAAACTTCCAGTTGGCAGGAAGTCCCTGGAAAGCCTGGGGACAGAAGGAGGATCTCTAAATCCAGGTCTGTAGCGTGTCTGGGACCTTGTCCTTACACATCTAAAATAACCTCGGCCCTTTTTCCAAGCACAGTTTTGGGAAGCGCTGAAAAAACATTTTCCTGGAGCTGTCCAGGTGAAACCCAGCATGCTGGATGACCTTCAGAGCGTGTGCTCCTGGATGTATTGACTCTCCTAAAATACTTGATTTTTGTCCTTTCCAGACGTGGATTCCCACCCTGTTGGCGTTACGGGGACTCGGAAGTACCCGCTGCTGTTCAACGTTTCCATCCCTCACCACGAGGAGATCACCATGGCAGAGCTCAGGCTCTACACCTTGGTGGAGCGGGACCAGAGGCTCTACGAAGGGCTTGACCGGAAGGTCACCATTTTCGAAGTGCTGGAAAACGTCCGCGTGGAGGCCGGGGAAGAGAGGAAGACGGTGGCCTTGGCCTCCAGGCACATCTACGGCACGAGCAGCGAGTGGGAGAGCTTCGAGGTGACCGAGGCCATCCGGCGCTGGCGCAGGGCAGGGCTGACCACGCACCGGCTGGAAGTTCACATCGAGAGCAGGGAAGGGGAGGAGCAGAACGGGGAAGGGAAACTCGATATCGACATCAACTCCGAGGCCAAGCACGTGCCCCTGCTGGTTGTGTACTCCGACGACCAAAGCAATGACAAAAAGGAGGAGAAGGAAGAGCTGAATGAAATGATAGACCACGAGCAGCTCCTGGACCTGGAGAACCTGGAGGTTGGCAATTTCCACGACCAGCCTGGGGAGGAGGCGCTGCTCCAGATGCGCTCCAACATCATTTACGACTCCACCGCCCGGATCCGGAGGAACGCGAAAGGCAACTACTGCAAAAAGACTCCGCTCTACATCGACTTCAAGGAGATTGGCTGGGACTCCTGGATCATCGCCCCGGCGGGGTACGAAGCCTACGAGTGCCACGGGGTGTGCGCCTACCCCTTGACAGAGCACGTCACGCCAACCAAACACGCCATAGTCAAGACTTTGGTTCACCTGAAGAACCCCCAGAAAGCCTCCAAGGCCTGCTGCGTGCCCACCAAACTCGACCCCATCTCTATCCTCTACTTGGATGCAGGGGTGGTCACCTACAAGTTCAAGTACGAGGGCATGGTGGTGTCAGAGTGTGGCTGCAGATAGTAGGAGGGAACGCACGCACGGGGAGGGCACAGGGGGAGTATTTAATGATTCAGTCTGTAAATTTGTACATTTGGGATTTGCTATTTAATGAGGTTATTTAATGAGGCCTGTACAGATAATTGTATGTTTCCTGTCACGGGGAATGGGCACGTCGTGTAGGGATTGTATATTTTGTTCCATTGCTTCCTTCTCGCTGCTCTTCGCTGTCCAGGTTGTGACCGAGTCTCTCCTCCCGTCAGGGCACGGAGCTGATCACTGGATTGTTTGGGAGGGCTCTTGGTGCCAAAAGGGCACGTCCAAATTCGCGGAAATAAAGGCATATTTTTGTACTTTATCCATGTTGAGTGGCATCTCCAGGGCTTTCCAGAGCTGTTAAAGATACGTGAGTGATGGGCAATCACACCTAGATTGTTCAGTGTTCTGTAAAATCTTTATAAAGGTCTTTACATGCTCATTTTTTTCTTAATTTATCTCTGTAGATCTTAAGTCCCGATAATTCTCAAGCTCCTGGATCACTAAGGCACAAATAAGGTGGTTTTTCCTTTTTTCTTAATACTTTCTCCACTCTTGCCCTGTTTCAGTCAGTGATAACGGGCAGGGATGATTTGGCATCTGGAGCAGAAGGGCACCATTCCCTTTCCCATCTCTCTTAAAAAGCAAATGGCCCAGGAGCGGTGCCAGGCATTGGCCAAGGCAAGAAATTCCCCCTGTGCAGGTTTATTACAAATCACTCCCAGGCAGCGCTGGATTTGCTGCAGCAGCCGTGGGTCGGCTCTCGAGGGCCAGAGCTTTAGGTGGCAGAAGGAAGTGCAATAAATTTCCTGAACCCTTGGAATTGCACCAGCTAAAATTGTCCTTGAAATTTACACCAGCTAAGAACCAGTCCCCCTTCCCAGTCAGTAAATTCCACGAGATGCAGCTGCATGATCCAACCCACACCAGCAGTGCCAGGCAGAACAGCAGAGCCCTTCGTGCCCGTGGGACACGAGGATCTTCCCTTTCTGTAAGGGCTGAATTGTCGATTCGTAGGGATATTCCTCCCCCCAGACTCTATAGATGGAGTCACATGCCATGTTTCCACCACTCTTCTGCAACAAATCGTGGTGATAAGGAGGTGTCGGAGCTGAGAAACAATAGACCCGTCACTTTATTTATACTAAGCTGCAAATTTGTCAGATTCTTGGGAAAGTGTAAGTGATGTTGACTCTTTTAGCCTGTACCAGAGCCTACTGTACTGTCCCTGCATCTGTTTTACACTTTTAAGGGAAAGTTATCTTCCCTGGAAGTGATAAGGGTCTTTGAAAGAATCCCTCCAACACTTCATGGGAATGAACACTAAAGACTTTATCACGCACCACCTAAACCCAATTTCACCTATTTTCACACATACTCTTCTGTGCTTCCCATAATTTATTGACCTATTTATTGACTGCCTGCCTTTGTAATATAATGTAGAATACAGAATGTTTTATTTTTGTGCTTGTGTGTAATCCCACCCGGATAAAACCTTGTACTGATCCTACTTTACATGGAATCTCTCTGTTGAGTTGTGTGGCACAGAGAACGAGGTGGCTGATTTTTTTTTTTCCTCCCCTGGGAATTCCACATGGCACAGTCACCCCCTTGCTCACAGAGCTGCTCCCTCACTGCAGTGATTTCAGTGGAGCTCTGGAGTATGGTCTTGTCCAATTTCCAGCTCCTCTTGCAGGGGTATCGTGGCTCTAAGTGCTCAGCTGTGTAATTTATTGTCGAGCTATGCAGTGCCCAGATAGCAGCCCACACCAGGGGCTGTGATATTGCTTTATTCCTCACCCTGGGAGTGACTGACCCCCCTGCCAGACCTTTCCCCCAGGCACTCTGCAATCGGAGCCTGGCTCATGGCACGCTGGAGGAATTCGGCAGAGGTGTGATCTTTGCTCTGCTGACATCAACTGCAGCAGCCAAAGGTTGAAGTGTGACCACACAGCCCCTTTCAAAACTATCCACAATTCTTCTGAAGCCATTTGCCAAGACAAGCCATTCACCTTGTTAGGAGTGATAATCCAGCATTAGGGAGATAATCCGACATTTGCTTTTATCGTCTCATTTCTGCAGGCGGCCCCGTGGCAGAGATCTGCCCTCCCCTGCCTTTCCCCCAACAGCACCAATATCTCTGAACAGGCTGCAGGGAAAGCTGTGCCTTCAACACAGCAAATAACCCACTGCAATCACCCCTAAATATGTAAATTCTCAGGTGACCACGCTGCCAAGCAGAGCGCTGCCTGCACTCTCTGTGTGTCAGAGATCTGCTGGAGCAGGGCAGAGTCTTATGGCACAAAGCAAACACGAGTCATTTTATCAGCTGCATGTGTGAACTTCTACAGGATCAGTAAAATTGTCAGCCCCGGGCAGTTTGGTGCCTGGGTTACCCACAGCACGATGGGAGAGGTGCAGTTTAGGATTTTCTGTGAAACACACTGAGGCAAACCCTGCAAAACTCTATCAGGATTCTAGGGAGGAAAAAAAAAAAAACCAAAACAGGAAGATTTCGTGGCACTTGAACATCTGCTTCAAATATTTGAAAAACTACAGCCCAGTGTTAATTTAAACTTCCTTATAACCCAGTTCAACATTTGGAGTGCAAACACTGTTAATAGGATGGGAACCAGGGTGGTGGTGGTTTGCTTACTATATTGGGAAACAAAACCAGAACAAAACCAGCTTGAGATAGAGCTTTTGTTTATGTTGCTGACCCATCTGTCTTCATTAATGCATTATTTACAGGAAAAGTTAAAAAATTAGCTTCTGCTCCCTCTTCAAGTGCAGCAGCCACAAATAAAGGCTGAATGGTTCATTTGCCCTCGACTAAAAATGGAAATTCTTATCAGCACCCCTTGGAAGAAGAGGTTTATGATGTGGAGTGTATTATTGTTGGGTAGCAGTGCTGGGACCAGGCCTTTTGGCCACAGCTGGGAGTTTGTAGCCCAGGCTCTGTCGGGGTGCAGGGCAGCAGGGAGGGGCTGTGACACAGAAAGCAGCCACAAAACATCAGCCTCATCTTACTCTGAACTCCTGCTTTGAACTGAAAAGGAGAAATGATGTGGGTTTTCCCCTGCACTGACCCACTCAGGGCAATGGCACAGGTTTGGGGCCGAGCCTTGGCGTGGCCCTGGAGCCACCCCGGTGTCTCTGGCACTCAGGGCAGAGGGGGTGACACAAAACCCTTCCCTGCGAGCAAAGGGCCAGGCACCACGCACTTGGATTTCTAAATGTCTGAATGGGGACAGATGAAAGCCAGAATCTCCTCCAGACAAACGAGGCAGCTGTGGGAGTCTGTTCTGGAGCTGCTTCAGCTGGACAGGTCTGGGTTGGGAGAGCTGGAACCCAAAGAGGACCTGAAGTTATGGCCCTGGACACTTCCTAAGGAAAACAAACCAACTGCTGTGCAAATGGACTGGGAACCACAGAATCATGGAATGGTTTGGGTTGGAAGGGACCTCAAACCCCACCCAGTGCCACCCCTGCCATGGGCAGGGACACCTCCCACTGTCCCAGGCTGCTCCAGCCTGGCCTTGGGCACTGCCAGGGATCCAGGGGCAGCCACAGCTCCTCTGGGAATTCCATCCCAGCCCCTCCCCACCCTCACAGGGAGGAATTTCTTCCTAATACCTAAGGGAGAAATTAATTTCTTCCTAATACCTAAGGGAGAAATTAATTCCTAATACCAAAGGAGATATTAGGAATATTAGGAAGACATCCCAGCTCCTTTAAAAGCATCTTAGTAAGAAGAAAAAGCAAAGTCTGCCCCCCTCACGTGTCTGTCCCTCTCCCCCAGGAGCTGGGGAGCTGCAGGGGAAGGAGCAGCCACTGGAATTACTGCTTCTTTCCCCAGATGAAAGTGGAGAGAAACATCCACCTTTTGATACCCTCGTCAGGGAGATGAACAGTGGAAGGAGCTCCAGGCTCTCCCTGCTTCTCCTGGACCCCAGCTGAGGGTTTTTGGCCTCAGAGGCAGCTTAGTAAACCCCAATTCACCCTCCAGCCTCTTGAGGAGTCATTTCAGATGTCAGTAAGAGCAGAACTGGAGCTAATGATTAACTGGGGAAATTTCTGCTTCCGAGCCCATCCCACCTCACAGCACTGCTGCAGATCTCCTTGGGACACGGCTGCCTTCTCCCAGAAAACTGAGCTACTTCTTAGAGCAGATAATGCCAGAAGATACAGAAGAGTTTTGCTGACATCTGTACTGCAAAATAAACTCCAAAATGTCCTGCAACATCCCCAGCTCAGGGCAAAGAGCTCGTGTTGGGAATGGGACTCTGCCTGGTTCATGCTCAGTGTGATTCTGCTCCCAGCACAAACTGATCCACCTCCTGCTCAGCAATTCAAGGCCTTAGCAAGACTTTTGATTGTATTTTTAAAGTCAAGACAGGAAACAGGAGGGATAAAAGCAATCAACATGGCTGCAATAAAGGAAATTATACAAGAGCAATGGATTTCCGTGACACAGAGCAACGCTTCCTGAAAAGGAGGGTGTTGGCTTGTTCCCTATCTCCAAATATTTTGTTTTCTGTGATGACCAACAAAGCCAGTTTGAGTTTAGCTGGGCAGCTGCAGTAGCATTAATTCAATATTCACATAATTATTGTGCAGGAGCTGCTGCCAGCTGTGCCTGCAGTGACTTTAGGCTGAGGGATGCTCGCTGCAGCTTCAGAGCTCCCCAAACAACGTCCTTCAGCTCTGTGTGACTGAGCCTGTCCAGGCAGGGAGCTTCACGTGGTGTTGAAAATGGATGTGTGGAGTTAAGTGAGAAGGTTTAAAGGCAGGGTGGTCTCTGCAATCAGGTACAGTAGCTGGCTAGCAACAGCAGCCAAACAACAGCCCGGCCTGCCAGGGCACTCAGGTTTATGTTGGCTTTGCTGTAGCAACTCCTTATCTGCCCGAGATAGGAGCAGTTCACATCAGTTGTTGTGAGATTTGGTGGAATCCGTTTCCTGAGCTGTCACCACGGGCTAATCGGGCAGAGTGGAGATGCAAAGCTCTGGGAGAGCAGAACTGCAACCCTGAGCGAGCTCTGCTTGCTTTTGTCAGTGCCACATTTCGGGGTACTGGTAAAATTTAGGTTAAAATTAGTTTAGGTTTAATCAATTTAGGTTGAAAATGCAGAAGGATCTGTTCCCTGTGAGGGTGGGGATGCCCTGGCACAGGGTGCCCAGAGCAGCTGTGGCTGCCCCTGGATCCCTGGCAGTGCCCGAGGCCAGGTTGGACAGGGCTTGGAGCAGCCTGGGACAGTGGGAGGTGTCCTTGCCATGGCAGGGGTGGCACTGGATGGGCTTTAAGGTCCCTTCCAACCCAAACCATTCCATGATTCCCAGATTTGAGATGCCCAGCTCAGCCCAGAGAAGCCTCCAGGCTGACACCTGACCCAGCTGGACTGGAAGCAGAGCAAGTGAACTGCAGGAAAATGAGCCCTGGTACCATTTCTGCAATCTGGGACTGGGTTCACCAGGTTTTTCCTCACTGTGCTCCTCACCTGGTCTGCACTGAATCCCCTGTGGGTAAAACAGGGCTCTGCAGGAATGTGAGCCCACCCTCACTGGAGACCCCTGGGCTGATGCAGAGGCTGAAAAGGGTTGAGGTGATTCAATTTTGACTTACAGCTGCTGAGACAGACACAAACCAGCCACATCATGCAAATGCAACCTGCAATCCTCAGTATTCCTTGGAGCTTTGTACTGATTTTGGCGTTATTCTGGCAGGGAAAGGAAGCTGCTTTCATCCACAGTCGCTTTCCTCGCTGAGCTCCCTCCTCTTCCCTCGGGATTTCTCCAGCTCCCATCACTTCTTGTTCTTTCCCACTCCTCTGCCCATCGACAATTTACACCAGCTGCAAATTTGGCCCAATAATATTGATTGTGTGTCTCGTGCTTCCTCTGTGGGCCCTAATTAGTGCTTTGGAGCTGAGCCCAGGGCCCCAGGCAGGGAGTTAATGGGGGGGAGCAGCAGCAGCAGCAGGAGCAGGCTGTGCTTGGTGGGGCTGCCACACAGCCCTGACACTGCTCAGGGCACTGCAGGCAGCACTAATGAGCTCCAGGGCAGGCAGAGGGTTTAGATGAGGGCTCAGTGAGCTCCCCAGAGCTGCATTAACCCCTGCTCTGGCTGCAGGGGAGAGGAGGCACCCTCCAGACACAGCTGGGCCAGCCGGGCACGCTGCAGTCACACTCATGGGAACACAGCAGCCTCTGAGGGACTGGGAGCCACTGGGAGCCACTGGGACACGATAAAACCTCTGGGAATGAAGAACTGCACCTTTGTACCCACTCCCAGCTGCTCTCCTGTCAATAACCATCCTGCTTCTGCATCATTCTCCCCAGGGAATGAAACCACTGGCTTCACCACGGGCTCTGATGTTGTCAACGCTTCTGGCCTCAAAGCTGCAGCCCAAAGTTCCTGAAAGGAAGGGTCAGGCCTGGGGATCGAGTTATTATCACAAATATTTTTACTGTAAGTTGGGATCCAGGACCCCCAAGTCTTGGTCTGGCTCTGCTCCATCTGTGCCCTGCAGACATTTTCAAAGGCTCCATCACTTCTGCACTTTTTTGGAAAAGCAAAAATCTGCGACCTCAGTGGCCCGACCTTCACTGGGACAGACAAATGAATGAGTTTGGTTTGAACTGAGCACTCAGGAGCAGGCTCTGGGACAGACAAATGAATGAGTTTGGTTTGAACTGAGCACTCAGGAGCAGGCTCTGGACAGACAAATGAATGAGTTTGGTTTGAACTGAGCACTCAGGAGCAGGCTCTGGCCCAGGCACTGCAGGATGCTGGTGCAGCACCACAGGCCAAGGGCTCCTCGCTCTGGAGCTCAGCGAGGATGGGGAGCTCAAGCAGGGGAAGCAAAGAGCACCTGAGCCCTGCTGGGCACCACCGTGGCTGCAAACCACGCCAGAGCCCCGAGGCTGGGCTGGGATGTGAGGGAGCTCTGCCCTGGCTGCTCTCCCTGCCTCTGATTTCTCAGCAGCTGACAAAGGGAACAAAAGCTCAGCTGCAATTTTATTTTTAAAAGCCATCCTGCTTGCCATCATCAGTGGGGCTCGGGGTCTGAGCGAGCAGGAGCAGGTCAGGGGGGCTGACAGCAATTTAATCTGCTGCTGCTGCTTTTCCACACCTCCCTGTGCCATCCCTGACCCCACGCCAACGCCCCTCCACTGCCAGCGAGGGGCAGACCCAGCTCTGTGGAGATCATGAGTTCCTAAACGTGTGTCCCACGTCTCCTGCAAACTGTAAATGTGATTTATCCCCATTTCACACCTCACAGAGCTTTCTTTACCCTGGGTAGGAGGGATGCAGCAAGGGAGCGACGCGTTCCCACTCCCCCAGTGGAAACATCCCTTCCCAGGGTGTGACAACACTCCAGTTTCCAGTGGACATTTTGACCTTTCCCTCCTCAGCGCTGTCTGTAGCTGTTGTGTTGGGAACAACTGTCCTTGGGGTGCTTGGCTGACCTCCTGACTCCTTTTGGAAAGGCATTTCCATAGAGCTCTCAGCACTTCAGATGAGCACCAGGCTTCTAGTGGCATCAGAAATGTGGATGCGTGTGAAGGCAACACTTGACAGCGCTCAAAAATCCATCCCTGGAGCTCCAGGAAAGGACACACAGGGTAAAGGTGCCACTGAAACCACTCAAAAGCCCCAGTGGCCTTAGGGGTTGAGTGTGGATCTCACCCAGAGCACGTGGAGCTCAAGGGGAGCCTCTCTGGCTGGATGGCAGCCTGAGCCAGCCTTTATCAGGGAGCTGAGGAAGGAAGCACGGCAGAGCCGCCGGGGAAAGGAAAAGATTCCCCTCTCACATGCTCAGAAGGCAGGTGCCAAGCCAAGACTCATCCTCATTTCGTTAGCCACAGGTCAGAGCCTGGCCCCTGCCCCCCTGGCTGGGGGAAATCTCTCCCTGCACTCAGTGAGCCCCGGGGCCAGCTGAGATTACAGCAACGCTGCCCTGTTCCCAGCCCCTTATCGGGACATTGTGTGAAGAGGGCTGAACTATCACATCGTGTTTTTACGCGTGATAAAGCAAATTTTCACAGGCCACGCCAGCGGCCGCTGACGGCGCCGGGAGCGTCGGTGCCCTCACCACGCTGGGACACCTCAGGGACAGGGTTCTGCGTGAAAAGGGCTTTTTGGGGAGCTTCCTCAGGAGAAAACAGAGTGTTTCCTTCCCTGCTGGGCGAGCTGCTCACCTTGGTGAACTCCCTGGTGTTCCCTAAAGGCTGAGCACACCCTGGGGTGATGCCTCCTGCAGCCACCTAGAAACAGAGACAAGAGGAAGGGAATAAAGACAGGTATTTATTTGAAGGGCCTTCAAGGTACACCCTGGGGGAGCCAGAGGCTGCTTCCAAAAATTGGACCCCAAGATGGACCCCAGGTCACGAGTTCTTCACACTTTTATAGGTTTGGATCATTTGCATATCAGGGTTAATTCTCCAATTAAAGCCCCAGTTTAACGATGTAACGCCCCTCAGCTTGCCCCCCTTAGAATCTTTAGTTTACACATTTTGGGCCTAAAAACAGCCTGGCTGTCCTTGAAGGCAAAGCCTGGAGAGGCTTTGTTATGTCTGCCCAGTACGAGAGAGCAGGAATTACAGGCTACAAGGAACCCCAGAGCCACACTCCAAGCAGCACAGAATCCGAAAATAAAAAAGTTAAAACCTAAGGCATCAGGGGTCCTGCAGCGGCAGCAGCAGCGAGGCCTCGGCTCTGCCCCACAGCCAGGAACATCACACCCAAATTCCTGCCTCTGAAGTTATAAATCCCATTCCTTAAGAAACCCAATTCCCAATTAACTGCTGGGCACTGCTGTCCATGGGAATTACCTGCTGAGGGAACTCCTGCAGAGGGAAGGGTGAACTCCTGCTCGCAGGGAGCTTTGGGCAGCGTGGATTCTCCAAGGAAGGAGCCGTCCCAGCTTCACCACACCAGCACTGAGGCCATTCACCTGCTTGAACATCTCACAGCTCCTAAACTTGCAGGGTTTGGGGCTGGAATAGAGCAGGATTTTCTCCAAGGAAGAACTTATTTGGACAGCTCTTGCCCCTGCTACCCCGGCTGCTTCCTCCTGCCCTCGTGTTCCCTGGCATTAGCAGGAAGCTTCTGTTTTCCAGGTTATTTTTCCTGCAAACCACTGTGGCTTCGTAGATCCCGGTGCTGCAGCAAGGTGGCAGGAAAACACAGGGGAAGTGGGACAGTGGGGACTGCTCCCAGCATTTGGGACACTTTTTCCTGCCCACCTCGGTGAGGAGTTGTTTGAACGCCCATTTTAGCAGTGTTTTCTTCTCAAAAGCAGCCTGGTTTGGGGGTATCTTTCAGCTCCCACGTAAAGGAAGGAAGCACTGCATCACTCTGGAACTGCTGGGGAGAACAACATGTTCCCACTGCTCCTGGGGTCTGGACAAGGCCTCCTCAGGCACGGCTGGACACTTCCCGCACGTCCACCTCGCCTCCCACAGCAACGTGCTCCTCTGTGCAGGGGCCAGGCTAAAAAAGGAAAGTTCCTATCGTGCCAAAAACGCAACTTTGATAAAAACGAGGGGATAAGTCACAATAAGCGTGACTGGTTTGGGATCCAAACGCAATAATGTGGGAAGGATAATTTTATTTTCTTGCCTCTCGCGCCTACCAAACCCTTGGATACAACGGAGTGAACTCCTAAATGCATTTATTTAGTAAATACCTGAGAGGAGCAAAAGAGACTTTCTGCTCTAGCACGAAGAATGCAGTGAGGGGACTGAAGGGATGGCCTAAAGGGGATCTCACTTTCATCCCACACTGCATGATTTAGCAGTTTTGGATGCATTGGGATCTGTGGTTTAGCAGCTCTAACTTGGAAAGCCACATCACATTTAAAGGGAGAGGAAAATCTGCAGTCTGATCTCAGGGTTAGCACCTTGGTAAAGCTCTTGTGTCCTCACGGTGCCACGGGAGGGTTAAGGGGGTAAAAATGCCCTTTTGGAGGTTTCCAAGCCTACAGGACAGGGCTGGAAAGGAGCTTTCTTTATTCTCTGAGGCAGACAGTCTGTTGTGCTTTTATAGGACAGGAGCAGCGTCACCCTCTCCAGGGGATCCAGAGTCAGTGCCCAAAACCTGCTGAGCTGAAAAGCCACCAAATCCCCCCTCCCCATGAGTTTATAATGTCCCTTGCAGCCCAGAGGAGCAGCAGCCCCTGCCCCAGGAACAGGGGAGATTCTCTGCTGCTCCCACCCCAAAAAGCTTCATGGCCTGGCTGCAGAAATAGAGGGAGGAAGGAAATGTAGGCTGGGCACCAGCCAATTTTTGGGGATGTCACGTTGTGGGGGTCTCCAGCAGAAGGTGTGAAAGTGCAGAAAATCCAGAGCAGGCTCTGGGCAGTGCCAGCGTTCAGGTGTGGCTCTGGGCTGAGCAGAGAGGGCACTCACCCCCTCAGGGATGGAAAGGGTGCAGTTTCACAAGGCTGGCATGGGCAATTCCATGGTTCTCTGTCTCTGGAGAAACCTCACTTGAAAAAAAATAATTCCTTGTTATCTTAAGAGCACACAACAGCAGCACCAGCTCACAAGGTGCCCGTGTCTCTCTCCCCTCCAGGCTCTCAGGAATTTCCAGCCCACCTGACCTCTATTGGAAATTCACAGATGACCTCTATAAACCCTGCAAATGTTAACGGGTGGAATATCTTCAAAGGAGTCCCTCTGATCCTCGGCAGCCACGGGGTTGTTTCGCCTATCGGAGCGGAAGCAGAGGAACGCGCAGTTTATTTTAAATAACGTGCACTTGTCCTAATCGTGGAGGTTTCTGAGCCTCAGCCAAGCCTTTGCACGTCATTACAGTCTGCTGTGAAGGAATTATTGGCCTCTTCACACTTTTGATCTTTGCAGAAAGGAGCGTGTGGCATTTCCAGCCCAGATGTTCACGATGCTGCTCCTAAACCCCACGGAGAAGTTTCTCCCCAGTGACTCCTGAGCCTCACGCTCACATAGGTGATGAGCTTCTTGCAGAGGTAAAAAATTAAATAATCACTGAAGCAGCTCTGTCAAGGTCATCTGAAATCACAGGAAAGACTCGTGAAGGGCAGCAGCTGCTGTGAAATGGTGGCAGACATTTGGAACCTCTCGGTCTGAGGGTCAGGAGGTCGAGGCTCCCACGGTGGGGACTTGGACTTGCAGCAGCAAGAAACTGAAAGAGACTTCAGGACACAGCTCCTGTGGTGTGTGGGACCTGCAGGTGTGGGAAGGGGAGCTTTGGGTGATCGTGGAGAGTGGCTGAGCCTGGTGGAGGCCACCCTACCCCTCCTTGAGGCTCCTCTCCATGACTTCCATCCCTCTGCAAAGCTGCACCAGCAGGTCCAGGCCCAATGCAGATCCTCACCAAGGTCCTCACTGGTATTTCCCATCGCCAAGACTGAGATCTGAAACATTTCAGTCAGATTTGATACCCTGTGCTCAGGCTCGATCCCTGGCAGAGCTGAGGGCCTTGGCTGTGGCTCCTTGGGAAGGCACTGGGATTTTGCAGCAGACCCACCCAGCCTCTGGAACACTCAGTTCCTTGGTGTGAAGGTTTGTGAGCAGGACAGGGAGGAGCTCCGTAGTCTCTGGGGATCCTGTGGAAAGGAAAACCCCTGGAGTCAGGGCCTAGAGGTCAGAGGAGCCCTTTATGGGTTGGATTTTTGAAGGCAGCTCAGCTTTCACAAACTGCGCCTTCCCCAGACTTCATAGCTGAGCAAAGGTGGGCTCAATGCACCCAGCAGAATCTGAGACTGAGTCTGGGCTCAGTTTTAGGGCTAAACCAGTGCCCCCCACCCCCAGCAAGGCTGAGAGCAACAAGTGCTTTACACCCAACACTGACTTTTATTCTCCAATAACCTTTTCCCACTCCCATCTCCCCTTGTCTCCCACATTGTCCTCTGTGTCTCCTCCTCTCCCCAGCTCGTTTTCCCTGGCAGGCAGCTCTACAGCCTGTCTGGAGCTGAACTTTTGCCTCACCAAAGCAAAGTCCTCAGTAGCCAGAGCCCAGTGTTGTGATTCCTCTCACGGTGCCTGGCACAGAGCTATGTCCTGCTTGAAAACTCCTGCAGATCTCCGTGGTTTTCCCTTTCCTGTCCCCACGAAGGCTCTGGGCTGGGCTGTTCCCCCTTGTCAAATAAATGAGTGAAAGGTTTTCTGTAGAATAACTGTCCAGAGTCCTGGTATTTTCCTTTCCTCCACCAAAAGCTTTGGCAGCACCGTGGTGCTGCTGGAAGGACTCTGGCAGGGGTGGGGGACAAGCAGAAAGGTCACAAACAGCCACAGGGACACCTCTGGGTCCAGGTGGTCTTTGCACTGATGGGGAGAGACCCAACGTCCTCACGGGGGTGCAAAGCCAGGGTTCCACAGGCTGGCTGAGGAAATCCTGTCCTGCACTTTAGAAATGGCAGAACAGCGAAGCAGGGGCAGTAAATAAATCCAGATTTGTCCTCCTTTGAAGTCTGTCCATCAGGGAAAATGCAGAATTTCCTGTGCTGGGAGTTGCTGATGGACCCCCCCCTGCACCAAGAGCTCCAGGTACAGGTGTGTGAAAGTGCTCTCTGAGCTCTGCCAGCTGTGCTGGATTTAGGAACACCCAGCTGTGGGGAACAGAGACTTAAAACACCTGAACAGCCCCTGAACTGAAGAGGTTTGTGTGACACTGGGATTTTCCACCTGGAGCCGTGGTGTGGAGGGCTGGCACAGCATCTCCTGAGGCTGCAGGGGATCTCAGATCCTTGTCCTGCCCCACGAGGGCACGACCCAGCTGGGTGATGGATGTGGGCACCTCCACCACCCAGGGCTGAGCCTCCCCGGGCCCTGGGGCTCCTCTGCCTGCCCAGATCCAGGATCCACAGCTGTTTTCATGGGGGTATCTCCAGTGAGCAGACAGGCAGCTGGAGGAGGGACACTGCTGGTTTCTTTACAAAGGCACGACGTGTCTGTAACCCAACCTTCTGAGTGCAAGACACTGTGACTGAGCAGCAGGAAGTGTTGGCCTGTTCTCCAGGCAACCTGAGCAGCTGAAAGAGGAGTTGAAATAAACACACCAAAAAAAGCTAAAGGATATTTTGGAAATTTCCTGGTCCAGAGCATGAACCAGCCTCTGAGCTCTGGTCTCCTTCCTCCCACTCAGGCCGTGGGCAGTGGCAGGACACTGGACAATGCAAGCCCCTGGCTCTGAACCTGCAATTCCTGTGCATTCCTGCAGCTGCATTTTGTGTCTGTGCAAAGCTGGCTGTTTCCTCCTAGTTGGTTTTGGCACCAGTTTTACTCGTGGATTTGGTTAAGTTTTTTATCTCCTCCTCAAGCTCCTTGGTTTTCTTCTCCAGGTCCTCCCGTGAGTGCTCTGCATTCCTCAGCTTCAGCTCCAGCTGCCCAGACTTCTTCTTCTCCTGCTCAATGTCCTGCTTCAGCCTCACCACCTTGGCCCAGACTTCATAGTTTTCCTTCTGGAGACTGCAAAGGGAAACAGAGCATGAAAGAACTGGATTGAATTGGATTGGATTGGATTGGAAAAGGGCTGGAAAATCCTTTGGCTCTTAGGGAGTCTGATCTCAGCACCATTAAGCAGCAAAACAAGCCAGAGGTGCTGTCCTGAGCCCCCTCAGTGGCCACAAAACTCGATGCAATAAATCAGTAACCATGATACATGTGCACTGATAATGGGGTAAGAATCATAATATAATAACAATATGTGGGGCTGTGGACACTGATGGTTACAACCAGTGGTGCAATAATGCTGCTGGGGATTTCTGGAGAGTTCAGTGGTCCAACATCGTGGTAATAACAGGAATTATGACAGTGCAATTCTTGCAGGAACACTGCAGTGCCATACAATGGTGGGATAAGAGCTGTGGAGTGTTAATGCTGTAATAATACAACATTACCCACTGTGATGAGAGCACAGCTCGTGCAGCACATTGATTTTAGACAGCCTGTAAATACTGTATTTCTCATTAATCACTACTATTATATACTGCATAACATTGCTGGTGGATAAATCTGCTCAGTGTTTGCTGTCACAACACGAGCTGTGCATTTCCCACTCTGCACAGAGCAGCTCCCTGCAGTTACCTTTTGATCTGCTCCTCGTACTCATTTCTCTGTGCCTCCATGTCTTTTTCCAGCTTGAGGATCATGCTTTGTAGGAACTCCCTGCTCTCCTGCTCGGCTTTAGAGTCCTCAGCAGGGCTGCTGGTGGGACTGGCTGGTTCCTTTGGCTCGTGGCTGGGACTGAAGCAGGGCAGAAATTCCTTCTCGGAGATGCTGCTGGCAGGGCTGGGGCTGGAGCCGCTGCCTTCCCCGCTCTCTGCCTGGGAGGGGGGAACATTGTCGTAGGCTGAAGCCCTGTGGAGGTCGAGCAGCTTAAAGAGATCGTGAGACAACGTTCTCTTGTGTCCATCAGAGCCCAGGGGGCGAGTGCTGCCTTTCCAAAAGTCACTGGCAAAGACATCGTTCCTCTCCTTGCTGCCCTTCTCCCCCGGGGGAGCCGCTGCCAGCAAAGATTTCCTTGTAGGCAAAGTCTGAGTCCTTTTCCTTGACTGTGTTTTCCACATTCCCAGCGTGTCCTTGGACTCTGTGTCCTCCTCGGGGACGCTGGGGCTCACAGCTGGGCCAGGGGTGCTGCTGGAGTTGGGGTGATCCCTCTGTAAAACAGAGCACAGCTTTGGGAGAGCCCTTCCTGCTCTGGGAGAGCCCCTCCAGCTCTGGGAGAGCCATTCCTGCTCTGGGAGAGCCATTCCTGCTCTGGGAGAGCCATTCCTGCTCTGGGAGAGCCATTCCTGCTCTGGGAGAGCCATTCCTGCTCTGGGAGAGCCATTCCTGCTCTGGGAGAGCCCTTCCTGCTCTGGGAGAGCCCTTCCTGCTCTGGGAGAGCCCTTCCAGCTCTGGGAGAGCCATTCCTGCTCTGGGAGAGCCCTTCCTGCTCTGGGAGAGCCCTTCCTGCTCTGGGAGCAGACAGGGGACAGCCACTGCTGGGTTTACAAAGCACATTTGAACCTGCTGGAGGAATGGCCACGCTCTTCCACAAAAAACTATTCTGAACGGCACCACGTTTGCCATTAAAAAGAACTTTCTGCAGAGATTCCTTTGGAGAAAAGCCTTGACTCCTCAAGTTCTCCTTTCACCAGCCCAAGCTGAAAAGGTTTCATGTGTTTGGCTGTTTAACCAGAAAGCTTTGGGAGTTTTCATATTTCCCAGAACAGCAGATTTTCCACAGGAAAGTGGAAAGTTTATCTACACCATTTTCCTGATGTAAATATTCCAGGGATGGCAGACACAGCTTTTTAACCTATAAATAGCAAGGGTTTTTAGGGCTCACTGACCTGTCAGAGCCTGTCCCAATTAATCACCCATTTAATGAATGTAGGTTTGATTATTCCCCTGGGGATCCATCCTTACCATCTGCCTTTGGATGGAGCCTCTGGGCACTGTGGGGTCCTCTGCAGCTCCCCAGCCCACGGAGCTGCGAGGGACAGGAGCTTTCTTCTCAGTTTTCTGGGCAGGTGGGGAGGGAGGAACATCCTTGGATGGGGGAAAGAGCTTTTCGTGGTCACTGATCATCACAGTCATCACCTTCTGGACCTGGGGCGTGCCTGGAGGAATTAGAGATTCTCAGGGGCAAGCCCAGTGCCACGGGATCCCTTCCAGCACTTGGATCTCCTCCTTGGCCTTTCTGGTGTCTCAAATGGAGATGGAGCAGAAAACGGGGAGCAGGATCAAAAAGCCAAATAAAGTAAATGCAATGAGTAAAAGCAGATGAGTACCCTCATTTCTTTGAGTTTCCTCTGGTTCCCCAAGAAGAATTTTACACCTTCCTGCTCCAAGCAGCACAGAGATGACCTCACCAAATTCCTGAATGGGCTGAACTCCATGAAGGGAAAACACAGTGTGACTCCTGAGGGGTTTTTGTCACCATAAACACCTTTAGAGCCTAACAAACACACGGCTTGACTCTGCCCTGTTGTACTCGCTGTGCCCAGGCACATTCCTGGCTTATAACCACAGCTCCACCACAGGAAATCTTTCATTTCGAGGCTGTGGATACAACTCAGTATTTCAGCATGCCAGGTGTTGCTGTGCCAATGATGCCAGGAGTCCCTTTTACCTCTCATGATAATTGCAGGGTCCTCGATCTTGGGTCTGATGAGGTTCACTCCAATCACTGTTGCCAGGTTATCCACACTCATCTTGTTGACACTGGAGTTGAGTTGTATTTCATAGAGAAACCTGCCAGAATTCGAGAGCAAATATTTCACATCAGAGGTGGAAGAGTGCAAAAAGCCTGGTATAAAATCCTGATTCATCCTCTCAGCTCTTCCTCTCAGTCACAAGGACAGAAACACCCGGCCTCAGAACTGGAGCTGGGTCTTACTGGTACCAGAATAAAAACCACCATGTGAGGAGCTGCTCCCCTCAAAAACAAATCAGGAAGGAAGAGAATCCCCCCCATCAAATCTCTAAGCAGAGAAAAACCACCCAGACTGGGTGAAACCCCCAAGTTTTGGTGCACAGGGTTTTTGTCCAGGTTTTACTACACCTGGTATTAACTCTCAGGGATTTATAAGTGAGCCTGAGGGTGGTGATTTATGCTCAGACACTGTCAGGGGGTTTATCCCAGGGACTGAAGTTCTCCTCTACAAAAATTGGGATCTGGTGACTCAAAGGGAACCAAAGCACAGCTTAAGCAGGCTCTGACTAGAGGAGTCATCCTTTGGGATGACATTTCTGCTCCCCAGCACCAAACCTGAGCTGTCCATGCCTTGTGCAGAGCACTGACCTGCAGATGTAGCTGAGGAGGTTGTAGTTGTCTCTGGGGAGGAGGGACAGCTGCTTCAGGAGCTCCTGGTGGCCCTAAATGCAAGGGAAGAAACAGCTCCAGGAGGATTCCCAGGCACACCTGGACCCAAGAACAGCTCTGGTCACTCCATCCACGCCCGTGTGGGGTCTCCTCCTGGTGACCCCACCAGTCCCAGGGCAGTGCTGGAGCCCCCATCCCTGGAGTGTTCCAAACACGTGTGGTGGCACTGGGGGTTAGTGGTGACCACGGGGGTGGTGCTGGGTCATGGTTGATGATCTTGGGGATCTTTTCCAGCCTCGTGGATTCCGTGACTCTGATTCCCTCAGCATTTTCCACCACTGTTTTGTGTATTTCCCCATCCCTGGAAGTGTCCAGGGCCAGGCTGGATGGAGCTCTGGGCAAACTGGGCTATGGAAGGTGGAATGGTGGAACTGGATGGGTTCTGAGGTCCCTTTTCCAACCCCAGCCACTCTGGGATTCCACAGTTCCATGTACAGGAACAGTGCCATGAGTGGCTTGTTCTGCAAAGGGAGGGCTTCTTTTCCACCAAATTACCTATCAGGAAAAGACAATTCCCATCTGTTCCTCACTTGTCCCTCTCCCAAATCCCCACTCCCCTCCCTGGTGTCCCCCAGGGCCCTGTGCCAGCCCCACACTCAGCTCGGGCAGGTGGAGGCTGCAGGATGTTGGCCTTCCTTCCATCCTGCTTCTCATCCTTGCTGTTTGCTGCAAAAAGCAGCAAAAAGAGGTGCTGAGCAGAAATTTAAGCTTTAGCATTCACAAATCCATGTGATCAAGCTGGGAAACCCCACTGGCTTCGGGAGAGTTTTTCTTTTTAATTTTTTTCCTTCTCTTTTCCCTCCCCAGGTTCCAAAGCTCCGTGGCTGACACTGGCACCGAAACTGAAAACAAAAGCATCTCTACCTTTGTCTCATCAGCTTCCAGAGCCTGCCCACAGAGCAGGAAATCCTCGTACTGCAGCCAGGGCACGACGGGCTCCGGGAGCTCCCGCAGGTACAGCTTGAACAGGGAGGCCACGGTGTGGACATCAGTGTCCCTGCAATGAGCAAAGAGCCACTCAGTGGATTGCCCCAAATGCTTCCCTTTATTTCCAGGAATCTCATCTCAGCCCCCTCTGACTCTGTGTTTGTGGTTCCTGCTGAACCCTCTCTCCTCCTCAGGCCCTTCTGGAGGGTTCCTCTTTCCTGTGATGCCTTTTCTTGGTCTTAAAATCAAGAGGCAAACACGGTTAGAAGGGAAAAAGGGATTTTACCTTGGTATTTATTTTAAGGATCCTTGGTGCACTCTGTCCAGGTGGAGCACGCTGGAATGCACATCCAAATGCACACCAAAATGCTCCCCCATGGGTACCCCCGAAATGCACACCCACAATGGTTTGGGTATAAAATTCTAGGCTTTACCAATGAGCAGATCTATCAAAGATTCCCCAATGGGAGGCTGAGTGAACCCCCCTCTCTGAGGAACCTTCCCCCCCTGGACAGGCCTATTTTAGTTTACAAAATGTGTTCCAGAGAAGACCTTGGTGTCTGAGGCTTCTGAGATGTTTGGTCTCCTGGCTTAAGGGAATACTGGGCCTGTGCTGGTTATCAAACCTGAACAATTAGAAGTATGTGGGCTAAAAGGCCCTTAAGAATACATAAAAGTTATACAAAAGAGTATAGAGAGGGGGTATAGATAAAAAGCAAAAAAACATCATGGCATCACCTGCAGGGCCCTGCTGGGCTCTGGGGGTCGGACTGGCTGCTTTTCCCTGGAATTTGGGGGTGGGAGAGGGGGAACCAGCGTTACCTGTCGAACGAGGGCCTCTCCCCGGCGTCGAAGGCGTCCCGGAGCTGTCTGACCAGGTTGTCCTGGCCGGGCAGGCGGAAGATCCCCTCCTCACTCACACCATGCTCCCGGATGAACTCTGCGCTTTTCTGCACCAGGATGGGCACCTGCAGCTGCCCGAATTTCTGCTCGTAGGCCATGGTCTCTGCCAGGCGCTGCCCGAACACCGCTGGGGACAGGGCACGAGGTCAGAGCAGCCCCAAAGCTCTGCTGAGGGCACCTCCCCTGCCCCAGCAGGACCTGCTCCTCTGCCAGGCACCAGAACCCTGCAAACTCCTCGGCAGAAACAAAGGTCTGCAGAAAGCAGAGCTTTTCCCGAGGAAACAACAGCAAAACAAAACCTCATTCCTCCTCCTGAAAGCAAGCCTTGGGCTTTGCTGCCCGAGAGCAGGATGCTGATCCAGAGCGAGACAGGCACAGGGCACAGGGAGGGGAGGAAGCTCATCCCACAAAGCTGAGGGGTATAGAAAGCACAGGAGACCACCAAAAAATCAGAAAATATCCCTGCAGGGATTTGGAGCTGGGATTCTTCCTCATCCTGTTGCTTTTCTTCCCCCTCCCCTCTCCTGACACTCCCCTGTGCCGAGGACAGCTGTGCTCCAAGGGGATGGTACCTTTCCTTTGCACCAAAGCTGGCTCTGTCCTCCTGAACCCACAGCAGAAGCAGCACCTGAAGGGGGGCAGGCAGCAGCCTGGATCCCAGCTCGGCCTCCTCAGAGCCTGGGGCATGGCAAAGGCAGGCAAATCCCAGCTCCAGTGGGCTCTGGAATATCAATGGCAAAGGGTCCCCTGCTCCTCTGCCATATTCCTGCCCTAGCAGTGCCCGTGGTGTGCTCACCTTGTGCTCTGAGGGCTCAAATCATTTCCAGAGCAGGGAAAATGCAGGTAAACACCCTCAGCTGGAACCACAGGGCTTGTCAGCACCCGCCTGGGCATGGGGCTGCTTCATTTGTCACTCACACTTTTAAATAACGAACATAAACCTGTCACTGTGCACACCAGGAGCAAATATCTCTCTTTTTTTGGCCTCTCTCTCTCTTTTTTTGGCCTCTCTGCTGCGGTAGCTGATACTGAATTGGTGATTTCACTGCAGATCTGTTGGTCTGGGGACACCTCCCCCGGGGAGCTGCGATGCTGTGGGAGTGAAAATGAACCCTGCAAAACCACACCGAGATTTCAGAGATGCTTTTGCTGTTTCTTCACACTCTGCAGCCTTTGTGCTTCTCGGTGTGCAACAAGTTCACAGGAGCTGGGCCATGGGGCTGCTCCCAGGGGGGCTCTGGCTAAAACCTCCCCATGCTGTGGTTGCTCTAAAAGCTTCAGTTTACACTGAAGCCAAAAAAACCTCAAGTTTTGCCAAGTTTTGGGATCTGCTAACCTGTGTATTGACATCAAATGATGCTCCGTAGTCCCTGACTTCTCTGCTGCCTTCAGGGCCCTCTGTGCTGCTATAAATTTACATTTTCTTTCATATAAAGTCACTTAATTTAGCTGCAAGAGACCAACAGGCTCCTAAGTTTAAACAGGATCAGAGGCAGAGCCATTATCAAATATTAGAGCCAGCTGGGACAATGCCCTGAAAATCCCTGGCTCAGTCCTCCTTTCAGCTGGGTGATGCTGCCTCCCCCAGGGCACAGCCTGGTCCTGTTTGGAGGCAGAAAAGCTCAGGGATGCAGAGGAAAACCAGCTGGGACAGGCTGGGAGAGCTGAGGGTGTTCACCTGGGGAAGGAAAGGCTCCAGGGAGAACTCAGAGCCCTTTGCAGGGTCTAAAGGGGCTCCAGGAGAGCTGGAGAGGGACTGGGGACAAGGGATGGAGGGACAGGACACAGGTAATGGCTTCCCACTGCCAGAGGGCAGGGATGGATGGGATATTGGGAAGGAATTGCTCCCTGTGAGGGCAGGAGGCCCTGGCACAGGCTCATGCCTGGGTGTGAGGAGGGTGAGGGTGTGACCCAGGCAGGCTGAGAGCAAATGGGGGCAGAAAGGATGGGCTGAGCACGGAAAGCTGGGGAAAAGCAAAGCGAGGAAATTGGCAGGTGGAAAACAACATTTCTCAAGGCTTTATCTCTGAATGGGAGTTGTTTTCAAGAACGTTTCCAGGGTCAAAAAGACCCCGAGGAAGTTGATAAGAGAAGGTGAAGGCAGCCCAGAATGTTCCCTCAGCAGTGCCCGTGCCTGCAGCAGCCCCAGCGCTGCTCCCGGAGCAGCCACCAAGGACTCACAAAGGACACGTCCCAGCCCCGTTTTCCAGGGATTCCTGAGCCCAGCCCACCCCAGAGTGCTGCAGGCCCCAGGGCAGTGGGAGATCCCCCCTCCAGGAGCTGTCCCTGCTCCCCTTTACCTCCCGAGGCCGAGCCCAGCGCCCTCCGGATGGATTTCACCCACTCCTCCATCTCGGCCTGGGAGGTGGCCATGAGCACACAGCTGTCCTGCCCTGCCCGGTTCTGCTCCCCAGCCAGCCCTGCAGGAACAACAGATTTATGGAGAGGATTGGAGGAGGAAAGGCACAGCCTTGGTGTTTTCTTTGTTACACGCTTTCGATTCCAAATTTCCCCGTTAAAGCCCCGCTGGCTGCTGGGGAAGCGCAGCTCTGACATTTCACACTTGGAGATCTGCAAGGAAGGAACAGAAACTGCTGCAGCTGCAGCCTGGCAGAGCTTCTCCTCACCGTGGGACTGACACAGGGCCCTGCTCCAGCCCTGGGGTGGGGATGGTGAAAGCAAGAAGTTCATTTTGCCATGAAACAGCGCTCTGGGAGCCTTGGAAAGAAGCGGGAGCACAAGGACTGGGAAAGGACGTCCCCGAGAGATTTTGGGTGGCCAGTCCAGCCCAAAGGCATGCAAGGAGGAGGAAGAGGAGTGAGGCATCCTCACCTGGGATGATTTCAAAGATGAATTTCCCTCCTTCCTCTGGGTTGGTGGCCACCACGTTGATGGTGCTCCCCTGGAGAGAGAGGCAGCCCTAGGACAGAGCAGAGCAAACCCCTGTGTGCCACCTGTGAGAGGCCACAGTGCCACTGAGGGTGGGGGTCCTGCCCCCAGACACCCTGCAGGTGGTTTATTTTATAGAGATATATTTGTATAGATACACCACAGTGACTTCAAACAACAAGGGCCACTTCTAAAATGCCAGTTTTTCCAACGTAGTGACTCTAGGAATGACAAAACTGGTTCTTTTGCTCTTTCCTATCTTCTTCTCACTTCTCATGTTCTTTCAGCCCTTGCTGGGAGTGGAAGAAGAGAAAACAAAGGAGAATGGACTTGGGAAAACCCCAGAACATCCCGTTTCTGCTGGGCAGGGGCAGGAAAACTGTTCCTTTAACACAGCATCACTGAAACCCAAAAGCCATCCCAAAGCCAGCAGGAGGGGAGGAAAGAAAAAGAAGAAAAGGGATGGGAAATGAACAAATAAAGTGGAAAACAGCCATTTCTGGGGCACCTCCCTTTCCCTGGCTGTGGGGGCTGCTGGAGGGGCTGGGGTGATGCCCTACCTGTGGCTTGGCATCGTCCTCGTCCTTGTAGTAGAAGAGCTGCTGCCCCTTGAGCACGAAGTAGCGCTGCTGCCAGTTCTTGACGATGGAGCGCTGCTTCTTGAGCCAGCCCAGCTTGAGGGGCCGCTCCAGGGCACCGGGGGAGCCCGGCCGGGCACCCCCAGGGTCAGCACTCATCACACTCCTGGAGCGGGCTGGGGACAGAGGGACACGGGGACAGGGGACAGAGGGACAGAGGGACACGGGGACAGAGGGACACGGGGAGTGGGGACAGAGGGACACGGGGAGAGGGGACAGAGGGACACAGGGACAGAGGGACACGGGGACAGAGGGACACAGGGAGAGGGGACAGAGGGACGGGGAGAGGGGACAGAGGGACACGGAGAGAGGGGACAGAGGGACACAGGGACAGGGGACAGAGGGACACAGGGACAGGGGACAGAGGGACACAGGGAGAGGCTCTCAGTCCTGTGCTCTGCTGACAGAACTGGCCCGAGTTTACAAAGGAAGTGGCTGCAGTAGCTGCCAGTGTGAGCTTCCTTTTTCCTGCGTGGGAGGAATTGTCTTGCAAGTGAGAACAAAATCATTAGTGCTTTTTGGGGTGTTTTTTTTAATTGGGAATGTGTGGGTTTTATGCCCTCCCCGAAGCAGCAGCGACAGCACAGTGACCCAAACCCCTTGGAAGTCGCAGTTCTGCTCTGGGAGAACCTGGTGTTCCCAGTGGGGCAGAACTCACAGTTACAGGGATGGAAAATCTCCAAGGATGGAAAAAATGTCAGCATGGGCTTAGCACTGGGCAGAGCAGTGCCCCTGTCACCTGTTTGCACGGTCCCACTGGTGCCAGGGAGTGGTGGCATCGCCCTGTGGCATCTCCAAATGCCTCTGTGACAGCAAATGCCACGGAGGGATCGCTTCCAGATGGGATTTTTGCCTCTGGACCAGGCACTGCAGCCCCCCAGAGCCAACCCAGCTGGGCAGAGTTTGCATTTATGGCTGCAAGGCAAAAATAATGCCAGGACTCCAGGGGAATTCGGCCTCACTGGTGATTTCCTGAGGTGGAAAACACTTGGCACCCAGGGCTTCAATGGTGCAGTTCAAGGGCGTCCCCAGTTCCCCTTCTGAAATCCCCCAGAGCAAGAAACTCCACTGGGTGTTCCCTTTGTCCCACTACAGACCTGCCACAGGGCTGCAAATCATCTCCCAAACCCCAAAAAGGATTGTGAATCCCCAATCCAGCCTTCCAAGCACCCTGGGGATGCTGCACATTCGGTGTGTGCTGCCACGGGATGGCCCTGGAGAGGATGGGGGTGGAAGCAGGGACATTGCAAAGGGATTTCCCAGCCAGCTCCCCCAAAAAACGCTGCTGCTGGGGATTACCCTGATGGAAAACCCAAATGGGGTTTCCAAATTGCTCCTCCAGCCCTGGCAGCTTCTTTGCTCTTTGCCAAAGCACCTGCATTCCTCAGATATTGTAAATATTACTGGTTCTCAGCAGTGTGCTCAGGACCCCATAAATCACATTCCTCAATGTTGTGTGGCTGTCTCTGACCCCTCGGGGTGAGGATTTTTGGGGAATGACCTGCAGGGCTGGAGCAGCAGCCGGGAGTGAGGAGCCTGCTGGGCACAGAGCTGAGCCCAGCCGTGCTGATATTGCAGCAGCACAAGGCTTGGAAGGAGAAATTGTGGGGTTTTAGGAAAAATACAACAGTTTGCTACCTTTTATGGGGGATATCAACCTCCCCCAAAGCCCAGCACTGCACCAGGGCTCTGCTGAGAGAAAGGGATCTGCTGCCTGGGGCTCCTCCTGCTCTCAGCCCAGAGCTTGACTTGTCCATCCTGGCTGGAAATGAGGTTTATTCTCTCCCTCCTTGCAGCCCTTCCCAGCCCCATCAGGACTCTGGGCTCAGAGGGATGCCCTGGAGTCCCCTTCCCTGAGCATCGCTCCAGGCTCAGGGCACAGCCTGGGCTTAGTCCTGGCTTAGCCAAGTTCCTGCACACCCACAAACACCCTCCTGAGCACAGAGCTCCATCTCCCTCTGCACGGGGCAGCTCTCCCCGGACTTTGGGCCCATTGAAGGCCAAAAGAGCAGTTTGTTGTTTTTATTTCTTGTGAGGGGTGAGGGGATGGAGCTGCCCCGGGTCCTCGGCTGTGTTTTCTGTAAAGTTTTCTGCATTCACAAAACCAGAAGCACCGAGGCCGTGGCTCTTCCCTCCCCATTTGTCCAGCTCTGTTCATTCTGTGGCCAGTGCAACGCCCAGCCCAGGTGTGGCGATGGAATTTGGGATGGGGACGAAGCTTTTCCCTGGCTCCAGCACCTGGAACCATCTCCTCTGCCAACAGCTCCCTGCACACCCAGCCCTGCCCCTCTGTGCACTCCCCCAGGGCAGGAAGGAGCCACCGAGAGCTTTGGTGGTGCCCCCAAAGCGTTTCCTGCAGCAACGGCCTCTGGGGTTGGGCATTTCCTCCAAAACATCCTCGCTCCTCCTGCAGCCCCGGGACCTCCAGCACGGGGAGGTGCCCGTGCCCTGCTGCCCTCTTCCCAAAAACAGGAGCCACAGGGTGGGTGCAGGAGAAGGGCAGAGACAGCCCCTGTGGTGCCCACACCAACACTGGGCCCTGCCCCAACCCCTTGTCCTGGTGCCCCTGCCACCCCCTGCCAGCCCCTGCCACCCCCCTGCTCCTGCCCCAGGGGAGGGACCTGGGGAACTGGCAATAAAAACCAGTAAAAGAGGTTCCACCAGGGAATTGCTGTTTCGTTGAAATAAAGAGCTTTGCAGTTTTCTGGTGCACCCTCCTGGGGTCTCCTAAAGCTGCCTGTGCCACAGCCAGGGCTGGGGGTGAGGAGGGGGAAGTGTCCCCAAGCCAGGAGGAGGCAATGAGAGCGGTGACAATTTGCAACTACTGCAAACATCTGCAAATGTGGCTCTGCATTTCCACAAGTGAAGTCACAGCACCCCTGGAGACTGCACACACACACAAACACACACTCATCCAGCAGCCAGGAGCTGCAAAAAGCACCAGGGATTTCATCACCAGCAGATTTTCTTGTAAAAAGCAATGCCTGGTACCAACACAGGTTCAAGCCTCTGTCCCATCTCCACCCTCTGCTCCCCAGCACCCTTGGTGTCCCCTGGCCTTTTTTTTCACCCACTGCTCCACAGGCTCTGGGCAACAAAAACATTAATTATCCCTGGAATGAGCAGTGCAGGAGTCCAGGATGCTTCTGTGATAATTCCATGGGGATTTCTCCCCCGGAGCGTGGGAGATGGCACTGAGCATCTGCCCAGCTCGAGCTCCTGGGCCACCCGAGGTCTCATCCTTCATTTGGGGCTCCCATGCCTTCATCTGGGGCTTTGTGTGCAGACAATGCTTTGGCCACTGTGATAAAAGTGGCGTCAGACAGAAATCCAAGGTGTCCTTGCAGGAAAATCCACCCAGGCCGACCCTGGGGGCAGCTGCAGTGCAGGGGAGGGAGAGCCTGGCATAGCCCAGCCTCTGCTCCGGGCACAAACCCAGCCCCAGCGCGGGCCCTGGCCAAGCTCTGGCACCAGTGCCAGCCCCACGGCGGGCCTGGGCCTCGGAGCGTGCCCAAGGCTGGGCTCCTGCAGCCCTAAATCCCCACCCCGGCTGCCTGACCCTGGTACTTTGCCCTCAGAGCCCACACAGGGATGCTGCCCTCCATCCCAAAGGTGTTCCCCAGTGCTTTCCACGCTGGAGATGGATCCCGGGGTGGGTGAGAGCCCTGCAGAGCCTGGGCAGGGGCGGGAGGAGCTCAGGGAATCACAGGGTGAGGCTGTCCCACGGCTCTGGGAGCCTGAGGGCTCCTCACCACCCCGAGAGGAAACCACTGATGTCAGAGGGGCCCGGACACCTGAGCCAGGGCGAGATTGTTTCCTCCGGCCTGGGCCTCCCTCGGCCCGAGCCTCGTCTCCCGCAGGGTTTGTGCCACCAGGACGGGCCCTGTGCGGTTTAAACCCTCCCAGAGCTGGATCTGGGGGGGCAGCGGCTCTGTCCCCCTGTCCCCCTGCTCCCGCAGCATCCCTCGCTGACAACTCTGCAAATCACTTCTTGCAAATCATTTGCAAATCATCTGCTCTCTCTCCCTCAGTAGTGGCCAGGTCCCCCCATTGAGGCCGGAGCCGAAATCTCAGCCGGGCCTGGCCACAGACACCCCCAGCCCCTGCCCCGGGCACCGAAGCGGACACAGAAGGGCACAAAGCAACAATCACCGTACCTATTTTTGCAGCATCCATTTTCAGGTTGAAATCCCAGTTCCGTGGCAGCTTGAGGGACATTTTGGATCAGGAAGGGCTTTTTTTTTTTTTTTTTCTTTCCAAGGTGAGCTCGCTTAGGAGAAGGGCTGGAACCAAGCCCCGATTGTCCCGCGGGGATCCCGCAGAGCCCGGGGTCGATCCCCCCGCAACGAGCAGCGGCTCGGCGAGGGCTGATTTGGCAGAGAGCTTCCTGCCCCCGAGAGCAGCTAGGAGCAACCCCATAAAAGTCCTTTCCTGCCCTGCTTCCCTGCAAAGCTGTGGCCTGGCTGCCCCAGCGGTGCTGGCAGGCGATGCCCGCTGTGCTCCCGTCCTTGCCCCCTGCCCGGGCAGACGGGGACGCGCAGCCCAGCCCCGGGCCGCTCCCCGCTCGGTGCATTTGAGGAAGTGGTGTCAAACTCTGGGTGTCCTCCTGCTGCTCTGGAGACTGCTCCGAGGAGGAACGGCCCAGCTCGGAGCTGCGGGGAAGGTTCTGCTCTGGGGGATGTCTGTGCCCGTCCTGGTGCATCCCCTGATGGCACCGGGGGCTTTGATTCCTCCTGTTCATTGCTGAGAGGTGCCCGCGGCTGATTGAAGGTTTTTACAGCGGTAGAAGACAAATGGGGATGAAGTGAGGCAGCTCCTGGAGGAAAGGCCGTGGAAATGGGAGCGGTGAGGACCAAGGGATCTTAGAACCATGGAATGGTTTGGGTTTGGAAGGGACCTTAAAGCTCATCAAGTCCCACCCCTGCCATGGCAGGGACACCTTCCACTGTCCCAGGTGGCTCCAAGCCCTGTCCAACCTGGCCTTGGGCACTGCCAGGGATCCAAAGGCAGCCACAGCTGCTCTGGGCGAATGTGGGATGTGGACACAGAGCCCAGCAGGAGCAGCGGATCGAGCAAAATCCCTGCTCACAAGGGCGAGTGTATCCTGGTTCTGTGCTGGTTTTCCACCCCAGAACAGACTCTGCACACCCAGAGCAGCCTGGGCTGGGGCTGGGCCGAGCTGCAGCTCTCGAGGCACAGGGCAGGGCTCTTACAAACACCCCCAGGAGCAGGGAGGGGGCTCCCAGCCATGGCAGGGTCTCCCCAAGGCCTGATGAGGCTCCAGCCCCCGGCTGCCCCCACACTGGGAAAGGCCAGGCCTCGCAAAGAGGGAAGTTGCCCCGAGCAGAAGCAGGAACAGCGGCAGGGGAAGCGCAGGGGGATGAACAAGGACGTGGCCACCGGTTCCTGTTGTGATTCCCAGCCCGGCATTGTGCCCAGGAGCCACCTGCAAAGGGGATTTGTTTTCAGTGCTGTAACACAAACTGGGGAAAGGAAGGAGCTGGAGGCTGCCCTCGGTCACAGCACGGCCAGGGTGGAACCCGCTGGGCTGATCTGGGTTAATCACAGCTGAAAAAGAACTCTACTGCTTTGGGCAGTGACTGGAGCCAGCTCAGAGATCCCCAGCTCACAGATTCCACTGCCCAAAGTCCAGAGAATGTGACAGTGTGGAATCTCACAGCAGAGCAGCCCAGGACGTTCCCCCAGCCTGATGAGATTAACCCCAAACCCTGCTTTGGCCCCAGACTCCTCAGTGGGCTCCATTTCTGCTGTGCCCTGAGCAGAGGGCCCTGGGTGAGCCCTGGATTAACCATTTTTGACTCTCAGAAATATCTGCAGGCAGCTAAAGGAGCTCCACGGGCTCACACATTGTGATCCTTTTTCCCTTCAGCCTGGCTCTCTCTGGCAGCCTGGAGCAGCCCTTTCCCACCTGCAGTGTCACAGGCAGGATGTCACACGGCCCTGTCCCCTCCTCCAGAACGGAAACTCTGCTTGAACCCAAAACCCTGCAGTTCAGCCCAATGCTGTGGTCACACCACAGAGCTCAGCCCTCCCTGGCACCCCAAAAGCGCCCCTGTGAGCACCCCAGAGCTGCTTCAGCCACCTCCTGCTCAGGGACCACTCCAGGTTTGGGAAAGGACAATACCAGATTGAATTTTTTCTTAGCCACCCATCAGGGCAGCATGTTCTTGAGCTGAACCATGGAATTCCAGACTGGTTTGGGGTGGAAGGGATCTCAAAGCCCACCCAGTGCCACCCCTGCCATGGCAGGGCCACCTCCCACTGTCCCAGGGTGCTCCAAGCCCCAATGTCCAGCCTGGCCTTGGACACTTCCAGGGATCCAGGGGCAGCCACAGCTTCTCTGGGCACCCTGTGCCAGGGCCTCCCCACCCTCACAGCCAGAATTCCTTCCCAATATCCAATCTAAACCTTCCATGCCTTGGCAGGACCTAAAAAAGACAAATCTCAGCCCATAAAGTTGTTTTTACATCCCTCTTCCATCAGGATCTCACAGACAGCAGGTCACAGGGAGGCAGCCCTGGCTCGAGGCTCGCTGTCTGTCTGGGGCTGGAGCACAGCGAGCACCAGGATTCCCAGCGGGAATTTGCAGTTTTCCATGTTTGACTGAGTTAAACTGGCTCAGGATGGGGGAAAGCAGGTGGGAGCTCCAGCTGAAGGGGCTGGCACTGGGCTGGGCTGTGCCACCAGCTCCGCCTGGCACTGTCACACACGGCCCTGCTGCCACAGCTCCACGGCTGCCTGAGGACTCCAGAGTCCCTTTTCTGGCACATTTAACACCAAAGCATTGCTCAGCCCTCAAATTGCTTCAGAAATTGCTGGATATTGCCCAGTGCTGGCCAGCAATGCCCTGCTGGGCTGGGAGCAGTGACTGGAATGTGGGATTGGGATTTGGAGTCACCTCGCAGCGCTCCCGTGGACAGGGAGGTGAGGAGCTGCTGCTGCTGCTGCTGGAGGCTGAAGTTGTCTGCAAGTGCCCACGCAGTGACAGGAAGCCCTGAGAGGCTGCTGAGGGGCTGCTTTGGCTTAGCTGATAAGTCAAAAACAGACAAAATAACACCAGAGCTAAAAATAGCGTTTTCCTGGGTAAACAGAGGATTCTGCCCTCCTGACCCCAAGCAAGGCAGGAGAAAGGGCTGAAATGAAGGAATAACTTATGGTAAGTGGAACTCCCAATGATTTTTCACATTCCCAGTGAAATCTTCAGGTAAAATGAGCTGATTTTCAGGGGGAGCAGGGGCAATGCTTCCCTCATTGTTGATCGAGATGAGCCCGGATGATCCGAGCCCGGGGTCACCACAAATCCCATGGGAATGTGACACTGTTTGTGTCTCTTGTGCAGGACATGCATGGTCCAGGCCTGCCATAGCCAGGTCTGCTCTGGGGAAAATCGCTGAGGAAGGAGAGCTACGGGGCAAGGAATGAGGGGATCTGAGTTTGTAACATGTGGAGCAGGGAAAGGTTTGAGCATCCCACAGCGCTGAATAAAACTCCTCTACAGGTAATGGAATTTATATTTATTTAACAGTAACATACAGTATATAAATAGGGTAAATACTTTAAAATATACAATATTTCACATTCGAACATTCGGTCAAAGAAAGGCAACTCTACGTGTGTAGCTAAAACTGGAATCAAAGGAACAATGCACAGAGAAAGAAGCCGGTGGTGGGAACAGGCCAGGGCTGGAGATCAGGGGTTACACAGAGATTACAGGAGTACAGAGCTGCCACCCTGGGGCTGGGCACCGAGGGAGGGACCACGGGAGCTTCCACGAGATGCTTTTGGGGCTGGATGTGCCCACCCTGCCCTGCTCCCACCACGCACAGGGGGAAGGGAGAGGGGCAGGACCCCAGCACAGCCAGGCTGGGGGCTCACTGCACACACGGGACACTGGAGACATTCCCTGGAGTGTGACACTGGCATTGCACAGCCCGGGGCAGAGCTGTGGGTGATGCTGCAGGATCCCCAGGATCCTCTGTGAGCCACACAAGAGCTGCCCCTTGAGCTCAGGGGCACCGCCGAGCCCCTCACCCTGGGAATGTCCAGTTAAACCCAGCTGATCCCACAGCTCACAGCTGCCAAAGCCTGGCCTGGTGCTTCCCTGAGCAGGGCTGGCCCTGCCTCACCCCCCTGGCCAACACCCAGGCAGGGAAAAGCCAATTCCCACCCAGGCCCAGCCCAGCTGAGCATCAAACCCGTGTCCAAACCCAACCAGCCCCTAAAAAACAAACACCAGGGGTGTCCCCAGCCCTGCCCAGCGCTGCCAGCCCCTCACACCACACCAGAGCAGCTTCCCAGTGCCATCCCTGTGGGCACTGCCACCTCCCTGGCTGCCTGTGCCTGGTGCAGAGGTGGCTCCCACAGCAGCCTGTGACCTTCACACTGACCCAATCCTTCCTGTTCCTTCCTCCTGGCCCTCACACACAAATCCCAGCTGGCACCACCTCCTCCTGCTGCTCTGCTCTTCCCTCTGCAGCTCCCTGGTGCTGGAGCCCACTGGGAACCACCACGATTGTGCCACGCTGAGCTCGAGCCCTTCCCCACCTCTCTCCTCTCCCACCCTCCCCGGGGCCATCCCGGCCCCTCCACACTGAAATTCTGGAAATTCCGGGTCCTGCAGGGCCCCGTGTGCTGCTGCACATCCCTTGGCATCAGCCCCTCCCTCAGAAACTCCCTCAGGAACAGCAGCTTTTCATTTAGCTCAGGGAGTTACAAACTCCCCACCCCTGGCAGTGCTTGGGGTCAGGCTGGATGGGGCTTGGGGACATTCCCTGCCCGTGCCAAGGGAGGTGGGACAAGATTTCGGGCCCCCTCCAACCCAAACCCAAGGTCCAAAACTCCTGATCCTGCAGAGCTCAGCTGCACAACTTGCAAATAATCCCAACATCCCCCACCTCCCTCCCTCCTTCCTCCATGGATCCACTGTTCCCTCTCCCTTTAATGATGGGATTCCTCCCTTTTCCATGCAGGAACCCTTCCCAGGTGGCTTTCCCCGTGAGGAGCAGCCCAGGTTTGGAAGCCACCCTTCCAAGAGGGAGCAGGAATAAAGCTGATCAGGGAATTTCTGATCAGGGGAATTTTCTGATCAGGACAATTTTCTGATCAGGACAATTTTCTGATCAGGACAATTTTCTGATCAGGACAATTTTCTGATCAGGACAATTTTCTGATCAGGAGAATTTTCTGATCAGGGGAATTTTCTGATCAGGGGAATTTCTGATCAGGGGAATTTCTGATCAGGGAATTTTCTGATCAGGAAATTTCTAATCAGGAGAATTTCTGATCAGGAGAATTTTCTGATCAGGAGAATTTTCTGATCAGGGAATTTTCTCATCAGGGAATTTTCTGATCAGGGAATTTCTAATCAGGGAATTTCTAATCAGGGAATTTCTAATCAGGGAATTTCTAATCAGGAGAATTTCTGATCAGGGAATTTCTAATCAGGGAATTTCTTATCAGGGAATTTTCTGATCAGGGGAATTTTCTAATCAGGGGAATTTTCTAATCAGGGGAATTTTCTGATCAGGGGAATTTTCAATCAGGGGAATTTTCTGATCAGGGGAATTTTCAATCGGGAATTTTCAATCAGGGGAATTTTCAATCAGGGGGATTTTCTGATCAGGGGAATTTTCTGATCAGGGGAATTTTCTGATCAGGACAATTTTCTGATCAGGGGAATTTTCTGATCAGGGGAGCCACCCACAGGCAGAGCTGCTGCTGCTCCTCTCGCAGCCACTCCATGGAACTGCTTTGCCCTCCAGTGCCCACATCCAGCATTTACACCCTGGGAAAAGGCCCAGACCTGCCCCAAACCCGAGCCTGCAGCAAAGCTTTGCCCTGCTAATTACAACAGAGGAGGAAGGAAAGGGTTAAAGCAGACGAGCAGGAGACTAAAGACCCACCAGAGAAACTTCTCGCTATGAACAGAGCACACCTTTGGGATGTTTATCAGCACTGTCACTTCTGCCTGTGACCCAACAGCCACAAGAAGGGATTTTGGCAATGGGCAGGGAGAATGCAGCTGGTGCAGCCCCCCCAGGGCAAACCAAACCCACCCTGGCAGCACTTTGCCTCCCTGAACTCGGGCAAACCCTCACAAAACACAGCCCAGACACTGCCCCTGGGCAAGGCCAGATGGAAGCACCTCCATTCTCCTCTGCACTTCTGTATCAGGGGCTTGCACCAGTTACTTGTTCTGTCGACAGAAAATAAACCCCTGCCTGATTCAGGCTGGAAGGGAAGAGTCTCCACAAGCAGGAAAATCTGTGTGAACCCCAAACCCAACCCTGAACTGGCTCAGGGCAGAACTTTGCCAGCACCAACTGAAAATACTTCATAAAACCAGAGCCTTCTCTGCAGCCTGTGCTTTCCAGCAAACACCTGCACCTGGAGTACAAACTTCTGCCCTGTGCCTCCTGTTCAGGGAGATGAAGCAGAGCCCAGCAGAGTCCTACAGAAATGTAGGGGAGACGCTGGGACCTGCTCCATTTATTTACACACACATGAGCTCTCTGGCACACTCAGGGTAAACAAAAGCAGTGGCAGAAGCAGAATATGGAGTAAAAACCTCTGAATTTGGGGGATTTTCAGGTGGTTTATTTTCTGTCAATGCCAAGCCAGCTCATGGCAGGTGCAGGTCTCATGTGGGGGGATCTGTGGCTAAAGGTTTATGGCAGCAAATGCTTGGAAACACCAAGGTACTTCTGTGTTAGCTCTCCCTGTCACTCCTTCCCCAGGTTAAAATCAGGTAAAGTTTCTCTCTCCCATGCACAAACTATGGAAAGAAGGAAAATCAGAGTCACCTTGTGTTTGGGAACACTGCAGGAGGTGTAAATGGGGATATTTTTACTATCTGATCACAAAAAAAAGGAAAAGTTTTACAATCTTTAGGGCTCTCATTTTTAAATAATAAAAAAGTATGACAAAATAAAGGAAAGTACTTCGATAAAACTTGCAGCTATAAAGTACAAACTATTTCTGACAAGATTCAGTAAGCGAAGCAGGACAGAAGCCTGCAGAGAAATGAACCCAGACTGAAATGCAACACAGACCATGGTAAACTCAGCAGCACGACTTCTACAACTCAAGTAACGAACAGACATGATCCCTGAAAGAAAACAAAACCCCCAGCTGCAGCTGGAGCCCACCCAGCAACGAAACTGGCTGGAAACTGCTCCCCAGGTCACTTCAAATAGCCCAGTGTGGGGTTTCCAACCTTGGAGAAATGAAGAAGTGTGGTTCTTAAAGGTTATTTAATGGGGGGAAACAAACCAAGTTATTTAGAAGTTGTTCTCACTTGGCAGGAATTGCTCAATGAAACTTCAACGTTCATTAAAACTTATTTCCTTCAATCAGTTCTGAAGCAATCTGAACCTCCCACATTCCCACACACAACTGCCACTTTCTTGGCTCCCTGTCCCCAATCTGTTTCTGGTTTAATTGGTTACAAAAATCTGATTTGCCAAAATATCAGCCCTGAAGGGAGGGAATGTGAGAGGCACTGCAAAAGCAGCAGGTGAGAGCAGGTGCAGGGCTGGGCAGAGGAAACAGGGCTGGGTTAGTACAAAACCCTCTTCCAATTACCTTGTGCAAGGAGATTCCCCCAGGCAGGAACTGCTGGGACAATTCCCACTGCACTCCCAGTTGTCCCTGGAGAGGAGGATGGTCCCCAGAGCTGCCACCCTGAGCACAAGGGCCAGGGCAGGGCACAGCCTCCCCTGCCCTGCCAGGCTCTGCATTCCCTGCAAAAGCCACTCACAGGGAAAGCTCAGCTCTGCCCACACACCCCAAAGGTTCAGAACAATCCACCAGGACAATCCCACCCTCCTGCTCCACCCAACAGTCCTTCCAAGCCTTAACTCCTCCTCAGCTACAAACCCAAGATTTGCTCACTTGAACCAAAGCTCTATAAATATATTATTTTAAAAAAAAATAATAAACCACAAATGCAAACATTTACCAAGAAAGGAAGAAAAGTTACAGTGAAATGAGGCCTCGTTATTGTCTTAAATCAGGCAAGCCAGGAATGGCCTGGAGGAGGCCTGTCTGTTTTCAGTCCTGTTCCAACCACCTCTATGCGTCCTCCAGGCTCCCCAAAATTCCCCTGTCCACCAGGTGTGCTTTGAGCGTGTTGAAGATGTGGAGCTGCTGGTCTGGCCTCAGGGTCAGGAACTGCTGGATCAGTTTGCTTGGGTTGGGGCCTCTGCAACACAAAAGCATTGTCAGCAACGGGGCTCAAGTGCAATTGCAGCAGAATAATGGGCTGAGATTCACTGCTGTGTTGTGTCCATTCCTTGCCCAGCTCCACCCTGGGAGCCCTGCTCCATCTGGGATGTGGAAATGGACTCAAAAGGCACAGGAGGCTGAACTGCAAACACAAAGTAACACCCCAAACCCAATCTATCTGAAGAGGACTGTGCATCTCATCAGCAGGTGCTGCCCTTCAAGGTTCAAAGCAGCCACACACAGAGTTCCTCAGCTTCCCCAGCACATCCTTGATGTACCCATGATGCCTTAGGTTTTAACTTTTATATTTTCAAATTCTGTACTGCTCAGAGTGTAACTCTGAAGTTCCTTGGAGCCTGTAATTCCTGCTCTCTCGTACTGGGCAGACATAACAAAGCCTCTCCAGGCTTTGCCTTCAAGGACAGCCAGGCTGTTTTTAGGCCCAAAATGTGTAAACCAAAGATTCTAAGGGGGGCAAGCTGAGGGGAGTTACATCGCTAAAACTGGGGCTTTAACTGGAGAATTAACCCTGATATGCAAATGATCCAAACCTATAAAAGTGTGAAGAACTCGTGACCTGGGGTCCATCTTGGGGTCCATTTTTGGAAGCAGCCTCTGGCTCCCCCAGGGTGTACCTTGAAGGTCCTTCAAATAAATACCTGTCTTTATTCCCTTCCTCTTGTCTAGTCTCTGTTTCTAGGTGGCTGCAGGAGGCATCACCCACAGGCTCTTTTCCTCTGTGCTTGGCTACAGAATGCTTGTCAGTGCTGCAAAATTAGATTTCCCTGCTCATTTGACTCTAGAAACCTGTCCAACATTCCCAGAAGGGACACAGAGCAGTTTCAGTGGGACTGGAATAACAACAGCCCATGGGAAGTGAGGGTCGTGCTTCCAGCTCTGCTGAAGATCCTTCCCCTCCTCAAGCCCCCATTTCCTCCGTGTTGTATTTTCAGCTGCTAAATCCATCAGGGAGCACAAGTGCCTCAGATTGCCAGCCCTGGGAGTGAGAGGGAGCCCCCAGAGCCCAGCAGGGCACACACACACCTGATGAAGCTGGCGATGTACACGTTGACAAAGGTGGCCATCAGGTACTGGCAGTCGAAGCGATCCATGATCCCCCCGTGCCCCGGGATGGTGTTGGCAAAGTCCTGTGGGAGCAGAGGGACTGCCCTGAGCACTCCCCAGGACCTGTGCTTGCTTTTGTGCCCCCACTCACCACCCCCTGCTGCAGTTCTTCCCAGAAGGCAAAGACCAAGGAAACATTTTGTTTCGTGGCTCCCTGCTTTTGGAAGTTTCTCCTCTATGAAGCTGCTGGTGCCTGAAGGGCAGCAAGGCTCAGCTCAGCTCTGTTACTCAAAGGTCAGGGAAGGCAAATGTTTATCTGCTGCCACCCTGCCTTGCCTTTCAAGGCATCTTAACTGAGCACAGACTGTTTATATGTAAAACCAGCCTGCAAGACATCAAGGGAAACCTCAGATTGCAAAATTTCCTGGCTGGGTCTTCCTTCCTCTACCTGCACCACAGCAGGGTTTAGAATATCACGGTTAAAATCTTAAGGTCTCTTCCCTTTTGGTCAAAAAAACCCAGATCCTGCTCCAGCATTTTACCTGTGACTGAACAAACCTCCCTTCCCCTCCTTCACCTGAAGCTCTGGAATGTGTGGAGTGGCAGCACCCACTGCATTTTCCTCCCCAAAACGTCCACGACTTTCTCCATCCTCACCTTGATTTTGAAGGCCCTCTTGAAGCCACTGGCAAAGAAGCCTCCGAAGGGCCCGATGAGGGAGGCGAAGGTGGAGAGGGCGATGCTGTGGATTTGGAAGGGGTACATCCGCACTGTCTTCTGCAGGAAAAACAGCACAGGGAGATTTTCAGTGCCCGTCCCTCCTTCTCTGCCCCCCAGGCTTTAGCTCAGTTGGCTTTCAGGTGGGTTCATGTCCCACCAGACTTGGGATAATTCCTCTGGTGTCTCAATCAACAACAGGTGCCACCACACTCCCCCTTTTTTCCCGGATGCACCTTTGTCGCGTTCCTTCACCTCAAAGCAGAGCCCTGCTCTTTCCTTAGTGGTTCTACCCCCACTAAATGAGACCCAGGGAGCAGAGAGGGTCGTACCCAGCCCACCACAGACTGCAGCACCACGGGGATGTTGTACTCCTGCAGCTGGAACAGCTCGGAGGGCTCACAGTCCACGGTGAAGCTGTTGGTGTCGTTGTTGAACTCCACGGGGCAGGTGAAGCAGCGGTAGCCAGACATCACATAGGACAGCTCCAGGAGAAAGAGAGAACAGGATCAGTGCTCTCCTCGGGGATTTCTCAAGGGGAAAGGCCGTGCAAGGAGGTGAGGGAGGAGGGAAGCACACTGCCAGCTTCGTTAAGGGGATTACTCCCCTGAGCAGCAGTAATTGGCTGTAGGCAGAGGAAGAGCAGTGAACAGGCTGCACCCCGAGGTGGAGGGACAGCAACAGTGGCCACAGAGAGGGTCATAAAAAAGGGCAAAACACTCCAGGAGTGTGGAATTCCCCACACAGCCCCTGAAATGATGCACAGCACCATCCAACAGCAGCAGAGGGAAAATGGTTAATTATTGTAACGAGCACATCACAGGTTTAACAGGGATTAAAAACTTCCTCCAGCACTCGGCTCCATCAGCAGTGTCTGCACACAGCCAGGGACATTTCAAACCCTGGGCAGCAAGGAAAGGTGAAATATCTGACAGAGATTCAAGCCTGACTGCATTTTTTTAAACAGAACACCGTGACCCTATGAAGGGAAAACTCCAGTGGAGGAAGCACCACGATGGCCACTTACCAGCAATCCAAACAGAACGGTGGAAAAAAATCCTCCAATAAAACCCTCCCAGGTCTTCTTTGGGGAGAGCTGCCAGAAAGAGAGCGAAGGGGATGATTATTGATCCACCCCTGCAGGCCTTCCCCACTGCTGAGGGCAACACAAAGCACTGCCACCAACCCACAAGTAAGAGTTTGGTCAGAAGCTGACCCCAACAGCTCGGTCTGAAATGGTTCATTCATGGCTGGACTCGATCTCTCCACCTTAAATGGTTCAATGATTTAATCTTACAGCCTCAAAGACTGGGATGCACAGCAGGTTTAATTTGGAGACTTGCTTCAGACCCGTAAGAGGCCACAAAGCAGGAGCTGGGAGAGCACAGGACTCAGACCCAAAGGAGCCAAAGTTGAGGTTTTGCCCCCCAAAGTGTCCCAAACCTTGATGAGCGGCGTGCGGCCGAAGAAGAACCCAAACATGTAGGCCATGATGTCATTGCAGATCACACAGGAGATGGGGACAATGAACCTGCAGGGGACAAGGGTCAAACCATCACCACACAGCTCCAGGGCTCAGTGAGCAGCTGCCACCAGCACAGGGCACTTTGCAGTGCCACCACATCCAAGGAACAACCACGGGAAGCTCTGAGGGGAATCTGGGAGTGACTCTGGACTAAGGAGCAGCCCAGAATGGCCTGGCTGCAGCACATTTTCCTTAGCCACACTCCTCAGGGTGTTGGACTCTCCCCTCCTGGCCTCCTGTGGAAGTATTTCCTGCATTTTGGCAGTAAGCAGGAGGATCCCAGAGCACTCTGGGCTGGCTGTGACACACTGAGGAACGTGCAGCCTTCAGGTGGCCAGAATTCATTCCTGGCCCTGCTGCTTTTGGCAGGAGCACCAAAGGGGTCCTCCCCTGTGCCCAGCAGCTGCCCCCTCCTGCCTTTCAGTGCTGAAGCCCCACAGGAGCAGCACTTCCCCAGCCATCTGGCAGCTGTGGCTATCAGCAGAAAGCACCCACCCAGCCCCAGTGCAACCTGAGAGGTCCCTGCACCCCACAGCAAGTTTACAAAATTCTCCTTTCCAACATCTCTCTGTATGCTGAAGTAGCACAAAGCAAGTCCTAAGTCTCTGAGGACTCACTCAGTGTTTTGCTGTTCTGAACAGGCTGCTCCCTCACAGCAAGCACCTTCTCCTTGGCCACTGGTTTTTGTGAGAGAACAGTTTTAACTCAAAACTGAGTTTTGAGATGAAAAGAAAATAGATATTAGGAATTTATTCCTACTATAATGGTGGTGAGGCCCTGGCACAGGGTGCCCAGAGAGGTTCTGGACTCCCCTGGATCCCTGGAAGTGCCCCAGGCCAGGATGGACAGAGCTTGGAGCACCCTGGGACAGTGAGAGGTGTCCCATGGCAGGGGGTGGCACTGAATGATCACTAAAGCCCCTTCCATCCCAAACCAGTCTGGGATTCTAGAAAAACACAGCTTTTTCAGGCTGCAGAAACCAAAAGCAGCTCAGGAGGCAGAGCAAACTCACCAGATCATTCCTTCAAACAGGTTGTGGATGATGAGGTGTGACTGGGTAACAACAATCAGCAACGTCACGTGGGTCCAGCCAAACTGCAGGAGAGGAGAGCACATTGTCCAGCCTGCCCAGAGCCACTGCCCAGCTCAGGGGCTCAGAGCTCCTCAGCACAGCTCAAGCACCAGGGCACCTCACCCCCAGCAAGCTCATTTATTATCTCCTGTTTGTTAACCAGCCAGATAAACAGCACAAGCTGTCTTCTACTGAGTTATTTTGGCACCGTGGGGTTAACGCTGGCCTGGAATCCCAACAGGCCCCGAACTTAACCTCGCCAAGACCTGGATTTAACCTCACCAGGCCCCAGATTTTAACCTCACCAGAACCTGGATTTTAACCTCACCAGGACCTGAATTTTAACCTCACCAGGTCCAAGACCTGGATTTCACCTCACCAGGACCTGGATTTTAACCTCACCAGGACCTGGATTTTAACCTCACCAGGACCTGGATTTTAACCTCACCAGGACCTGGATTTTAACCTCACCAGGACCTGGATTTTAACCTCACCAGGACCTGGATTTTAACCTCACCAGGACCTGGATTTTAACCTCACCAGGACCTGGATTTTAACCTCACCAGGCCCTGAACTTTAAGCTCACCATGTAGAACTGGAGGCGATAGTGTTTCTTCACCAGACTCAAGACAAACATGCAGAAACCTGAGGAGAGACAGAAGCAAAGTCAGTGGTGGGAATGTGCCTTCAACAGTCAGAAACACTTTTGGGCCACGACACTGCACAGCTGCTGGGGGTTTTACTTGAATGAAGGAGCACTGTGGAGTGGGAAAAGCACTGCTGTGGAAGTCACACCAAGCAGCACATGGACAGATAAACAACTTGGCTGTCCCATGAAGATTATGGAGTTTTCTCCTCCAGAACCTCATGGAAAAGATTTGCCAGCACAACTCTCACCATGCAGCCAACCTACAGCATCCCTGGGGAGCAGAGATGATTTGCTGTGGACCCTGCACTGGACACAGCACTCCAGGCAGGACATTAATGAAGGTGGTGCCCACCTGTCAGGTAGAGGGCGAAGGAAATGAAGCGATGGTATTTGCTGAGGATCCTCAGGGGCTCCTCCCTCTGCACCAGCGTGAAGAAATAATCTGTCACCGTCTCGCCGTAGAAGAAATAATTCACACACAGCAGGAAGTACCTGGGGAGGGTGGGAATCTGGTCAGCAGGAGCCCCAAAAGGGCTGATCCCTGAGGTCCTGACATTGCTCTGGGACACTGCTAACAGGTTCTGCTTCTGCCAGCCAGAGCTGCCTCCCCCAGTTTGGAAATGTCACCTTCATTCCAAGGGGTGGCTGCACCTCTGAGCCCTGCTCTGGGATGGGCCACGGCTGGGGTTTGGGTTTGGCCGTGATGCACAAAGACTCTGCCTTTAGGTGGCACTGCCCAACTGGCCTCTGCCTCCCAAAACCACTCACCTGCTCCATACCTCACAGAGCCACCTTTTTGGAGCCCACTTTTGGGGCTTCTGTGTCCCAAAGCCCCACTCCTGCCCTCTCCACAGCCCTTATGTAGTGACAGGACAAGGGGAATGGCCTTAAGCTGTAGGAGGGCAGAGTTAGATGGGATATTGGGAAGGAATTCCTCCTTGGGAAGGGGGGGAGGCCCTGGCACAGGGTGCCCAGAGCAGCTGTGGCTGCCCCTGGATCCCTGGCAGTGCCCAAGGCCAGGCTGGACAGGGCTTGGAGCAACCTGGGACAGTGGAAGGTGGCCCTGCCATGGCAGGGGTGGCACTGGGTGGGCTTTAAGGTCCCTTCCAACCCAGTCCATCCTGGGATTCTCTGATTTTCCTTTACAGGTGCTGCCAGCACAGGTCACTGTCAGCACACAGCAGCCCAGGGCCTGTGGCTGTGCCCCCCGAGTGCCCCAGGGGAGGTGCCAGTGCTGCACACAGGGGTGGGGAGCAGCCCCTCACTCACCAGCTGAGTGTCCTGAACCAGGGCAGGTCGTACGAGTGGTACACGTTGTAGCCAATGGTGATGATCTCGTGGAAACATTTGATCTGGACACACATCACCTGCACAGAAAACACACCCAGGCACTGTAATTCCTGTTGGTTAAACACCTCTTCCCTTGAGGAGACAAAAACCAAGCACGTGCAGAGCAAAAGGTCCTTTAGCAGCTGCCACCAGCCCTGCAGGAGCCTCCCAGTCCCACGTGGGAAGCTCAGGATGTTGTTTTTCCCTCCCCTTTCCTCTGCAGGAGCTTTCTAACAACCCCTTGTGTTAGTTCCAACTGCAGCCAAGTACTGACCAGCAGATTGCTCCCAGGTTTCCTCCATGGGGAGGGGGATCCAGGACCTCCAGGACACGAGGCCCTGAGCTCCCCAGCCCAGCAGTGTCCCAGCAACCTCCCCCTGTCTCAGTGAAGGTCAGGACGCCTCTCTGGAGTACTTACTATTGTCATTAGGACCATGGGGCCCAAGTAGATGATGATGAAGAAGAAGGTGATCATTGCCAGAGTGAGGATGCCTCTCACCCACCAGTTCTTCCATCTGGGCCATGGAGAAGGAAGACATCAGAGAAAGACAAGACAGAGCAAAGCAGCCAAACAGCACTGTGCTCTCTGGGTGTCACAGGAAGGAAACTGAGCCCTGGAAACCCCAAGTTTCCTCTCAGTGGTGCAGAGAGACTTTGATGTGCTGATAAAGGCCTGGCTGCAGCAGCTGCAGTTCAGCCCCAGTGAATGCAGAACCTCCCAGGGCACTGGGATGGGACAGGGCAGCCTCTGCTCCTCTTCTGCTACAGGTTTCCCACACCTTGAACAAGCTGCAGGATAAATTCAAATAAAGTGGGCACCATTCCCCCTCTCTGCACTGCTCCCCATGAGCAGAGATGGCCCCTGGCATGTTGTACCCTCCCTACTGTGGGTCCAACACAGCACACTCAGGAGAGACACCTTCCTTCTCCTGTGACATAAATGAGACACTTTCCTGCCAAGCAGTTTGTGGAGAATATCCCAGCCTGTTCCTGAATCCTGTCCTTACCAGTGCCACTCCTCAAGCATTCCTGCAGAACCCAGTCACAGCAGCAGTGGCTAAAAACCCCTGCAGCTCAAACCTTTGCTGTGGGTGCTGTCAAAGCCACCCACGGGCTCTGCCCCACCCAGGCCAGGACCCAGCAGGCAGTGAGACCCCCCCAGCACTGCTCTGTCCCCTCCTTTCCCACCCAAATCCCTGACCCTGCTCCTTCCCACGGCCTCAGGGGCAGAGAGGGGCTGGGGAGCTGCTCCTTCAGCTTCCAGCAGCCCCCACTGGGCAGGGGGAGCCCCAGGGAAGGTGCAGAGCCCTGGGAGAGCTCGGGAGGAGGCTCAGGGGTGTTACCTCGAGGACAGGTTGGAGAGAGCCCTGTTCAGCACCTCTGGAGTGTCATCCGACGTCGGCACCGGGGACGAACCCCCGAAGTCGGATTTGCTCTCGCTGTCTGACGCTGTCTCTCCATCCAGCTTGTTCTCAGACTCTGACTCCTGCAGGGCAAAGAGAGCCAAGGAGCTTTAGCAGCTGCTCTGAAGGACCCTGGGCCAGCCTGCTGGCTCCAACACTCACCATGCCTCTGCTTCTGCAGGACAGAGGGAGGAGAAGAAAATATTCCGGGTGTTACACGGGGGCAAACCCATGAGAAGCATCCTCGGGTGTTTTAGGTGGCATCCAGGACGGGTTTGATGGTCCCTCAGCCTCAGCAGCAGGCACAGAGCAGGGCCTGTTCCCCTGCACAGTTACAGGTGCCCCAAGGTTGATTAATGAGTATTTCCAAGAGCAGCAAGTGCTCCAGGGCTTGTTAGCAGGAATTTTTACAAGGTCCCAATCCCCAGGCAGATCTCAAAGAATGTAACACTGCCCGAATTAGCCAGGAAGAAAGGCCTCCAAGTGGACAGGCTCGAGGCTTCCAGACAGACTTCTGAAGTGCTGACTGCTTGAGGACACTAAAAATAACCCCGAGCCCATCCTCAGGCAGCTGAAGAGGAAGAGCCTGGCTTATCACCCTGGCCCAACCATCCCCTCTGGCCACGGAGGAAACCCGAGGTGCTGGACAGGGACACACGTGCTCTGTGTTTTCCCTGCCCCTTGGACTGCTCCAGCACTCAGCCCCGAGCAAAGTCCTGTGTTTAGGGGTAAATAAACACAGGAGAGGCAGCTTACTGAAGGCTCTGCACCAGCCCAGGGGATCACAGGTGAGTCCTGGCTCTTCCCAGGGGCAGTTTTCACTCTGCCCCAGCTCCTGAACAGAGGACAAACCCACAGCTCCACGTTCTGCCCCTCATTTCAGCAGCACAGCTCCACCCTGCTCCTCGCTCCTGCAAGCAAGGAAGGAAAAGGCCGTGCCCTGGGGAGCATCCAGGCAAGGCAGAGTCCCACACAGGACCTCATCCCACAGGCCATCTGAAAACTCCTGGAAAAGTGAAACGTGCCTGCAGGAAAAGCACAGGGGGAGCTGAGCTGACAAATGCCAGGAGCTCTGTAAACAAAGAGCCTTCATCCCCTGGGGCTCCCAGGCAGCGCTGCCCAGCTCCAGAACAACAAAATCTGCTGGGACTGGCTGGGTGCAGTTTGTGGCTGGGGGTATTTGGAGTTCAGTAGAGCAGGAGGGCTGGAGCTGCTCCCTTATTTAAAGCAGGAAAAGGTAATTACTCCCCCAGCTGGAACGTGTCAATGGCTGCAGGCCAGGATCTTAAATCAGACAAGGACAGTGAGGCACTGTCAGGTGGAGGCAGCTAAAAATACATCGGTGATGTCAGAGATTATTGCCAGGGATGAGCAGAGCTCCAGCCACACACCAGCAGCACCAGTGCCACCTCCTCCCCATCTCCCTCCAGGCTCCTTCTTTCCATTCATCCACTGGGAAGGAAGAGTTTGGGTTTGCTTTCAACCCAACACCTCTGCCAGTGCTCACATGGGTTCGGGGAGCTGGCAGTGAAATGCAGCCTGGCTTTTTTGCAGCTGTTTTTTAACTGACCTGTAAAATCCACTTGGATCTCAGATTTTGGAGAGATTTAGTGCCATTTAGCTGGGAACTCAAATCCGTAAGGCAGCTGCAAATGGCAGCAGGCAAAGAGACTGGAAATGATAAAACTCCCTGGAGACCACAGATCTGGCATCTTCTAGCACAGCACAGGTCAGGGTTTGGGCAATCTGTGCTCTGTATTTAGCTACAGCCTCTGTTCCCATTGGAATGCTTTCTCCAATAAAAGGATTCTCTGCAGAATTCCCCTGGGAGCAATCGAAATAGCTCCAGCCAGACCAAAATCAGCTTCTCCTCTGTACAGGCTACACTGAAAATGCTCAAGCACGTTTCTGGTGCAGTCCCGGTGTCCCTCCCTCACCCCACACAAGGCACCAGCCTGGTAAAAGGAGCAGCATCTCTGTTTCACTCCCCAGAGTGCAGAGCAGGCAAATCACTCCTGCCTGGGGCCCAGAGCAGCAGCAGCAGCTTCATAGAGAGCTCAGAGACCGAAAGGAAGGGAAGGAGCACTTGTGCCTTCCTCGCTTCCAGCCCTGGCCAAGAACGTGAGGGGTGAAAGAAAAGCTCAAAGACAGGAATCTGATGGTGCAACCGAGCTGATGTCCTCATCCCTGCTGTGCCTGGTCCCTGCTGTGCCCAATCCCTCTCACAACCTGATCCCTTCCACAGCCTGATCCCTGCCACTGCCTCATTCCTGCCACTGCCTCATCCCTGCTGTGCCTGATCCCTCTCACAACCTGATCCCTGCCACTGCCTGATCCCTCTCACAACCTGATCCCTGCTGTGCCCGATCCCTGCTGTGCCCAATCCCTCTCACAACCTGATCCCTTCCACAGCCTGATCCCTGCCACTGCCTCATCCCTTCCACAGCCCAATCCCTGCCACTGCCTCATCCCTGCCACGCCCGATTCCTTCCACAACCTGATCCCTGCCACTGCCTCATTCCTGCTGTGCCTGATCCCTCTCACAACCTGATCCTTGCCACTGCCTCATCCCTTCCACAGCCTGATCCCTGCTGTGCCCGATCCCTCTCACAACCTGATCCTTGCTGTGCCTGATCCCTCTCACAACCTGATCCCTTCCACTGCCTCATCCCTGCCACTGCCTCATCCCTGCCACTGCCCGATCCCTTCCACAGCCCGATCCCTTCCACAGCCTGATCCCTGCCACTGCCTCATCCCTGCTGTGCCTGATCCCTCTCACAACCTGCTCCTTGCCACTCCCTCATCCCTGCCACTGCCTCATCCCTTCCACAGCCCAATCCCTGCCACTGCCTCATCCCTGCCATGCCCAGTCCCTTCCACAGCCTGATCCCTGCCGTGCCCAATCCCTCTCACAACCTGATCCCTGCCACTGCCTCATCCCTCTCACAACCTGATCCCTGCCATGCCTGATCCCTCTCACAACCTGATCCCTGCCCTGCCCAATCCCTGCCGTGCCCAATCCCTTCTACAGCCTGATCCCTGCTGTGCCTGATCCCTTCCCTGCCCAGTCCCTCCCGTATCCCAGCGATGATTCCCTGCACCACCCAGATGTTGCAGGTAAATCGATGTAAAACCACATCACCGGGTACCTGAGCCACCGACTGCAGGGCAAGGCCAACCCAAAGCTCATCTGCAAAGGGCTCTGGGCTCCAGGAGCAGGAGCAGAGCCTCGCTGGGCCAGTCCAGCTGTTCCCCACTTCACCCTCAGCACTGGGAACAGCAGGGGCTGAGCAACACAATCCCCACAGCTCCCACAAACACTGCCAGGTTATGGCCAGAGAGCACAAAGAAGCCGATCAAGAGGTTTGTCACCATCAAGGGACATTGTGAGGGCTCAACATGAAATGCAGGACTCATTCCTGCCGTGTCTTCCTCGCTCAGTTTAAGCCTGATGGAAGAAATCACCAGCCAAAGCGAGGGATACCTGACATTTGAAGATCTTCCCTTTGGAAACAACAGAGCAGCACCGGGAATGAGCTCTTCTCCCTCCTCAGATCCCCCTGAATCAGAGCGCTGAGATTTTATAGGACATTGTGCCAGATTTAGGCTACGGAGAGGACTCGGTAATTGACACTATTTTTATACCTTTTATGCAAATTGCCCCCATCAGCCTACAAATCATCAGTTTAAGCAGCTGAGTGGGTGCTAAATAACGTGGTTAAGCCTGAACACGATGCACCCTGAACCCAGCTGTGCCATTGCCTGGGGACACCCTGTGGCACTGCCCTGGGGACACCTCCCACACATCTGCTCTGCTCTCCCGTCCTCCAGCGATCCCAGTCAGTGTCCTGACACCTCCCAGTGATCCCAGTCAGTGTCCTGACACCTCCCAGTGATCCCAGTCACAGCTCAGACACCTCCCAGTGATCCCAGTCAGTGTCCTGACACCTCCCAGTGATCCCAGTCAGTGCCCTGACACCTCCCAGTGATCCCAGTCAGTGCCCAGTCACCTCCCAGCGATCCCAGTCCCAGCTCAGACACCTCCCAGTGATCACAGTCAGTGCCCTGACACCTCCCAGTGATCCCAGTCAGTGCCCTGACACCTCCCAGTGATCCCAGTCAGTGCCCTGACACCTCCCAGTGATCCCAGTCAGTGCCCTGACACCTCCCAGTGATCCCAGTCAGTGCCCTGACACCTCCCAGTGATCCCAGTCAGTGCCCTGACACCTCCCAGTGATCCCAGTCAGTGCCCTGACACCTCCCAGTGATCCCAGTCAGTGCCCTGACACCTCCCAGTGATCCCAGTCAGTGCCCTGACACCTCCCAGTGATCCCAGTCAGTGCCCTGACACCTCCCAGTGATCCCAGTCAGTGCCCTGACACCTCCCAGTGATCCCAGTCAGTGCCCTGACACCTCCCAGTGATCCCAGTCAGTGCCCTGACACCTCCCAGTGATCCCAGTCAGTGCCCTGACACCTCCCAGTGATCCCAGTCAGTGCCCTGACACCTCCCAGTGATCCCAGTCAGTGCCCTGACACCTCCCAGTGATCCCAGTCAGTGCCCTGACACCTCCCAGTGATCCCAGTCAGTGTCCTGACACCTCCCAGTGATCCCAGTCAGTGCCCTGACACCTCCCAGTGATCCCAGTCACAGCTCAGACACCTCCCAGTGATCCCAGTCCCTGTCCTGACACCTCCCAGTGATCCCAGTGAGTGCCCTGACACCTCCCAGTGATCCCAGTCCCTGTCCTGACACCTCCCAGTGATCCTAGTCAGTGCCCAGTCACCTCCCAGTGATCCTAGTCACAGCTCAGATACCTCCCAGTGATCCCAGTCACAGCTCGGATACCTCCCAGTGATCCCAGTCAGTGCCCAGCCACCTCCCAGTGATCCCAGTCACCTCCCAGCAATCCTAGTCGCTCCCCAGACACCTCCCAGTGATCCCAGTCACCTCCCAGCAATCCCAGTCACAGCCCAGACACCTCCCAGCGATCCCAGTCGCTGCCCAGACACTTTCCAGTGATCCCAGTCACCTCCCAGCAATCCCAGTCGCTCCCCAGACACCTCCCAGTGATCCCACCTCTTCCCAGTGCTGCTCCTGCACGGGCACAGAGCTGTCTCCAGCTGCATTTATTCCATATTCTCCTGCCACAGCTCTCCCTCACCGATTTTTCCTGTAAATTCCTGATCTTTCCGTGTCCCCTCCTCCTGGGCAGGGCACTCAGGATGTGACATCCACGTGCAGGATGCAGAGCCAGGAAACCATTAAAACCCCTCAGTGAGAGCAAAGCCAACTTTCCCTCTGGTTACCTTGGCATCTGGCTTCATTCTTCCATTTCTTTTACAGGGTGAGCATTAAATCCTTTAAAACACAATCAGAGGCAAAAGCTTTTACTGTTTGGGGGGTTTTAACCAATATGGAGTTATCCAATTGAAGGGCTTTTTTGTCCAGCTCTGTAGGTGAGCCCAGGGCTCCTTCTTCTTCCATTTATCATCTCAGCATTGGACACTTCTTACAGAACCACAGCAAAAAGGAATGCAGGAATAAAACCCAGATAGAAATGTCCATTTTACCCTAATGCCTTGATTTCTACACAAGTCATGATGAGGAGAAAGAGTAAAACCCCAAATCTCAGCAGGGCTGTTTCTCCTGAACAGGAGGAGCTGGGAAAAACCAAATACCTGCTCACTTCTTCTATTCATGGAACCAACAGCTCTGAGCAACGTTTGTCAATGGGTATTTCACCACCCTGAAGAAAAGATACCCAGAGAAATGAGTTTGTCTGAGCTTTCTTTAAACAACTCGACTCCTTCAAGCGGGCTGTAAGAAATTTGTGCTCACACTGAAATGGTTTTCTCACAGAGGAAGCCGTGAGCGCTGCGTTTTTTACACAAATATCCACGACATGATCTCAGTTGCCATAGAAACGAGCCTGCTCTCTCCCTGCCAAAAATCTTCTGCCCAATACAGATATACAGTTAAGCATTCAACGCTGGCAGATTAAATTAGTTCAAGAAATGCCATTATTTAGGTACTTTTCTTGGAGCCGGGCACCGTTTTATTTAGACTTCCTGCCAGATTTTAACAAAAAGCTGTGACAGAAAATGTTATTTTAAAATAAATGCTGAAGAGGGAAATAGAGTTGCCTTTTCAGGCAACAGAGCTGACAGCTGGAACAAAAGGGACCAACTGTACCTCTGTTCTCACCTCTGAGCACATCTGCAGGATCAAAGCAAATATAATTAATTTAATGAATACAAACTCAGCGGCCTCAGTCATGAAAACCTCAGCGTTTTCCAGAAGGGGCTTTAATTCCTACATCCAGGGAATTACATCCTACATTCCTCTCCCCTCTTCCCCCTGCTTTAACCTCCACAGCACATCCCAGAGCTGCTGTGCCCCCCAAACCCATCTCAGAGGGACCCACCAGGGTGACATCACGGCCAAAGTTCATCCCATTACTCCTAAATTACAGGATATTCTCTTCTAGGGGTTTACAGCTCGGGAGGGTGAAACAAGAGAAGTCTGGAGACCATTAACACCAGAAGGAAGAATCAAACTTCCAGGCTTGATTTGTAGGAAGCTCCCAAAAAGCACTGGGGTCTTTTTTGCAAGTGTTTTTTACCCTGGTCTTGTGCTGTGACATTACCTGCAGGGCAATTAAATTCCAGTTTCTCATGTCCCCCCACCAAGACAGCCACCGAGCTGGCACCTAGTGCTGCCTGCTTGATTCGTTGCCTGAAAAAACCAACAAAGCTCAGGTTTCATTTATGTTGATACAGGACTCCCTTCCCCATCCCAAAATAACCATATTCCAGTTGAAAACACGCACGGAAATTAGGACATGCCTAAAAACGGAGCCCTTTAGCAGATAACAACATGACAAAAAGCAGGAAATGTTTGCACAGGGGCTGAAACAGAGGAGAAAACTCATCCCTGATCCCCGAGCACCGGCTTTGTTGGGCTCAGGCCTGGGATGTGCTGGGAGCCAGGCTCAGCCTGCAGCCAGCACCAGGTACAGGAGCCTGATGTCCCTGCCAGCAAACAGCATTCTTGGAAGTCACACATCCCTGGCACTCAGCACGAGCTCCTCCTCTGCTGGGACCCCCAGCACCCACTCCAAGGGCTGCTGCTTCCAGGAAATCGAGGAGGAGAAGGCACCAGGCAGCAGCTGCCGTGTACAAAAGGAGCACAAAAATCGGTGGGTGGTTCTGGCATTCCCCCAGAATTTCCTGCTGCTCAGAAAGGAACCTGCCTCCCCCTCTGAGCACGTGATGGAGATGTTTTGGAGAGCGGTTTCTGGGTTCTCCTGGGTCTGAGTGGCATCGTGGTGCTCCCGGGGCATTTCTGAGCTGGCACTTCCCTGCAGAGACAAGGGAACAGGAGAGCAGAGCTCCAGGAGCCTCTGGGGGCTGGTGCCTGAGGGAGGCTGGGGCTGTGTGTGCTGGAGCCTGCACACACATTTCAATCTGCTGTTGTTTGGGAGAGCTGGGAGCAACGAGAGGGAGAACAAACAGCTCTGCAGCAACTCTTCACACCGGGAGGTTGCTGCAGGAAAAGGCTATTTGTGTCCTCTGAAATGAGAGCCTGCATCACGCCAAGGCCCGTGGCTTCTGACCCTTGATTCCTCAGGAGTTCGCTGAGATCTTTCCAAAACACGATGAGAAAAAACAAAACCTTACCAAGCCATTTAATTTGCTGACTCTGAGGTGGTACCTTGCACTGTCCTGCTCACATTTCTCTGCCAGTCCATGCCACTGGCTTTACCTGGACTGCTCAAAGAGTGGATTTGGACCAGTGTGTTTAGATGTGATCCTGATGAACCCCAACCTGTGGTTTCCTGAGGTCACAGGTGTCATCAAGGCCAGGCTGGAGGGGTTTGGAGCACCCATGGCAGGCTTTAAGGTCCCTCCAACACAAACCAGTCTGGGATTCTGTGATTTTAAGGGTTTTACCTCCCTGCGGTCCTGGGGGTTTTTCCTGCTTGGAAGATACACACAAACATCCCAACTTCCCTCTTCTCAGCACCAAACATCCCCAGACACCACTGCAAGCACATCTGGAAGCAGGGGCAGAGACACTGTCCATGGACAGAACAGTCTGAGTGCCTCAGCCTGCAGCAGGGGACAGCAGGAATATCCCCCATCACCTCTGCCACCCTGATCTTACCAGAAATAATAACAATAATAATAACAACTCATTAAATAAGGGCAGGAAAGGGAAGCCAGCTCTGGACTATGCAAAGAGTAACAAGAAAAACAACCTGGGGGTTTGATGTGAGCATTGGGAGTCTCCCTTTCTGTCACACACAAGGAAAGGGAGCCATCCAAGCTTTAAAATGACAAAATCTTCCTGGGATCAAACTTCCCTGGCATCACCACAAGTGAGCAAGGACACGGGTGAAAGGAGCAGTGGCCAAGCCAAACACCTTCCAAAGGAAATGCTGGCAAAGGTGCTGAATCTGGGAGTCACTTTTCCACTAGGAACACGCCCAGCCCAGTCCCTATGGCCACAATCAACCATGCCCAGGCACACACAGAGCCCAGCATCAAACTGCAGGGAAGGCTGGAGTGTCCTCTCCCAGCAGAGCTGGGACTGTGAACATCTATCAGCAATAACTGAGGCTCGTGCTTCAGCAAACTGGTGCTTGGAATCGAGCCTAAAATCATATTAAGAGCTATTAAAAAAATAATCTTTTGCAGTGGGTCTGAAGCAGAATTGGACTTCAGCCTCCCTTTTCTGTGGATGAGATGATGAGAGCCATCACTGCAGTGGTTTATTGGGTTTGGTCCTGCAAGAGCCTCATCTCATTATCACAAACTCCCAACCAGCAGGAGCCCTCCTGGAATCTGGGAAGTAACAGGATTTGGGATTGCCTGAACCTCCAGAGTGGCTGCACTGTTATTTCTCTGTGTCCTGCACCTCTCCTGAGCTAAAAGCCAAAACTGGAGCTGCTGCCCCTGTTCCAGCTCACCCCAGGCCACTGTCCCCAGCCACCCTCCACCCTCCTGAGCAGGGACAGCTCAGCCCTCGCTTAGCTCAGCATCTTCAGAGCACGTCAGACCACTGGGGAATCCTTGCAAAATGCCTGGAAGCACAAGGAATAAATGCCTGGAAGCACAAGGAATCACAAGGCTTGGATGTGAAGAGTCTTTCACTTTTTTGTACCACGCAAACCAGAGGCAGCCAGATAAAAGTCACATTGTCAGGCCCCTGCAAAAGCGGGCTGCAAGGAACCAGAATTTCCCTCGTGAAACCCTTGGTGACACAGAACCATCCCACCCTGGCACACCCCAGGGTGGCTGCTCAAGGCCTCCCACCAGCAAAGCAGCCCCCTGCAGCCGCTGTCACCCCCTTTCCCACCCCAAAAGGAAAACTCCACCTGGAAGGGCACAAAGCCACCTGCCAAGCACAGCCTCCAGTGGCTCCTGTGAAGGGACAGGATTCTCCAGCTGGGACCTGCAGCCCACACAAGCCTGGCTCCCCTTCCCTGGGAGGAGGCCCTGGGATGTCTGGGAAGCCCCTCCAGTTTCAGACAGCTGCTCGTGCAATGTCCCAGCAAGCAGAAGGACAAGGAAAAACCCCTCAGTCCTCACTGTGGAGAGACACAAAGTGCAAACAGCTACTGAGAAATGATCATAAAATCCCCCCAGACCAGCAGAAGCCTTCAGGAGCTCGGCAGACGCCAAGAAACAATTTTTTTTTTTGCACTATTTCTGTTCTCTTTGGGAGCTGCAGAGAAAATGGGATTTCATGGGATGTACACAACACAAGAGGGAAGGCACTGACCTCTGGGTTTAGATTATGAATGAGGCCACAAAGCAGAAGAACAAATCTCTGAAGACCAAGATGTCTTTGGGAGAGGGTGGGACCTGCAAGGTACCAAGAAACTGGAACTCGTTTCATGGCGAGGCCCTGGCACAAAAGCTGTGGTGCCCCTGGATCTCTGGAAGTGCCCAAGGCCAGGCTGGATGGGGCTGGGATAGTGGGATGGGGGTGGCACTGGATCAGTTCAGAGACCTCTCCCAACCCAAACCATTCCATGATTCCATGTCCCACTCTCAAATATCAACAGACACCAACAGGTAACAGCATCCTTTGGGCTCAGCCAATGGCTCCAAGTAACACCAGGGCAAAGCTCCCTGCTTTTTTCACCACAGAGAGGAGAGGGAGCTCCCTGACCAGAACAAACAGATGTTGCCTTGTTCCCTCTGAGACGAAGACTTTGTGCTGCACAGAGGTTTTAACAAAAATCGATTTTAAAACGCTCTGGCACGAGGATCTGCCATCAAAGCTGGGACACCGTGCAAGGGTCAGAGCAGCAGAGAGCAAAACCAGCCTCTCACTCCCCGGTGCCAGCGCAGGAAAGTGGCAACAAGCACGAAACACCAGGAGCCAAAAACCAGCCTCGATGTTTACATCCCACTGTAACGCGTTTCTGTCAACACAGAGCTGGGAGCTCTTTCCAGAAGCCTCCAGGGTTTGTGTGGAATAAAACATCCACTGCTGAATTACTGCCCTTGGCCAGGCTCCGTGTGTGACAGAGCAGGAATGGGAATGTCCCCTCTCGGAGCAGCACCTGCACAGAGCCTGGGCAGCCCCACACCACCAGGAACACCCCAGAGCAGTGACTCTGCTGCTCCCAGGCTTTTCCAGGCATTTCCCCTGCTGCTGGATCTCAGGGCAGGAAATCAAACCCTGCCACCGAGCATGGAAAGCACAACGCCAAGGGTTTCACTGAGGGCAGGATTAGTTACCAGGTAACCTCCCAGCAGCTGCGTCTGGCAATTTTGGGAAATTCTCTGCTCCCATCACTGCCTTCTGTTATGAAACACCACCTCGGAGGAGCTGTTCCTCACTGCTTCAGAACGTTTCACTACTTTTTTTTTTTTTTTTCCCCTCTTGCCATTAATTCTGAGCTGTTTTACGAGGAGCAGCACAACATCAACGTGGCCTCTCTCTAGTAAGGAAACTCCAGGTCACTGACTCTAAGGAAGTATCAGAGGAGTCCTTCAGAAGGCTCATTACATGTGGAAGCACTGGCATGGAGATAACAGGATTGCCCTGGGAATAGCAGCCCTCTGACCTTCTTTAGGAGCACAGCACGAGGGGCTGAAGCGAATCCCAGCTTGGCCCAGGGAGTTTGCTGGGCACCAGTTAGGCAGCACCAGCCCTGCCAGCCTCTGGAGGGAGGTCTTCAAACTCCCACTGAAGTTCTGGGATAGAAAACTCCCCGAAGAGTTTGTGCTGCAGAGTAAATTCCAGCTGACACGAATGCACTTATCTCGAGGCCTCACCCTCTGCACAACCACCACAAAACTGGAACCATCTCCGAGCTCCCTTCCCTCAGCTCAGCAAATGTGGTGGCAGAGAGCTCCAGATAACTGAGAGAGAGGCCCAACCTCCAGATCCACACCAGAGTGACCCATTCCCACCACTGCTGGCTCCTTCTGTCCCAGATCCCTCCCCGATCACATCAGCACAATGAAGTTTCCTCAAACCTGCCCACACAGCCTCTAGCAGGTGTTGAACTGGCATTAAAATCACATTAAAATCGCATTAAAATTGCATTTAAATGGGATTTAAATTGCAAAAGAGTTTTGTCTGATGATTTCATGCTGCTCTCAACTGCACCCTTCGTGCACTAATGGAGAAAACATCAATATGATGCTGCTGAGGGCTGATGGACCAGTCCAGGGTCACTCCCAAGGTAAATGTATTAAACACCAGCACAGCAAGAACCGCTTTTCCCTCCAGCTTTTGGTCCCTGCGACCTTGCAAATGTTATTTACAAAGTTTTCCCTGACTGTTTATCCCTCTTGGTCCCTTCCTCTTCGGGGAGGCGCAGGAGCAGAGATGACAAAGGTGACAGATGAGTCACAGAGCAACCGTGAGCATCCAGCCGGGCTCAGGCTCGGAACAGAAAACACCTTACAGGAAAACAGAGCCAGGTTTGCTTCTGCCCTGAAAAAACAAAACCTTTCCTCTGGAGAAAGGCAATGGTAAGCCTCATAAAGCTCCCACAGAGCCCTCGCTGGGAGGGAATTCCCTGGGCACGACAAAGGAGGCACCAAAGTCTCCCCTGAGGGAACCCGAGGGGTTTGGAACCCCCACCTCCTCCCCTCAGGATGGCTCAGGAGACACCAAACTCTCCCCTAAGGGAAGGTTTGTAACCCCCACCCCGTGCCCTAGGGATGATTTAGGAGGTGCCAAAGCCTTTCCCAGAGGCAGGTTTGTAACTCCCCCCTCACTCCCTGGGGGCGGCCCGCGAGGCACCCAACTCTCCCTGAGGGCAGGTTTGTGACCCCATCCCACAGACGCAGTTCACGCCCAAATCCCCCACGGCAGACCCGGAGCCGCTTCTCCAAACACCCCCGGGGGCGGGATCCGCTCCTCCGCGGCTGTCGTGAGAGGCGAATAAACCGAACACGGCACAAATCCCCCATAGCAGACCCGGAGCCGCTTCTCCAAACACCCCCGGGGGCGGGATCCGCTCCTCCGCGGCTGTCGTGAGGGGCGAATAAACCGAACACGGGACAAATCCCCCGAGCGCGGAGCGGGAGGCACAGCGGCCTCACCACAGGGCGCCGGGACCCCGCGGCGCACAGGCCCCGCGCCCCCCCGGTTCTCCCCGTCCCCACAGTCCCCTGGCGCCCCCCGGGGCCGCTCCGCACCTTGTCCTGGGGCTCCCGGGCCCCGCCGGGGCCGCGCCCGGGCCGCAGCCGNGCCAGGGGGCGACACAGCACCGGCAACCGCCGCCGACCAATGGGAGGCACAGGACGGCGGCGGGGGCGGGGCTCGCGCGGGGCTGGCCACGCCCCGGTGTACCCGGATGAGGGCCGGCGCCATGATGGGTGGGGCCCGTGCGTGGCCGCCGACCAATGGGAGGCGTGGGATGGGCGAGGGGCGGGGCCTCGGCGAGGCATGGCCGCGCCCATGTGTACCCGGATGGTGCGGGCCGCCATGATGTGTGGCGCCGCTGAGGGAGGGAGGGAGCGGGAGGTCGCGGCGCGCGGGAAGGTCCCTGGGAGAAGCGTGAGGGGTTTGTCTTAAGGGACAAAGGAGTTTGTGTTATGGCTGATTTTCGCTCAGGCCTGGAGTTCCTGTCAGGACCCTGTGCCTGAGGAGAGGCGCGCCACCGAGCCGTCCCTAGGGACAGGCCCCGTGTGTGGCACCGGCGGCGCTGCAGGGATCGGGCCCCGCCGCCATCGCTGCGCAGCGAGGCGGGACGCGGGCCTCTGTGATTCGCGCGGTGATTGGCTCCCGCCGCGTGAGGGGGCGGGAATAAGGGGAGGAGCGGCGCTGGGATTGGTCGGAGAGCGGGGGGGACCTGTATGTGAGCTTGAAGGGGATTGGGCTGAAGGAGGAAAGCGGCGCTGGCGATTGGCTGCTGCGCGCCGGGGGGCGGGGCGACGGAGTATATAAAAGGGCTTGGCGGGCCGCCTCTGCTCGTTTTCGTTCTTTTCGCTGTTCGGTCTCGTCCGTGCCGCTCCCGCTGGTGCTGCCAAGATGTTCGAGGCGCGGCTGGTGCAGGGCTCGGTGCTCAAGCGAGTGCTGGAGGCCCTCAAGGACCTCATCACCGAGGCCTGCTGGGACCTGGGCTCGGGCGGCATCAGCCTGCAGAGCATGGACTCCTCGCACGTCTCGCTGGTGCAGCTCACGCTGCGCTCGGAAGGCTTCGACACGTACCGCTGCGACCGCAACATCGCCATGGGTGTCAACCTGTCCAGGTCAGGCGGCGGCGGGGTCTCATCGGGCGCTGGGATGGGGCGGCCAAGCAGGCCCGGGGGCTGTGGCGCTGAGAGGAGCGGGGAACGCCGGGGAAGGGGGTGTGTGAGGGGAGATGTGGGGGCGAGGGGGTGCTTTGGAGGTGTGGGGGGTCCCGGGGGCGCTCGGAGCCCCCTCAGCCCTTCCCTCCCCCCCCATTCCCCTCACGGCTCTCGCGCCGTTTTTCGCGGCGCGCGCGGGGCTCGTCGCGGCCGTGACGTCACTGCCGGCGCCAAGTGGCGGGAAAAGCCAGCGCTGGGCGCCGCCATGGCCCCTCCTGTGGGAAACGAATGACAGCTTTAAAGTCCTGTCGCTAGGAAAGCTCTTACAGAGTTCTGGGGAGCGTCAGGGAGGCGATGGTTCCTGCCCTGCTACTCAGCCCTGTGAGGTGCTTCTGGACTCCTCTGGGCTCCTCACGAGAGGAGCGACACAGAGCTCCTGAAGCGGGTCCAGCGGAGGGTGGCAAAGATGAGGGGTCTGGAGCATCTCCGTCATGAGGAAAAGCTGAGGGAGCTGAGGCTCTTCAGCCTCGGGGAGAGACGGCTGAGAAGGGACCTCATCGTTGCGTATAAATATCCATGGGGGGGGATCAGAGGATGGATCCAGGCTCTGCTCCGTGGGGCCCAGCCACGGGACAAGGGGAATAAGCAGGAGCTGATGCACGGGAAGTTCCACCCGGATATGTGGAAGAACTTTGCTGTGTGGGTGACCAAAGCCAGGAGGCTGGGGGTCTCCCCGTACACCCACTTTTCCAACAGTGTTAAAAGGAGAGTCTGATAACTGTAATACCACATCCCCTCCTGCTCTGTCAGCTCTCAGTCCCATGAGTCACCTGCCTTTCTCCCCTCCAGCATGTCCAAAATCCTGAAATGCGCAGGGAACGAAGACATCATCACCCTGCGAGCCGAGGACAACGCAGACACCTTGGCCCTGGTGTTCGAGGCACCGAGTGAGTGTTGGGCTTGGGAGCTCATTTGTTACTGGGGTGTGTTCACAAACCACAGGGATGCAGGGGGGAAGGAAATGGCAATGGATTCTGCAGGAATGGGAGGGGACACCTGAGTCTTAAACTCCTGGAACAGTCTGGAGATTGAAACTTCACCAACTTGACCAATATTTTCTTTGTAAGAGGAAGACTCTTTTAGGCTGCACACAGATGCCTTTGGCTGGACCTTTGCAGCCTAAAGGCTGCTTGGGGCACTTCCAGATTTCCAGCTCTAGGGAAATGAGGTGGATCTTACTGACATTATTGAGGTGGTTTTGCTTGGAGGGAGTGGGGAGTAGCAGGAATTAAATTGATATTTGTCACTTGCTGGAAACACTTGGTGTAACTGTGCTTTACCTCTGCAGATCAGGAGAAGGTTTCTGATTACGAGATGAAGCTGATGGATCTCGATGTGGAGCAGCTGGGAATCCCAGTAAGTAACGGCTCGGGTGACTGGTGGCACTGGTGTGGAACTGGGTGTTTGCCACGTTCACATCAGATTCTGTAACGCAACGACCTTTGGAGTGCTGGACAAGCCTGGTTCTGTGAGTGCCCCAAGCTGGCAGGGTGTCACTGGTGTCACTGGGAATGCCCCAGCCCTGGCAGGGTGTCACTGGTGTCACTGTCAGTGCCCAGCCCTGGCAGGGTGTCACTGGGAATGCCCCAGCCCTGGCAGGCTGTCACTGGTGTCACTGTCAGTGCCCAGCCCTGCAGGGTGTCACTGGGAATGCCCCAGCCCTGCAGGGTGTCACTGGTGTCACTGGGAGTGCCCAGCCCTGGCAGGGTGTCACTGGTGTCACTGTCAGTGCCCAGCCCTGGCAGGGTGTCACTGGAGTGTCCCCCCCAGGAGCAGGAGTACAGCTGTGTGGTGAAGATGCCCTCGGCGGAGTTTGCCCGCATCTGCCGGGACCTGAGCCACATCGGCGACGCCGTCGTCATCTCCTGCGCCAAGGACGGCGTCAAGTTCTCTGCCAACGGCGAACTGGGCAACGGCAACATCAAACTGTCCCAGACCAGCAACGTGGACAAGGAGGAGGAGGCTGTGAGTGGGGTGTCCGCAGGGCTCAGGGGTTCAGCAGCACGACCAATTCCCTGTCCTGTGGGGGAGCGTGGAACTGGGGAATGCTTTGGGTTGGAAAGGACCTTCAGAGGCCGTGGAGCCCAGGCCCTGCAGTGAGCAGGGGCAGTGGCTGTGTCTCCCTCTGGTGCGTGGAGTCCCTGAATCACTCTGGTTTAGGGCCCCAGAGCTCCAGCAGTGCTGGGCAGGGCAGGCTGGGAGCAGCCTTTCCTGAGCTGTCCGAGGGCTCTGGAATTCCTGCGCTGCCCTTCCTGAGCCTGACCTGATTCCCCAGGTTACCATAGAGATGAACGAGCCCGTCCAGCTGACCTTTGCCCTGAGGTACCTGAACTTCTTCACCAAAGCCACCCCCCTGTCCCCCACGGTCACACTCAGCATGTCTGCAGATGTTCCTCTGGGTGAGTACCAGTGCCTCTGCCCGACACATCTTGGGGACAGCTGGAACCTGAGACGGGGTTTTGTGTAGCACCTTCTGAACGCCCCGTTTTTATTCTGTTCCCCAGTTGTGGAGTACAAGATTGCTGACATGGGACACTTGAAGTACTACCTGGCCCCAAAGATCGAGGACCAGCAGGAAGGCTCTTAACTGGAGCAGGACTGAGGGGGATCTGCTCCTGGCTGGAGAAGGGCAGGGTGGAGGCAGCAATTCCGATGCTTTGGAGCACTGTAGCCGTGTCTTGTAGATATCTTTGTAAATATTTTTCAAGTTACTATTTTGCTATACCGGTATCATTGGAAATAGGAAACCTGAGTTTTTCTAGTCTGTTCCTGTACTCCCAATAATCTCTTGGATGCTGTCTGAAGGTGAAATTTCTTGCTCCTTTCAGCTCGTGTTGGAGAGGAGGGGCGATATTTAATGGGTCAAGATGTTTCCTGGAGTTTCCCCTGTGGAGCTGTAGTTTAGGGTCGCTGTTTTATTACGCCACAAGTTTACGTGACCTTACTTCATTTATTTTTGAAGCTGATACTCTGACTGAAACGTGGAAAATGGAAATAAAGGATATAATTCCATGGAGTTTATCCTGTCTAAATGTGGGTGGGTGAATCGATGCCTTTGAAGCTGTGCCAATGTGCCCTGATTCCTTTCAAAACACGAGTGGAGGTGGCACCTGGGGACAGGGGTTTGTGGTGGCCGTGGCGGTGCCACTGCGCTGACAGTTGGACTCCATGGTCTTAAAAAGGCTTTTCCAACCTAAACCATTCCACAGTTCCAAGGATATTTTTTGGGAGGCTGTGCACTTCCCACGGGTCAGTAAGACACGAGAATCCTGGGGACACACGGCCTGAAAAGCTGTCCCAGGGCAGCCCTGGGGGGTGGGCAGGAGGGTGGCACCAGGAGGGTGGCACCAGGCGGGTGTTGCCAGGAGGATGTCGCCAGGAGGATGTCACCCGGCGGGTGTCACCCGGAGGGTGTCGCCAGGAGGATGTCACCAGGAGAGTGTCACGAGACGGATGTCACCCGGAGGATGTCACCCGGAGGGTGTTGCCAGGTGGGTGTCACCAGGAGGATGTCACCCAGAGGATGTTGCCAGGTGGGTGTCACCAGGAGGATGTCACCAGGAGGGTGTCACCAGGAGGATGTCACCCAGAGGATGTCGCCAGGTGGGTGTCACCTGGAGGATGTCACCCGGAGGATGTCACCAGGAGGGTGTCACCCGGAGGATGTCACCCAGAGGATGTCGCCAGGCNAGGAGGATGTCACCCGGCGGGTGTCACCAGGAGGATGTCACCCGGCGGGTGTCACCCGGAGGATGTCACCCGGAGGATGTCACCCGGAGGATGTCGCCAGGTGGCAGTGCCGGCGAGGGAACGAACTGGGGCAGTGACGCTGCTGCCGTGGGAGGGACAATCCCTGCTCAGAGCTGGGGACAGCCCAGCCCCGGCCCGGGGCTCCTGCGGGGACCAGCACTCCTGGGGAGGGGCTGGAGGTGTCCCAGGCCAGGCTGGACAGGGCTTGGGGCACCCTGGGACAGCGGGAGGTGTCCCTGCCATGGCAGGGGTGGGGCTGGGTGGGCTTTAAGCCATTTCCAGCCCAAACCATTCCAAGGTTCTGATTTTTAGACACATTTTCTGCTCCTGTGGTTCAGGTGCTTCCCTTGTTGAGTGTCTCGTGTCTCCAGATCCTTCCCCATTTGTTTCTTGGCTTGCTGGTTAATTCAGCACCTTAAGGAAAACATCTGGGAACGAAGATCTTTTGCCCTAAAGGTTTTTAGCAACTGCTGAGCTCTTGCCTGGAACAGGGGTGGGTGCCTTAAATAACGTGGGGGCTCCTTTCCCCTCCCGAGGTGATGCAGGGATGGGGCTGCCCCTGCGGTACCCACGGCAAGCAGGAGGGGCTTGTGCAAGAATTCTGCAAAAACTCGGGCTTTAGAGAGGAATCCAAGGCTCGTGATGTGGAAATAGGGAAGGATTCTGGGGAAGTGATGTGCATAAAGCAGGGCCAGTGATTGAAGCAAATTCTTTCTGATGCAGCTTCCTGCTGTAGTGGGGGTTCCCAAACTCTTCTTTGTGCTGTTCTACCCATTAACGAATTGTAAAAATCAGCCAAATGCTTTATTTTTTAATATTTTTTTAATTTTTATTTTTACAGCTGAAATGACAAATTGAGCAGCCTCGTGTTGCAAGAAACATCCTTTCACATTGGTATTTACACACTTGTGTCCTGTCTGCTCTGCACAAATCCTGAAAGCAGCTGGGGGTTTCCTTTGCCATCGCCATGCCCAAATAATCAAAAATGTAAAGGATATTCCCCTTAAAATACAACAAAAAACCCCAAATGCACACACACCCCTCAAAAATGGCTGGGTGGGTTAATAAATGCTGGGTGTGTTTGAGAGAGGAAGTTTCCAAGGTTTATATTTAGACTTTCTTAGCAAGGAGAAATTAAATACGAATTCTTCTGGAATTTTAGGAGCTCTAAACCCACCCTGTATTTCATTGACTTACAGGAAGCTCCTCGGAGGTGTCCCAGCCCCAGCTGCCCCCCCCCCCCCCCCACTTAACAACAGC